>VXBI01007470.1:155039-207372 GCA_013397375.1 Toxostoma redivivum
AAAAAAAAAAAGGTATACAACTTACTCTTTGGACTGTTGCCTACTCAAGCCAGCCTGAGTCAAACCACAAATATCTGAGCTATTTCAGATACCCAATCTCTTCCAGTTTCTTGCCTTTTCAATGAGCCAATGCATGATACAGCACAACAGCAAGCAACAGAATTGAATTGTCAGCATAAGGGAAATTAAACCTCATGGAGAGTTCATTTATTTAGGTTACAGAAACACATTATTTAAAGTTTGAACAAGTTAAGAACTAACTGCTGTTTCTAAGCAGCTGTTTCCCCTTGAGTGCAGAATCTACCTGGCAGCACCACACATCTGCTGGAGAGGAGCAGTCCTGCTGCTGCAGCAAATCAGAGGCCAGTGGATTTCTGATCACAACTGCAAGTTTAATGTCCCTTTGTTCTGTGTTTTCATGCTAAAGATTTCTGTTGAGTGCAATGAAATACTTGGGGACTAAGCTGAACAAAACCTGATAGGTGTCTCTGAGATATCAAACCTCCTGCATGTGGTGAGCACGCTTCCCAAAGGAATCGCTGCCTACACTCAGTGCTGTGCAGCTCTTCTCACCTGCACTGCTGCCTGCCACTAGGTGGGAATGTTCACCCTGCAGAGACAGCAGAAGCCCCAGCTGAAACCCCACATTCAAATAAATCCTCTCCTTTCTTACAGATGTGCAGCCATGCAGTCAGTAAACATAAATTATTTTTTTTCCCTTCAGATCAACAGTTTTTTTTATTTTAAACTATACTCTCTTTTATGCTAAGCACAGAGAAGCATGGTCACAGCATCTCACATGCATTTGCTGTTTTTACCTTAGACCTGTAAACTATTCCAAAGCAACTCCATCCACTATAAATCAATTTCCTTCAGTGGAAGTTGCACAGGGAAGATGTATATTGTATCACTCAAAGCTGATACAGTAGCATTTTACTTTGTTTCTCTGATACTGGAACTAAGAAATGAGCTAGGAAAGGATTGGGATTTTATCCTCCCAGTAAATTCAGGGCTTTTGATTTGCTCATAAAATGTTACATAGAAGTTGGCATGAAAAGCATACAGAAGAGTTCAGAGAAATCATGCACTGAATTTAATGGAGACAGAATATTCCTCTATGCATCCAACTCCTTCTGTGCACTGAAGAACTTATGAGCAAATGTGACAGGAAAAAAAGAGGGCAGCACAAAATTCATATGCTCCAAGAATTGCAGAGAATGAAAATGAACATGGAAATATTCTGAGCACAGGAATGAAAATTTATAGCTCAGTTTCTACTCCCAGCTATTTAATCACAGTATTTTTCTGATATTACAACTTCCCTTCGTCTTATACCTGTTTTGTGAAGCTGAAGAAAAGAGGTAGCTGCTGCATTTGGTTGTTCCTTTTTTTCTTTCCCCTGAGGAGCTGAGGAACAAGGAACAAAAGAAGATAAAACTTTTTGTTTTTGGAGTGGAAACAACTTAAGTGAAGGTCTGTTACACAAACCAGGAGAGAAAAGACAAAGTTAGAGAATCTGATTCAGCTATTTTAGGGTGGTCCCTCAAAGTAGAGTTATTCAGGGTTAGACCTGTGCCTGACAGAGCAGAAACAGGGCACAGAATCTCTCACCACACTGCAGAGTGCCCTTCCCACAAAGTCAGCAGGACAGTCTCCCTTGCTCTGTGTGTTCAACTAATTAAATATTTAGAGGTTGAAAAGGGAAAATCTCCAAACAGCATGAGTGGAAAACAGATAGAACTTATCTGAGCCACACTTGCTGCAGAGATGAAAGCTTCAAATCACTGCTGAGAAATTAAGTGGCAAACCCTTCTGTTCAGTCTGGTCCCTTACTGGCAGCTCTTCAGACCCTTGTGCCAACGTGTGCCACATCCTCACAGATGTTGCCTGCACTGGGGTCTGGTGTGGGAGAGCCCTGTGTAAAACTTCTTGCCCCATTATTAAAAAACAAACCATTCTAGTGGCTACTATCATCCCCTTGTAAAACAAAATCAATCCCCAATCAGGCAGGAAGTTTGCTCAAACAGCAAACTTCCCTCTTGGTTGCAAGTCTTGGATAGATTAGCATGAATTAGTGCAATTACTTTGGAAAAAAGAGGGGAATAATTCATCTTACCCACATAATTCAACAGAGAAGACAGCCATGGAAAGCAGTTGAAGATTGCAACAAAAAATATAGTTTTATGATTTTATTTCACCACTAAAGCAATCTTTTTAAAGAGTAAAGATAATTTGAATTCCAGATGAATAGAACTTCAGGTCTTGGATTGTTTCCTGTGTGGATAAACCAAAATTTCAAAGGTCAAATTGTAGACTAATACAAAGCAAGGAAAGTTAATGGACCTGCAGCTACTTATACCAGGACATAATTCAGCGTATTTGTGGGCTTTTTCCTCACATTTCCTCTCTGTCCCATTTGAAGGGAACTCAATAGCTAATTCCAGGTATTTGAAATTGTTATATCTGTGCATTCTTAGATTCTATCCAAGGCTACCCTCGAAGGATTCCTTGTCAGAGTCATAAGTTGCCCTTGACTGTACTTCTTGCTGAACCCTCTGATAAGCTCTCAGTAATATTTTCATGGAAAATTGCATCAGACCTTATGAAAAGGAAATAACTTATTCCTTTTCCTCCATGCATCTTCATTCCATTTTCCTTAAATAGCTGCAGAATGGCAGAAAGGTCTGGGCAATGTCCAGTGAAACAGCCTGGCAGCTGAGCCATGGCCTGAAACTGTGCTCCACTAACATCAAACAGGAATTATTCATGGAAGCACTTCTCATGCATTCATAGGTTGTGTTGCACATACTACTTCCCAGAAGCAGCCCTGCTAGCTAACACCAAGTCTGAATATTCTCAAAAAGCCATCTTGGCTATCTGGTCATAGAGCTGTAAAATGGTTTGGGTCAGAAGAGACATTAAAGATCATCCAGTTCCAACCTCCTGCCATGGGCAGGGACAACTCCCACCAGACCAGGTTTCTCAAAGCCCCATCCAACCTGGCCTTGGACACTTCCAGGGATGAGCCAGCCTCAGCTTCTCTGGGTCAACACAGACCTTCATAATTTTAAGGAATTCTCCACTAGTTGTGATGAAAACCCAGATAATATAATGGGAGTTTTCCTGCCTCAGAGGAGCAAAAGGATTATGGCTCATTACAAGCCATCATTTTAAAGATGATGGAATTATTCCAAAAACTTTTAACAATAAAGGGACAGAAAACCATTTGAATACTAAGCAGCCATAAACCAGCTATATATATGGATAGTTTAGTCAAAGTGCTAACGTGGTAGGAGAGATCCAAAGAGTTAATGTTGCAAAAAAATCTGTAATTACTTGCTAGGCATAAATTAAAGAAAAATTAAGAATTCTGGAAGTCCTTTATAAACTTAAGATAAAAGATTTGAATGCGTATGTCGTCACATATCGATTTAAAGAGTTAGCTTTATCTCTAAGATAGTTCTGATAATGAATTAAGCAGAAAGGAACTTGACTTCTTGCAAAGCCAGTCTGGTTAAAACTCCATGGTTTGGCACGATGATTTCCTTTTGACTCAAATTAATATGAATTTTTACTTACTAAGCAAGTAATGAGGATCAAAGTTATTTTGACATTATAGATCTTTGTGAAACATGAATAAAGTCACTATGACTATTAGGGAATTTGATAGAGGACTTGAGATTTATGATCCCAACAATGTGGTCAATATGATAAACTTTTTTTTTTTGTTTAATAATTGAAATATACTCCAAATAAAGCATAACAGTTATAAAGAAAAACATATATTTTTACACTGTAATTAAGTCACCTTATTCTGCCAAGCAAAGACACGTTAACCTTATTTTATCACCTCCTCCATATTCCAAGTATAAATTAAACTTCTAACAAGCTAGAATATTTCTTTAACAATTTAAATGTGACAGAGCAGAACCAATCTTGAGGGGAAAAAGAACACCAACCCTTAAAAATGAAAAGACAAACAACACATTAAAGACATTAAGTTTTGTTTCTAGGATCAGCCCCAGCAAGGAAATCTGCTCCAAGATACCTTCTCTGTCTGATGCCAAGAAATACACAGCTTGTGATGGGTATTTTTCAGTTTGAAAATGCAGTTGGAGGTTGTATTTTCAGTAACATAGTTCTGTCTGAGGAATACTTTAGAGTACAATAACCTCTGTGTCATACTAGATCATTGCAAATGCTAAAATAATGGAACATTCCCTTAATGGGAAAGGTTACAGTACTAGATTTCATCTAGTTTCTAAAATAATGCACACAAAATAATTGGCCACCCAGAAATTTGTAGTTTATTCAGCACTGTAACTTTCCAGAGAGAGACCTTATAATTCCCTCCCACTTGCTTTTTTTTTCAGTATTTTCCTTCTTAAATTCATTAATTGCTCGTAATTGACTACCATCAGATCCTCATTTGATCATCACCTTTATTGTTTATTTTCCTAGAACAATTCATCTCCCTAGATGAGAGGGCATGAGGCACTGTTAGTCATTTCCTCCTCTACCCATTATCCTGACTCATGTCTACACACTGGATTCAGCTGTGAGCAATTTGAAACAAAGACCAAACCTGACATAAAAAGCTTAGGTTTTAAGTCAAGTCCCCACCAAAGCCAAGTTTATATACTGAAGCATGAGATTTTCTCCAGAAGTAGAGATATAAAGTAAAAACAGGGAAATGCCCCAAGTTTCCAGTTTCTGGATCCCAGAATTGTTCAGAAGCCTCAAGAAGAGGCAAGGTATCTGTGTGGAGCCTGAAGCCCTTTAAGCAGCCTGTGCCATTTATTTCTTTCTTAATAAAACAGGGCTGAAGAGAAGGATTAAATCTCTTGATAACTCACCTGATATCTAAAATCCTTTTTACCATCAACTTTATCAGCAAACTTTAGAATGTTGGAAATTTTCCACAGTTACAATTTTTTTCTTCCCCCACAGTAATTGTAGGAAGTTTGATGAAACTAGTTTTTCCCTCGAGTTTCAGGGCATCAGGTATGTAATGTGCAATGCTTTGCCTTCATTATAGCCTCAAGGTGACACTAAATTAAAATTCAAAGCAAACATTGTCATGGGATATATACAGAATGAGCTGAATAAATGCTGACAAATTATAGGACAAAAAGTGAATAAAATGTCACTTGTCAGTGTCAGCCCTATGTCAGTGATGCTGTTTAGAGAACAGACCTGATTGAAACATCAGGCTAATCAAGTGACCGAGAAGATGACTCAGATAAGAAATATTTGTTATTTTTAACCAAATCAATTAAGGAGAAAGTTTGCCACAATTCACTCCTAAGAGATCTGCACAAAACCTGCTTTAAAAATGATGCTGAGACACTGAGACCACTAAACCAGCAACACTAATCATTACTATTAATTGTTACTAATCAATACTAACACATTTCGAACTGTGATATGTTCTGCTCTTCATTCATGCCATTGTGTGCTGAGTGGGGCTACTACCCCTTCTTTAAAGCTACAGAACATTAAAAATTTTGAATGCTTTCTGTGGAATAGAAAACCTTTTCACTCAGATTTATCTCCTACTTTTTAAGTAGCTCTTAAATGCCCACCTCAGGTGCTGATCTAAGTTCAAATACATTCTGTAATTTCTTACTCTCCTCTTTTCACTATAAACCACATTATCTGCCACCTCACTCTGCCCCTTTCTCCAATACAAAAAAGTTTGTGTCTGCCCTGCCATCTCCGGAGCTCCCCAGCGTCAAGCTGCCAAAGACTAGACTATACTTTGTCATAAGGAAAACTTGTTCAAATAATTATGTTGGTTTTATAAATTGTATACTTCTTAAATACAATAAATCAAACAGAAAATCAAGTGGGATACATTGAATTTACCTGCAGCACTTTGGGAGAATCCTTGGGTCTGCTGCCAGAGCTAAAACGTACAAATTTTGATGGGGGATTACAATCTAAACTACATTCCATGAGGAATAAACACAATATTATTGCTATTGCACCTTTCCAGGTGCTCAGCCTCATCATTCACAAACTAAAATTCTGCTTTTTAAGCAATAATTACCAGGACAAGTTCTCCAAGGAAAACAAGTCCATTCTGTTTGAGAAGGTATTCCTGCTTACAAGAACTGCAGTGCCTGTTTCAGCTATACAAGTAAAAGCAGCAACATACAGCTGATGATTTTTTAAAAATCTTGGTTTCATATACCAGACTGTGTTTATTCTCATCCTTTTTTTTCCCCCTTGGTTAAAGCAATGGGCTGAGATAAGCACTCTAATGGTATAAGGTATTTACACAACACACATATAAAGCTCCATGGAATTTATGTATTCCTATAATGAGCATCCATGAGACTGAAGAACAGCCAGTGACTCAACACCCAGCCTTTTGTCCACGGGCAGGAGGGATCTGGCCTAAAATCCCTCAGCAGCTTGATTTAGATGAGGAATAAAGGAAATGGAAGCCTCAGGTTGAAGGCTGGGATGTAGGACAAGACTGGAGTCCCTTTTCCTTGTTCTGTCCCAGCAAAAAAAATGATGGTGTCAACAACTGAGGCAAACCCTCTTGGGCTGGTGTCAAACAGAGCAGGGGTAGGTGGGACCCTTGGTGTCAGAGAGGTGATTGTCAGGCAGCTCAAATGTTTGCACTCTTAAATAGCTGGGTGTTTTCTGGCCTCCAAGTGTTTTAGTGTTGCTTCCCACCACAGGGAAGAAATTTACCTATGGCAGTCATGAGGAGACCTGGGAAGTTGGGATGAACCTGGAATAAGGTGGAGGCAGCACCATGACCTCCTTTGGACTGACCTCCTCCTGCACTGCAGAAACTGACCTAGGAATTTAGGCACATCGAGGGATTTTCTTCCTGCTGGAAGCATAGGACTCCATTATCCAGGAAAAGGCAAATGGATTTGGGGAGGCAGAAGCCTGTCAGGAACTCAATGCCAGAGCTGGAGATCCTCTACTCTGGGGAATAAACAGGGAATGCAATAAGGCACGGAAACTTTCCTCAAGTTAAGTTTTGGTGAGTGATATTTTAAGGAGTTGGGAGGCCTGGCCAGCAGCAGTTGCCTGCTGGTACCATGAGCTGCTTCTCTCACACTTCTGCTTTTTCTCGTGCTGCTGCCACAGAAGGGTCTGTGTGAGCACCTGGCACAGAACAGAGCCTCCTGCACTGTCAATTACTCTGACCTCCAAAGAAAACATGTCATGCATTAATTGATGTCCTGCCAACTATTTCCTTGCCTCTTCCATCCTGGTTGTGTCTAGGCAGGTACATCAAGCCTGGAGATTATGCATTGTGGAAATATCTCTGAATGCTTTGAAATGCTCCAGAAATAAAGGCAGACACACTTTACCTGCCATGATGCCAGACTCCTGCTATATTTACACTCAGCCTCTCTCTCCATCAAAGAAGAAAGACAGATCCAGTGAGCAGAAATAATAAATACACTTTTTTACTGAGTCAGTGCAGTACATTTTACCTGTAGTTTTAATCTACAAATTTTACTCCACTGTTAAAATGCTCAAACCACACTCAGATTTGGTTGTATGTGCTTGAAAGTGTTCTTTAGTTTTCTCCTCCAGTCTCCTTCTCCCAAGAGGTAACTGAACACAAGATAAAGAACAGCAGTATTATTTATGTCTTTCAGTGGCAGATATACAGACAAACCCTACTCTGTGCTATAAATAATGGAAATTAGAAGGTCATCTGTTTCACATCACAATAATGCAGAGAGACCTTTTGTCTTCACAGGAATTTGATGTTCTTAAATGGATTTTAAGTGTAAGGTCTTGATTCATTAAACCTATAACATGGTGCTCAAAGAAAAAAACATTCAATTATAGCCCAGTCGTCCTGTTTGCTTGCTATTACTATGCTGAAATAGTAATTGGGGGGTTTTCTACTCACAGTCTGTATGGATTTCTTGGGTAAAATAACATAAACCCTATTAGGTTGACTAACAGCTCCATTAAAAAGAAGCTAAGGATCCCACTTCAATTTATTAATTACTAATTGAATTATTATTTAAAATAATAATGCATAATAATATAAAGTTTATTATTAATAATATAATAATAGAATGATAATAATTATTATTTTAAAATATTAATTACTAGTGAATTTACCAGTTTGGCTGGCAGGTAGCTGCAAGAAGGAAACCAGCCCAAATCAGCTGCAAGTACCTCTGCTGAGCTACTGTGACCTACCTGCCCCAGGCAGCAACTACTGGCCTGAGACGGCAAATAGAAGAGGTTAATTTCTGCTTTTGGAGTAGACTCAGTGATCACACACCCATTCATATCCCTTGAAAGCAACTTTCCTTAAGAAATTCACACAAATCAGACTTCCACTTTGACAAGTGGGTTGGAAAGGTTTGCTAAATATTTTGGCCCAACTTAGAGTAGCTTAGAGACCTCCAGATTCCAAAATAGTAAACCTTCCTTGTCAAAATTTTGGGTTTTTTCCCCTCTAGCCTCTTTGGGTAAACAAAAAAAAGATTGAATACTCCTGAGTTTGGTAGTTTAGGGGTTATTTTCTAGGGAAGTGTAAAAGTATTTTTTGTGTGTATGTCTTAATAGAATGCACACAGCTTTTACCATGAAACCTCAAGGGGTTTTTGGAGCAATTCTTGCATGGTTACCAAGAACTGAAATGCAGATAATGCAGACAAATCCCTTTTTTTTTTGTTAGAGACTGGAATCTATTAAATTTCAATTTTCCATGCATTCTGGTTTAAGCAGCTTGTATCACAGAGAGCCAAACGTGCTTGGCACTTCAGTACCAGAAGCTGCAGAACAGATAAGGAAGAGAGCCAGAGGGAAAATCTGAGTGCAGACACATATAAAACACTGATTCCTTTCATGGACAGGTAGGAATCTCTGTTATTAAATACACATTTCATCTTACTTTGTCGCAGTAACTCATCTCAAGAGATGTTTTTGAACCATAGCCAGGGCTGTGTAGCAATAGAATAGTTTGCAACACCAAGGAATAAAGAGATGATAATGGAAGCTGTTGACAGCCTCTGCCCCCCATCACAGTATCTTATATCTTCATACTCACTTCTTGCACTTTTAATCACATCACTTGAAAGGACTCACAGAAAAAAACTGTGTTCTGTTAATCATCTCTCACTTCCAAGCAGAAAAGAAGCTCCATGGCCACCAGCAGTATAAAACACCTCAGATCTTACTGTAAAACTTTGTGTAATTGACCATCTCCGAGGAATTGGACATGTGCAGGCACAGCATCAGATTAAAATGCAGACACATTTCACTTTTTTCTTTTCCTCTTACACCATTAAGTCTTCTGATGCTATTAGTTTTTTTAAAAGTGACTGGCTTATTTGATATTAATGAACATAAAATTTTTCCAACATCAAGTTGGAATGAACAGCATCCCTGCATTGTAATGCAGTTGCAGTCCCCATTTCACCTTGTCATGGTGACAAGGTGAGGGTCAAGGGACCTTTTCTTATAAGAAATATTTTGAAAATTTACAGAAAAATACATAATCATTAGGTTAGGCAATAATGTATTTGCAAAACAGATATATGTTTCAGACAGTCCCTAACAAAACAGAAGCAGAAATACAAACAACTCTTTATGCAAGCACCTGAATATGGACATTATACACATATATAAAACAGTGCACTGCAGGCTGGTGGATGAGTCGTGAATTGAACTGCTTCATTTGTCTTTTGTGGGAGCATAATGGACATCCTGTGGATTAGGATATTTAGATAACCTCATACCCCAAGCCTTTCAGCTCAATGATTTGAGGAGAATAATGTGCTACTGGAGACATGTGTTGCAAAGTGTCCATTTATCAAACAACAGGCAGTCTGTCAGAGTATTTCTATTCCCCTCATGACATAGCTGCAGGTAATTTTGCAGAGGGAAATGTCAGTAGAAGGAAAACACCCAATTAGAACACAACTTTAAGGCACGGCAGAGGCTAACAAACAAGGGCAGGAGCACTAAGCTCACACTTTAGTATGATACCAGCAGAAGCTACAAAATTTAACAAGGAAATAACCTACTTGATGAAAACTTCCATGAATAAGTGAAAGAGATACTCTCTTGTGGAAGGGGCTAGAGAGAGGATTGTTTTCCAGAGCTTTCCTGAAATACTATTCCATTTAGTGACAAGCAATGATGCTACTGAAAATTAATCAAATAATTGCAAAGTACTCTTTTCAGTAAGCTTATAGAAACTCAGCAGGGCATTTTTTGAAGGCACTAAAATGAATGCCATGACTAGGCTTATTCTCCACTAATTTACAGGCATTCATTCATGAAATTATTTCATTACAGTCCTGTTGTATATGCAGTTAAGGCTTTTTATTTTTTTGTATCATCATGTCACTTGCCACAAATTGAGACTGCATGAGACATTCAAATACCCCAAATCTGAACAAAAATTTGCATTCTTACTGCTAGCAGGCAAGTTTGCTTCCTCATTCACATGAAGTCACATGAAATATAATTGGCTGAAAACATTAGAGTTCCATTTAAGAGGAGGCAATTATTTGAACTCTGATGTATTTCACAAGACAAAGCTAGAAATACAATGTACTATTAGAGTATCTTTAATTCATCTCTAATAAAGTAAAAAATTTCTCCTATAGCTCTACAGTGGGTTTTCATTAATTCATGGAAAGCATCATCATTAAAACATTGAAAGACTTAAAATGGACAAATTAGTTTCAAATATGTCTCTGTATTTCTGCTAAGGTAAAGTAGCACAAAAACCTCTTTCACTGGTCATCATTAAAGACTGCCAGTTTGCTTGGTGTGGTGATGTGATATAAAGTCATTTTACTTAAAGGTCACAAGTCAGACCTATCACCAAACACATACATAAAAAGAAAAGCTGGTAGAAAGATAAAGATATTCTTAGAAAAGTACCTTGTGTTTAAGTAGTCAAAGTTTTCAGAGCAACTAACTTGGAGAAATTCAAGTTTTAATAGTTAATTTGAAACATCTGTAACATGCAAAACCAACAAGATTATGCTTTTTCTTTTATCAGGATACTATGCAAGATCTTCACTTTTCCTTTTCTAAGGTCTGTTCCCCTATTCATATCAATGAACAGAGTCTTGTAACCCTGCCCTTTGTTCCTTGGGTCAGATATCTCATGAGACACTTCTGAGTTTTGTCCATGCAAAGATCAATACCTACCACTCCAGTCCTGATCACCATTTTTGAGGGGTTTTTCTGACTGCAAAGAAAGGCTACAAAATCAGGATGGTACATTTTATTTGGTGTATCCAGGGACTAAGTTATTCAGGAGAGTCATTACTACAAAAAAATTATTTTCTACCTTACAAAAGGAATTATCTTATTTCTGGATTTAAGTACTTTTTCTGAAGTGCTTGTGTAGGAATTGTTACATCAAGACAGCAGATAATGTTTCATTTCTATATGCTTCTACTTCTTATTCTGGCATTTGTGTTTCCAGAACTGGCATTCTCTGTAGTGACCAATTTAGGAATAAAGAAGGTGCAAGAAAATGTGGTTAAACTTCTCACTTTGGAGAACGATAAGAATTTTCCAAAGCAAGTCCAGGATTCCACCATCACTTCTGGATTAACTCTTTTGCAATTTCTATGGTGTTATACAGGGCTTTTGTGCAGCCTATGAGGCAAATGCAGAGATAAAAAATTTGGGAGTTGGGAGGCCATCCAAAGCTAACTAAATATGAGTGCAACTGCTACCTTCCCAGGTGGGTATGATTGGCCATGGATGGTTTTGGAATTGCTGTAATTACTGCAAATTTCTGTTCACATTACATTCTCAGCTGGGCTGTTTGCTAGCAATCTTTTGTAATTTTCAATATACAGAGCCTGCTTTAGTTAAAAACAATAATGGTATTTTACAAAAAAGATAAGAGCCTCAAATCAGCAAGTGTCAAATCTGAAGTTTAGAGATAAATTAGACATTTATCTTTGCTTAGAAAGAAGGAGGGTTTTATTTTTCCTCCCACAATCTGACTTAAATCTTTGAAGACTTAAAAAAATATATTCAAACCCTTAAGCTCCACAACCATGAAGCCAAGGTCTTGACCATATTAGAATGTAAGACATAAAGGGTATACACTGTGAGAGCAGCCAGACTTGAGGGAAATAGCTGAAACATAAATCTACTTTAAGTTTCCAGGTTGCAGAAGGTATTCAAGTGGAGGAACAAAGGGAGGACATAGACAGATTGCACATCAAATGACTCTGTTATACCATATAATTTCACACAGCTAGGACTGTTGTATATTAGCCTGTCCTACAGAGCAAAAACAAGAGAGATTGCAGCCTTACCACTCTGGCCACTCAACCTGATTTCCCCTTTGAGCTGGCTGCATTCTGGGCCAGGAGAATGTCCCAAATGGTCAATTTTGATTTAAATAAGAGGAAAGAGATAATTACCCTGCACAACAAGACCTGAACAATTCAAAGTTTAAATACCTTCAAAAACAAGTGCCATGTAACAAAGTTACTTCCTTCTGGTATAGGGAGAATCAAGCTCTTTAAGCCGTGGTAAAAATCAAGTTTCAATATCACTACCTAGAGGGTAGCAGTCAGAAGTAGAAAACAATTACATAGAATACCAGAAAAGCACAACGACTATCAAGTGTGCAAAAGCATTTTTGGAAGGATTATCTCTCCATTTTCATAATTCAATAGCATTTGAAATAAGTACATCACAGGGTAGCTTTCCATTAAGAAGCTTGCTTCAGCTTTTGTATTTTTCACATTAGCAGAGTAAAAACCACAACTGGCTATAGATTTTGTTATAAATTAAAACATACACAACAGATTCAGGGACTAATTTACTTTGTTCAGAATGAAATATATCCCGGGGTGCTGTTTGTCTTGCACTAAGTGACTTGCGAAAATTTTTTGGCATTTCTTAAAAACTTCCTGCCCAGGAACACAGATTTTTGTCTTGGACTTGCGTGGAGAAGGGAGTCCATACAAACCCAGCCTGCTTGTCAGTGAGGGACTTTATTGGCTGGGTGCCTTGGAGAACAGCCAAGGTGAGCCTTACATTTCCACTTTACTCAGAGATGCTGCCACCTGAGTGCAGACCATACAGGCACCAGAGATGTGTGAACATGCTCTGTTCCTGCTCTGCTTTGTTGGTTTGCTGCTCACCTGGCAACAGGAGGAGCACAGAGGGTTCATTCCAATAGATTCCAACCTGAACATTCTAAAACAATCCCTGCCTCTCCCAGCAGAAAACAGAGCATCATGATAGAGAAAAGAAATAAACACAAATAGTGCAAAAGAATCAGACTCTCAAGACTGCCTCTCATTAAATGCTCTGTTTGCAGGCAGTTTTCCTAATTATAAGGCCTATGTATGACCAACATTGCCCTTAAACATTTATTTCTGTCTGCTGTTTTTATTCTTGCTGGTTTATCTGCACTAGTCCCAAAACAAATGCAAGCATGATTCAAGTTCCATGAAGTGACCAGTCAAACAATGTCTGCAGACTCTGGGGAGGTCTTCCCCTGTTGACAGGAGAAGCTCTCACGCAAGCCAGTATGTTAAGAATCACCAGAGGATCCCAACAGAAGGAATACCTCCCCAAAGACTCTCATTTGGAGGCTGGTTCCTTGTTTCTGGCACTCAGACTTGTCCTTGGTGACAGAGGCAGAGCACTGACACTCTCTGAGCACCAATAATTGCATTTCCCACTGCACACCTCTGCTCCTCTCATTACTGTGAGAGCACAGGATGCCAGGAGCCATCCTCCATCACCTCCTGCTATAAAGACATTATCTGCCTGCAATTACATTACTAATTCAAGGCAAAGCAGGTGGTAGCTTAGAAGTTAATGAGAATAGAACACAAGCAATGTTTTGTTTTCAGATTAAGAATTCCCTAGAGAAATGACAACTTTGTAAAATCATTTGCAAAGCCAGGCTCTGCAGCAGCAGCCCAAAACCTGAGCAGAGTTACATTACCTTTGTTGGGATTATTCCCACAGAGCACTAGTTCAAACAGCAATCAAATAATCTAAAGATAAATGCAAGGGGAGTCTTCATACATCAAATAAAAATGAGATCCTGGGAAATAATAGCTGTTAAATAAGTTTTACAAGATGAAAATGAGGAAGGAACCTTAGTCCTACAGCAGCTATACCAGAGTTTTTTCTCATTAATACTTCAGTTTGTTGTGCCTTTCACAAGGTCATCTTCTCAGTGCTCTCATTTCTTTCTTGCTGGGCTTAAAAAGCTCATTTTTTCAGACCTCTTGTATCTGCTGGTTACACAGATTTTGAGCCTTCATCAGAAGTTGTTCCTCCAGATCGTAGCAAACTACCCCAGATAACAAAGCACCAATAGCAGTTTTACAAGACAGAAGTTTCACTTTACCTTTTCACTGTGGGACCAAACATGTTATTGGAATAAGTATGTAATTCTTTATACCTGCATGACCCAAGAAATTCCAGAATTAATACATATCTCACTTCATTTCTATTCTGACTTCAGAATAATTATACCTCTATTAGAGTCTGCCCTGAAAATCCAGAATTTTGGGTTCTCAGTTTTTTTAAGGGAGTGAGCCTTTCCACCAAGAAAAAATTCCACCACTGGGATGTATATAAAAATCAGACACAGCAAAAGAAATGAACCTCAGCTTAATAGAACAGCTAATAATAACAAAACCACACCAATACACTAAATTAATCCTGGAGACTAACTCAAGTTATTTCAAGATTATTTACTTTTCCTGCAGCTTTTTTTTCCTTGTGCTTACCTTGTGGGCTATTTATTATTCAGGGTAGGAGGGAGATAAATTAACTTCTATTCTAAGAAGGGCTTTGATTGCAATGAAGTACAAATTAATGGCTTAATTGACTTATTGCAAGTCAATATCAACATTATTACAACAAACTTCCAGCTCAAGAAATAAAACTAGGTAAAACGTTTTCAAAGAGGAAATACAGATAGGCAGAAAACAGCTGTTCAAATCATGAAGATGCTATGTTAAAGTCAAATCTTACTTCTTGGACAGTATTAAAACAGCTATGATAAATCACAGGTAATAAAGACCTCAGTTTTACAGCTCCTTGGAAAAATGGTTTCTCTGTAAGCATAACACAGACAAATGACATCCTTCATTCACCCTAAAATGACCTAGAATACATGAGGTGCCTACTGAATTACAGCATTCTCTAATGCTTCCCCAGAACTTCAGCCACCTGCTCCTTCCAAACCAGGCTAAAAACAATTCTGATCTGGCAACAGGGATGGATCCTGCCCACAGGTTTGTGTTTTAAATTGAAACCCCTAGTAAAGCCTGTAGTAACCCATTTTCAAAAATGCATGAAACAGAATTTTGCCTTCAGAGGTTGAAGTAAGCACTTGCTACCTGCAGAGAGAACCCCATCCACTGATCCTACTGCTGCATTTGGACCTGTAGCAGAGAGAGTTTCACACAATACACAAAGTTAACATAAGGACTAATACTGAGTACAAAGACTCAACTTCTGATATTAAAAAAATTAAATTCTGAGAATGCACTGTAATTTTGGTTGGCTTTAAAACATGGTACAATTATTACTCTCCAGTTAAACACAATTACTGAAGACCCCCTATTTAGAACAGCCAGTTCTTGTGTGCAACTGCCAGCTGACATGATCAAACATGATATTAAATATCCTTTCTATATGCCAAGGAAAGGAGAGTAGCAGAACTTTCATATTCTAGGGCATTAGACACTGTGAAATAAGGCAGAAGTGGCTGTAGTGAAAGGCTGTGATAGAGAATATCTATTTGACATCTATTCACAAACTCAAATAATAGAATACAACTGATATACAAAACCAGAAGAAGTTGTTCTTTTTGATGTTTATAATTCCAGAGCCAGTACAATCTAAGTTACATTCAGCAAACCTGTGGGCTACATACAGGCCCACACAATTTTTCACAACTATTAATCCTCGAGGTTGGAAAGGTATCAAAGTACCATCAAGGCAAGCAGGCTCCTGTTAGTCCCACATCCCAGCACTTGAGTTCCTTGACTCCCTTTGCTTCCTTACCTCAAACTTGTCAGCCCTGCAAGGTCCTGGTATGCTGGTAAAGAGCACACAGTGCACAGAAAGCCCCTAGAGTTTTCTTCTTCCTGTTGTACTCTCCATCTATTTTTTCCCTCACTGTTTATTTATTCCATGATTCATGCCATCCTCAGATATAAATAGTCATAGAGAGCAGAAGGCCTATATCTATGTCACAAAGCACATTAAACACACACAACAGCACCCAACACCAGAAAAAGATGGATGCCCTCTAATCTTTCAATCCAATCACACTTAAACAGCAAAACTACAACTTGTCATGAAATCTAACAGCACAATCTCTCCCCATTTTACTCACAAAATGTCACTGAATTCCAAGGCAGTACTCTGCACTTCAGGTTTTGAAGCTCAAGACCTAAAACAACTTTGCTCCAAGATCTCTGTGAAAAAAGTCTTTCTGTTCAGCCAGTGAAAAGAGATTCTCAGAAGATGCTGCAAACTTCATTATCTTAAGCCTTTCAGAGAAGATTGAACTGCTATCTTCTTGTCCCAGTAACTTCAGTTATGTGGCTGTTGTCTAAAGACTGCACCTGATGCAGCTCTGCTTGCTACAAACCTTGTGTTGTGCCTTTATCCTACAGACTGCTCCCTCAGACACAAAATGGTACAGGCTGTAGAATATATGGAATTTAATCTATTCCATCTGTATTGACAAAATGCTATCCTAGTTTAAAAATAGGAACTAAGTGTAGGCAAGACCAAAATGGGAATCTAATGGTGAGAAGAGAAATGACCACCTGAACAAAACCTGCTCAGGACCTGCTGATTGTTCACACCATTGTTCCACTTCCCCAGAATCAGACTCTGCTGTGAGTCAAGGACAATTTGGGAAGGTGTAGCTCTCTTCTGGCACTCACTCACACTAAATCAGTGAAGGGAGCATTCAAAGGACTGCAAAAAGTGTAAATTTAGAGTAGCTGGGCATTAACTATTCCTCATGAATCATTAGGAAACAGATATTTCACAGCACTTTCGGAGGCTCTCTCATCTTGAATCTACCCCTGCATTAACAGGTTTCAGCTCAATTCCCAGCTCAAAGGGATAAAATCTTTCCAATATCTCAGTAAGGCAGCTCAACTTAGATCTCAAACCCCCCTTTGTTGTACTTAAGGTCACATTTCAAATGCCAGTTTCCAATCACTGAAGTAATGGTTTCAGCAATTTGATCAATAAGGAGGTGATATTGTGTTGAAGACAACTGGTTCTCTATTCCATCCTTTTTCACCCTTTTAGAGTATATTGCAAAAATATGACAAAAAATTTACTGCTGTAACTTGAAAGCAGGTGGCTGATCATTATGTGAAGCAGGTCTTGAAAGTAATTCAGCAGTTAAAGTCCCACACTATCCAAAAATATCAAGTATCCCATTTGTTCCACAAAAGGAAAGCATTTTTAATTTTAACAGTACCAATCAAATTACATCCTTCACGGATTTACTTTGTGTTCACACTTCTAATTAGCCAGAAATACTTTTTTTAATAAAATCATCATTATGCAAATAAAAGATGTCACTCTGTCATATCCTTGCATTGACTTCAACAAATCCTCAAAGGTACATCATTATCATTTCAAGCATGTTTTGAAGATTTCTCACTTTCTGAACTTGTTCCTTACCAGTTAATCAGTAAAAAACAGTCTCAAGAACATGATGAAATGAAGTTTAGCAAAAAATCTCCTAATAACAACATTCATTAATAGCTCCAGGTTAAAAACATTCTAAGACCTAATATTAATTATTTTTGTCACTTGAAACTGCTGAGAGGCAATTAAATTCTAAGTTATTTCTTGTCTCTTCAGCAAACAAGGAGCCCTGATTTCTGCTGATCCCACAAGACACATCATACCTGCCAACAATTAGCAGTGTCATTAATTACACTGCTGCTGGCAGAGACTGGTTAGTTGTCTGGGAGTGGGTTTTTTTTCTGAGCTGCAATATCCCTTCACATTTTGGAGCAGCCCCTTGGGCCTTTAGTGACATATATTTAGTATTACAGGAAATTCAATTGTCACAATCGGCCTACTCTATCCAAAATTGTTCACAGACAACAACCACTATTCATCTTGTGAAGGAAATAGAAAAAGGACCAAGAGAACAGTCCTTTGACACATTACCTGCTACAGGGAGTGCCACAAAAGGAAATTAAGTCTCTTAAAAAGAGAAGAAAAATATCACCTGATGAAAAGTGCAGCTCATATGCCTAACAAATGAGAAATTTAATAGATTATACTTAGCCTATGCTGTCATTGATTTTTCTACAAGAATGAATAAAGCAACGTGCATGGTGTCAAATTTCCCCTGGTATGGCTCGAGATGAAACAGGAAAAACTCATTCTGAAAGAAAAAAAAAAAAAAACCTGCGTGTAATGCAAGGGTCTGGTTCACAGGGCAAAGATACTCGAGGCAAACTAACACCACTAATAACTACTGTCAGGGTTATTAATATGCTGAAATTGTCTTATTTTGTTCCAAAAAGCTCTTATTAGAAGCCAGATGTTATCATAAAAACATGCGAAAATGACCAACTTGTGGCTGGTGGCACAGAGGTGGCCAAGTCTCACCAGTTTATACACAGTGATGTTCTGTGTGAGCTGCAGGAGAACTGCTTTAGAAAGCAATTCCTCCTGAGCCCATGTAAATGTGAACAGCACAAAAAACTGCACTCTGAGAACACATTTAGAACACAGCTAATCAAAACCTCGACACACATTACTCTCTGTTGTCACTAAAATGAGACAGGCCAAACAGCAAACCATCCTGCACAACCAGTTGCTTAAAAGAAGACATTAATTACAGAGCATATGCTGCTTTTCCAACAGCTACCCAGCAGTCCAATGCAGCTGCTCTTCCATCTTACAGCCAAACAGAAAAGCAATTATTCCCAGTGACGCAGGCCCACCAGCTGAAGTTATTGGATATGCTTTGGCTTCCATTCCTCTGAAAACAGATTAGTTTGTATAAACATAATTTTCATGATTTTATCAACCCAGACTGATTTAGTGCTTCCTGGTCAGGATAGAGAGAAAGAGAGAGAGAGAGATCCCTTCTTCCTACTTTATCATCAAAACAAAAACTTACAATACCATAAGCCTGCCATCACACCTTGGAATTAGAGTCTGGAGGATAAACACCAACCCAGCAGGAAATAGTAACCACAATGGTCAGGCAAACCCCATTTTTACACAGAGTCCTTGTCAGCAGGATGTGGAAGAGAAGGAAATTTATTCCTCAGCTTTATCATGGCCATGATAAAGCCAAGTGTATGAGCCATCCCACACAGTGACACAGTCTGTTGGCAAGTTGAAGATTTATCTTAGTACCTTCAATGGCATCTGTGTGAGAGCCTAAAGCCTTCATGGCAAAGATAAAATGGGCATTGGCATATGTATATGGCCTCATTTTTATACATTGAATTATATTTAAATCAATCTTCTTTTATTAAATTTATTGTTCATTTTAAGGGTGACACAGCCTTAAAAGAAGCCAGCATTTCATATATTCCAAATTATTTTTAAGCTTGCATACAAATTGATAAAAATTGAATACACAGTCTTAAAACAACTTCTATAGTTACTCTATCTCAAGCCTAAAGGTAAATTGAGGCTTCCTCCGTGCCTCAATCCTGCATTTTTTAAACACCCTTCTCTAAACAAGAGTAGGTGATAGCACCCAAATTTCGTAGAAGTGTAAACCATAGTTGTTTCACTCCTGCCAGAAATCACTTAATTTAGACTTTAACTACACATAAATCCAGATCAGTCTGCTAGGTCTGAATGCTCATATTACATTTCAGAAACAAATATTTCAGCATTTGTCTCAAACTGAGTGTCAATCATGCTCAGAGCTAAGCTATGCCATCGAGTTATGTCAGTCATACAAGCTCACAATTTCTGATAACCATCCCTGAGAATTTAATGTCTCTTTCTCTCCATAGCATTTCTTCACTTTCACTGAAAAAGCAGTCCTGTCTAAAATAATGGTGCAAGTGGAAAACACATTTCTTACTCTTCCTCTCCATGACACTGTTCCTTTTGAAGACATGAGGAATTAGAGGCTTGGTAATTGTCTCTATTCTCTTTGGAACTAGTCTCTTTCATAGCAAAAAAAGCCAGAACAGAGGGTTTCAGTTGGCTGATATATGTCACTGTCCTGCATCACTGTAATGAGAAACAGACTTTTTGACTTTGAGACCTGCACAGCAGTTGGGGGAAAAAAAACCAAAACAACCCTCTTGTTTACTATATGATTTATTTTCCAAATGAAGACCAAAAATACAGGAAGCTTCTAGCAAAAGCAAGATGCTGAATAAAGGAAGAGTCTGGTATAAAATAAACACTTATTTGCTCTACTTAATGTGTTTTAAAAGAAACACTATTCCTTCACAAATAAAAGGCTTCAGGAATTCATAAAAATTGGCCAGACTTGATAAGATTAATTTTATTTTCATTGATGTTTCAGTAATGCTTAGTGTGTTTAGTAGGAGGATTAACCTGTAGCATAACCCAGCATCAGATTTCTGAAAGCGCCTCCATAAACATATTCGGGGCTTTTGATTTGATCTAAATGAGAAATAAGTAAAAAATCAATGTAATTTAAGGTAATAAAAAAAGCAAATTGAGCAAATATGATCAATGAGCTGACAATCCCCATAAAAACACCAGTGTTTCATAGGAAAACAGTTACAGAATAGTTGAGCAGCAGTTATCTTCCTTTGAGTATAAAACAGCCTCTACGTCTGCCCAAGCCCAGTACCCTGACTGGATTATTTTAAAACTTTCTGCACAAGGAGGATTTAAGGCTGAACCCCAAATATACTAATCTGCAGATATTTCATGTTACACAGCATTTGATTTGGTGCAATCCATCAACATACTGGAATCACAATAAAAGCACAACAACAATTACACCATACAGTTCAATCAATACAAATGAATTGTGGTTGCCAGCCTTTGTATGCTGATCATCATGACCCTGGGCTTCATTTCTTTGCCAGTTACTTAGTTTTCATTCACTGCTATTGAGCTGAGCCAAGTATAGACTACTATATATGCTGATCTGGGTGGCTCTTTCAATTAACTTGGGCAAACACATTTGCACAATCAGTTGAGCCTCTCAGAGGATACAGCTGGTTAATCTAAAATGAAGGCCACCTTCTGGTTCCCCTTCTTTTGAGCTAAGTTCAGTGTGGGTTGGGTTTCTTACTGGTTGATTACTTGGTTCGGGTTTGTTTTTTTATTTCTGTCTGGGGCTTTGGGTTTGGGGTGGGGTTTTGGCACTTTTGTGAGGGTGGTTTGGGTTTTTGTGGTCAGTCACACTGTTTTCCTCCCTGAGCATATCACACTTGTACATCCCTGAGCCTTCTCACACTGCAGGGAAGTATTGAGTGGTCACTGTGCTGCCTCTGCATCCCTTAACCTTAATTCTTCTCATTTCCTCTGTCCACTGCCCCATCACCCCCTTCCCTCCATTCACATCCTCCTTTCTCACTGACCCTTACACCTGGAATTGCCACCTGAACATCCTGCAAAGCAGAAGAGAGCCCAGCACAGTCCTCAGCCAGGCACTGCTCAGCTGCTGGCAGACACACTAGAAACACTTTAAAACCCTCTCAAATATCCAGGAAAACACAGCCAACCTTACAAGCAGCCAGCCCAGGGTGGACACAGGACCACACTGGGTGAAAAATACCAAGTGTGAACTGTTGCCCTCAATCCTCAGCACAGCCCACCTACACTTCAACCAGCCTTTCACACATTGTGATGCACTCCCAAACTTCAATTTTCTCCCTGTCAGCATGCCATCACATATTTATGCTTGGGCTGGTCTCATCTCAGCCTACAGACACTGCAATTCTTTAAAAATTATTCCAGCAGATAGGCTACCTGTCTGCCCATATCCTGATTTTAATACATCTGCATAATAGTCACATAGCAACATATTACAGAAATTAAATATTTTACTAAATAATTGCAAGAGGATCATGCCTCTGATCAGTCACATCACAAGGAGCTGTGGTTTCACAGCAAAAAAATTAAACAACATTCTTGCTAACTTATTTTAAAATGAAAAGAAGGAATAAGAGCACTCCAAGGCAGTTCAAGAATCATATTTCAGGTAATCCATAGCTAGGCTGCCACATGCAGCAAAATCTGTCAGGTAAATTTTCCCCAGATTTAGGCCAATGACATTTGTCTGATATTTCTGCTCAGGAGACACACAGTGGACAATCCACGTGTCAATTTGCCTGTGAGACACCAGGAAATGTTTCATCTCATTAAGATATTTTAAGGATTAAAATACCAGGTTAAACTCATAGCAAGTTCATTTTGAGGCTGAGAAGATGGGAGCATCATTGCAAGGAAGTTGAATTTGTTACTCACTACCCATTAAAGGAAGAATGAAAACATTACTAATCTTGCTACCTGAGCTTCACACTTGAAAAATGTTTGTCCCCCTGAAAACATGGATTATTTCAAGTGCTGGCTCCCTGTGATCCAAGTGCCAAAGCTGCACAGTGGTAGTTATTGAACGCTCAGCATCGTTGCTTTCTAAGAGTTATTTACCTTGTTGTTTAGGAAACAGAAATCCTTTCCCACAAAGCTAACCTTTATTACCTCCCTCTGGCAATGTTTGCCAGCACAGCCAACAGCCTTTATAACAACTTTCACCTCTGTGCTGTATTTATCCCATGCAGCACCCCACAGCCTCTTGTCTTAGAGCTGCACAAGCTCCTTGAAGCTGTCTCACTTCTCTTACAGAGTTTTTGTACTTTTGTATATTTTGTACATGACTTCGATCTCTTTTCCTCATTACTACCACACTGCTGTATCTCCAGATTTTTATTTAAAAATTAAATCCTTACTAAAGGGCTACCAGGACACCACAAGAGTATATTAAAAGTGCAGAGCTTCCAGCCCATCTAGTGAGACTAAAAATATCTCAACTTGTAAACCTAAATTCCTTGAGCTTGAATTAAAATACTCCTTCAAAATACCTGTCAATAGATTTTCATTGAAATCACAAAATTCCTTAAAAGAAAATAACTTCTCCATAAGAATTTTTTTTACAGAAGCAACTTTTTTAATGAGCCCAAATAATCAGAATGCATTAGGAAATTCCAATATATTATAAATCATGAAGACCATCACAACAATTTTAAAATTCTTTTTGCAAGATGTAAAACAAAAACTATTCAGAAAACTTCTGAATCATACCAAATCCAAAAACAACTAGTAACAAACTCATTCAATGCTAATGGATGTTGGGTGTAGCCAGCAAGCTTAAAGGATAAAAACATCAAATAAAAAAACTGAAGTGGTCTTACCACAGAAATGCTTTTTCCAGTACATTGTTTCTTAAATTCAAAGTTTGTTCCTTCAGCCTAAAGTATGCCATATTCTTTTTCTATTTTACTGCACATGTTATCACATCATACCATGATCTAGTTGTGTTCACTTTTGAGAATGCCACTTTATTTAAGGACAGCTTTGCAAGAGTTACTGTTTATATTGTGCAATGTATAATCAATATAAACATTGCAGCAGATGGAAAGCACAGTTCTTAAGTTATAGATTGGTTAGAGGCTGCTCCTTTGGGTTTATCTGAAAGACCCAGTGAGAAAGATATGGATTAAAATTCAGCTGAAACTACATAAAAAGAACTTAATGACAAATTGGACATGTGGTGACATCAGCATTCCATGATTTGATATAGATTATGGTGAATCTGTAACTTAGAAAGACTTGGGCTAGAAGAAATAATTGAGGGGGTTGAATCTTCTTCCATTTTCTGCTGTGTCTTCACAGGGCAGATGGGAACTCCACAAAATACTGGATTTCTACAAAATGGTGACTCTTACATAGTACCCCTTTAAACTGCTTAGAGTGCGTGTGGATAAATATACACCAAAGTGCACCAGTGGAAATTCAATCTAGCTAATGATACAGAATAAAACAATAGATAATGTGTCTACAGTGAATATGAAGTATTACAAAGTTGCATGCAAAGTAAGATCAAATGAAACCACACAAAGCATTTTTATTTGAATTCAGCAAACTGGAGTTTGCTGGCTTTTCATCAGGAAGAAAATAATTTATATTTCCACCTGATAAAGGTCAAAATTTTAATTCAAATTTGAGAATTATTAGTTTTGAAATACTGGAACTTCCAGTCAAAACAAAACCTATGACTTCTAATTCACCATTCTTTAAATACCTAGCCACACTGCACATAACACTTGAATAAATAATATGCTGCAGAACTGATCCAGTGCTTATGAAGCATTGTGAATGCCAGGGTGGGAGTTTTTTTTCCTGGATCGAGACACATAAAAGCTCCAAAATATCTGCCCTGTGGAAACAAAACAACATCTAGCAGGGTCAGAAAGCAGAAGAAGGATCTGAAAAGGGTTTGTGGTTTTGATTATGGCAAGCTAAATGTGCACATGGAGCAGCTCTCTAAAGATTATTGTTACATCTTCAGGCAAGATCTGTCACAACTGGGAAAAGGTACACACACAGATTCAGAGACAGTCCAAGACTGCCATAACCCACAATATTTTCCTATTTGTTAATTTAACAACTGTACCAATTCTGTGGTGCACATGTAGGAGCTGTATTATTCATTCATTTACTGGAGGTGTCACCTGTTGGCACAGCAATGAAAAGCCCTTGGGCATTGAGCTGAAAACCTGAGCACCTGGGAAAGCTTCAGCAAGGAAATAACCCTGTTATTTCTACTTCAAACAGCAAATAAAGCTGTCTTGTATCTCATTTTGAGACCATGATTTCCAAGCCAAAACCCAGGAGACCACCACCAGTTTTGTGAACTAGCTCTGTTATAAATAATGACATCACTAAAACACCCCCTAATGCAATGTACTCCCTCATTCTGGATGTGAGCATCACAGCAAAAAGGGGACAGTACCACTCTGTGGCACTGACAGTACTTGAGATAATATTTGCTAATTTTGCTTTTCTTTTGGGAAATTTTCTCTAAGAGTACACTGCTTTTTTCCCACACACTGATGTCACTGAGATGCAAATGGACCATTGGAAATACAGTTACACACACAGATGATTTCTCAGGCTGTTGTATTCTTCATGGGAAACAACTCCTTCACAATCGTTTTCTTGGCACAAATAGTCATGTAATAATAGACGTGAGCAAATCTCTTTTCAGCTCAACAAATCTCCATGCAAACCAATATTTCCCATTTCAGGAAAATCCTCCATGTTTTAATATTATGTGCCAGAGTAACATGACAACTACTTGCTCTTAACTAACACATAATTTGACTCTTTGGCTTTTCTTTGGAAAGGTCAGAAAATTTTCCCTTGTCAAGCTGGTTGGAAGGGGAGGGGAGTGGGAAGAAGGCAGTGGAAGTCTGAGAAAACAACTTAGCTATAGGCATGTATCAGAATATTGCCATCAATGGATTAAAACTTATCTGCATGTGTTAGGGGGATGAGAAAAATGTTGCCCACTGTTCACCTAATTTAAACTTAGACTGACAGTGATTAAAATAGGATTTTTCACATGGTTATCCAGATAGTTCTATTCCTTAAGTTTATACTGACAGAATAGTTCCAGTTGGATAAATTACAACTGAAAGAAAAAAAAAATTAAAAAAAAAAGATTGCACTATAGTTTCCAGAAATTAGCTTTCAACTTGTTTTGCTGGGGTTACAATATTTTCAGTAGGTGATAGTTGGAGTAGAAGAAATAAGTCACACAGTTAGTCTTGGCTTCTTAAAAGATAAAAATAAACCCTGGATTATTTTTTCCTAAATAAAGACACCAGTAAGAAAAACAACCCCAATGTCTTAGAAAGTCCTGTGGTCTTTGAGTCAGTGTCATGTGGTATTACACTCTAGGCTTTACAACAAACTGGTGTGAATTAGTAGTTTAAAGAAATATGTGTAATTAAGCAGTAAATTATTCATACAGCCATGAACAGCTGCTCTGTAGGATTCAAGACATGATCCATGATATTTATAGAACTATTATGCCTAGTCCTGTTTAAACAACTGGTAAACATTTCAAGTGAAATGATTATTACAAAGCAAAAAAAAAAAAAAGGGCAATGCAGAAATCCCAGCCTAAGCCTCTTCAAAATAGGATGGGCTCATTCACCTACATTCTTAAAATATTACCAGGAGTCTGCTGTTTTAGTTTTGGACCACAGCTATAAAGATACTGTTAAATAAGAATGGGGTTTTTTTAACTGCTGCTCCTGTTCAAAACAGAGATAGAAAATAAAGCAGGAGTAATTAATCTCATAAGCAGCATTAAAATCAGGACACAAAAATGCTTTTGATGAATGAAGTTTACAATAACTTTGGCAGCTGTATTTTGCCTTCATTCTATAAAGATGACTCTATCAGAGATAAATTAATAACATAACACATGATATCTCTTTCTTCCAATCTGAAGACAGGAAAGTTTTTAAGCTATCACTGTCTTACTCAAGTTTTCTTCATTTTGAGTAAGTGTTCATAGCTGAAACACAATTTAGTGTGTTTAGAAATATTATCCAAATTATTTACTTTGTAATATTGGCCAGACTGATTTTAGATTTTTCCTCATACATATTAGCCCTTATATTACAAAAATGTCATCTTGTTTTGAATGGAATTCAGTTTTTAATGTGGTAATAGATGACCAGTTGGCTGCTTCTCATAGGGCAGAAGTAATTTTTAAAATTAAATACTCCAAAGATATTTCTAGAAAAATTTAATATTTTCTTTTTAACATTTCATTTTTATTTTTTAAGTGAAAATGTGAACTGCGACACATTAATCAAAACAAGGGTTCAGTCACAGAGGATTGTTGCATGGAAGGGAAAAAGTGAAGGGAGTCAGCAATTCTCTTTTAAAACTGTTTTCAAAATGGTTATTGAATAATGTGATACTTTGAAATAGTAGAAAATTATGACAGATTGTTAAAATCATGACATTTTCATTAAAATCTTAGTACTTCTACAATAATATCATTACAATAACTGCCTGAGATGTGACTGCATAAAGCTGATGTTTATTCTTGCAGAACTGTCCCAAATGTCGCTACAAAAATGTTAATGTTAAGTAAAATAGAATAATTTAAATGTATCAGAGCTCACTGCTGTACCACTTGGAGTTCACAGACCAGATGTCATAAATAGAAACAGAACCTTTGTAATCCTTTACATAACACACCTATTTATTTGTCCTAAGCTTGCTTGTCATTCTGCTACATCTTATGCCAAATTAATATTTTTTTCCACTGCTATGAGGATAGCAACTTTGGCATTGATGAAGAGAATAAAACCCACATGAAATAATCCTGCTCACTCTTGTTTCCAGATCTCTTTCTACTACAGTAAATTCCTGTTTTCAGTTTCTTGAGTGCTGTAGTTTATTTTCCTTTTATAAACCAGCCCAAAGCTTATTCACACGCAAAGCTAAATCAGACACAGTTTAATAAATTCTGATTTATGCTCAGATTTTACCATCTCTGGTCAGAATGAGCACTATATATCTAAAGTTATTGCCACGGATGGCAACATAAGTCAAGGAGCAGAATATGGCCTTTAGAGATTATCAGTACAATTAATTTCTGCCAGAGATATCAACTGTGCTGATTTTTTTAACCAAATTTAACACACCTAGAACCAGGTTTATGCTAAATATGTACAAGCACAAACTCGGGCTGAAGCAGATTTGATATAAAATAATTTTCAGGACAAACATTTCCAGGCAAACAGCATAGCCTCCATTATGATAAAGAACCATCCCAGTAAAAAACATGCAATATGTACCAGCTAAAAGTAATCTCAAAATAGCAGAAAAGTATTTGCTTGACAACACAAACTGCCAGCCCACAATGCAAAGAGTGCAACCCCAAAGGTATCTCCCAAATCCAAATGGAATACACACTGAGAACTCCTGAAAGGGAACCTGTATCCACAACCATCTTTATAGCAATAGAAAAAACAACAATTTTGCTGATTGTTACAGACACAGATGATGTTCCTCAGACGTCTTTTGGGCATGCTTTCTTTATTAGCAAAAAAAGAATACTAAAAAATATGCTTCCTTTACTAATAAAAGGAAGCTACAGCTGGGTTCAGAAAGAATGAGATGAGCCAGTGTGCTCTGTACACACCCATCCTATCTCAGCCTGCTCTTGTGCCATTTGCCACCAAACATAAAAGGGGAGACTTCCCTGCTTCACAGGATTTCAATCAGTTTTGGCGTTACCCATCTATGCAAAATCCAGCTGGAGACATAGGAGCAAGAGCAACACGTTAGTGACACTGATCAAAAATAAAACTGTCAGGTCACTGGTTTTCTTATTCCATTTGCACTCCTCACTCCCCTGGGGTGTGTGATTAAGCATCAGAAAATATGGGGTTTGGGCCCAAACCCTTTCTTCTCATATCAGACAGAGACCAGCCACTGAAAAGTTACAAAAAGCAAAGCAACATGTAATGTAGCTCCCAATAAAGTCTTCTCTGAAGCTACAAAACATCCTCAGCCTAAATCCCCCCGTGATCTCTGCCTCTGCTCTTCAGAGGCTGGTGCCTTTTAGAAATATGGGCACATTAGTGGTCATCTGGAATCAAGGCACATAAAGCAACCCAAAATTGAAACAGATCCTTTGAATCAAAGAGAGGAGCACAAGGCTTGGTTTTACCTATAATCCATCTTTCTCTTTGCTTGCTTCTACTTATACACTTTATCCTTAAAGATTTGAGATTATCTAAAATAAATCTCCTGACAGACTATCAGCAAAGTCTGAAAGCTGACCCAAACTCTAATAATATTTTTTAAAAATTAGAATGCAAGAAGTGCTAATAGAGGACGAAATATTTTCATCTCATGATTTTGGATTGCCATTAGGACTCCCAACATCTTGGCAACTAAATGTTTAGCACGATCCCTCTGTGAAGTTTTTTTTGCTTCCTCAAATTTAAGAAGCTGAACTGAACTGGAGCTCTTCTAAGGTTGAATCTTCTCATACAATTTCCTTCATGAAGTTTAGTTAGGAGCCACTGCACAAGCACTCCCCTCCTCTGCCTTCTGATTTAGGCAGGGGAATGTCAGTGCCTGGCTTTCTGCAGGAGACTGGTCTCTGCAGAGTTCAAGCTAGCATCTCACTCCACACATCTACAAGGTGGTTTATAAGTAAGGACACACTGGAGAAAAAGTGAGCTGCTAATTGCTTCAATAACTTCCCAGTGCTTCTCTTCCTTTTCATTAGAGATCTAACACATAGGCTGGCCTGAATGTTCCCTGATTATGACCCAAAAGACAAAACAAAAGAAATTAAGATTATGGAAGCCATAATACTGTTCTGTTGGGATAACTGCTCAAATTAATCCACCACCTGTACAAAATCTTCTGCCCTTTCCCTCTTATCAAATTAAACTTTATTCTGCTCCTGTAAGGCTTTGCATGTTAAGTAACCACAGAGACAGATATCAGCTGCTCTGCCTGGACCCTTGAGTGTAAAAACTTCTAAAAATTATTTATACTGGCATTATTTTTCTTCTCCAGACTTATTTTTTTAATATTTCTGAGACAATGTAAGCAGCACTGAGGAACCAAAGGAGGGGCAGAACTGTTTGAACAGAGTTCTAGCAATTCATACCAGGAGGAGGCTGTTCCAAGTGCTCTGATTCCTTTCAATAAATACCTGTTTGAGTCCTTTTATTCTTTCTAGTCTCTTTTCCATGTCTACTTTTCCAGGCAACAGTAAGACTGCAGGGCCATATCCCAGCTCTCACAAGCACAAAGCCACTGACTACTTGAACAAGCTTTTATTTATGTGCTTCTATTCCATTGTGACATTTTAGGCAGTTCTGCACTGATGTGGTCAGGGTGAAAGTTTTTCATTCAAAACCACCAACATGTATGGGTATGAATTTTTGTGAACATTTTAGTGACATTTTCAAGAACCTCCAACATTAAAACTCAGAAATTAGACCTAACTTCAAGATAGGCATTGGCCTGGTAGTGAAAAGTTCTCCACAGCTGTTGAAGGTCAGTGGCTGACTTCTTATTTGGCCATTTTAGAAAAAACAGAAACTTCTTGGGCTACAGGTAGTTCTCTTGTTTAAATTAAAAATATAAAAAAAACCCAAACCTAATAAAAAAGATGGCATAAACATACAAAAAAAAATAGGAAAAAAGGGAAATCACAGAATTATTAGGTTGGCTATCAGGAAGAGGTTCTTCACCCAGAGGGTGGTTGGGCACTGGAACAGGCTCTCCAGGGAAATGGTCACAGCACCAGGCCTGACAGAGTTCAAGAAGTGTTTGGACAATGCTCTCAGGTACATGATGTGACTGCTGGGGTGTCCTGTGCAAACAGCCAAAGAAAAGATTTTTTTCCCATTTTTCTGAGGTCCTGAGCCTAACAAGGACTTAGAACAGGACAGCAATAGGCCACCCAATCCCCAAAGCTGCCCTCACCATTTGGTTCTGTGAGCTGAAGCCATGAATTAAACCAGTATTACTGGGGATTGATTTAGATACCAAAATAACACCCAAAATAAGGAAACACATATGCTCTCGGTCCAGCTTCAAAGAGAGATAAAGACACTGCAAAGATGAAATAATAATTTCCCAAAGTTTGGCCTTGTTCTCTAATTTCTCTTTTTCTCTAAGGCTTTCAGTTAATTCATGTGAAAGCAAACTCCTGCTAAGCCATCCCTAGCTGCACTGCTCCCTGGGGATTACCAAGCAGTGATATGACAAAGTGTTTCCCCAACAAGCCAGCAGTTCTTGATCAACATCATTTATTTATCAATGTTTCTTACTAACCAACAATGTAGCATTTCAAGAGATAACAATTAAGGATCTCAGTGAATAATTGAAACTTAACCCATCACAGCTTGTAAATGGAAAAATGTTCGATTACAACAGGTGTAACAAACCAAATAATTTTGTATCACTGCACTCAAAGCACAAGGAAGAAGTCCAGAATTTGTATGCGAGGGTTCTTCTGAGCAACAGTGGCCCTGCTTTACCTTGCATATGAACAAGTTGCTCCAGGATTAGTTCACAACTCTGGTCAGAGCATCCTGGTAGCAGCTAATGCTCCACAGGCAACATCAGTGCTATTACTTAATGGTTTCAAAACTACTAGAAAAAAAATCTTAAAAACATTAAGATGATGGCTACTCACATTTATGAAGATTAATATCTGACAGGACTTAAATACCTTTAAGTCACTGGCTACTTTAATACTGAGCTCATTGCTGTTGCAATTCTAAGGCCTGTGAAATTACTTCTAAAGATGAAAGGATCATGGCACAGCACTCAAATAGCTTTGATTCAAAGGGTTTGTTTCACGAAAAGCGTGAGTAGCACAGCAGGTAAATTATGGTACAAAATCAGCCCGGGATGTCAAGTGAATTTCACAGTAATGAAATGAATTAGGCATGCTGGCAGATGGAAGCAAGAAGGATATGCATCAGTATGTTAATTGTGCAAGTCTGTCAATGACTTCATCAAGTTTAATCTCTTTGGTTGCCACTCTCTGCAGCCTCTGTGACAAGACCACCCCATCTGTCTGGAATTATCAGACACATCCTCTCCTCCCACCGTGGGTGCAGCTTGATCAGACAAGCAGCAACTGGCATGGAAAGCTTTGGGTTATTTAAGCAACAGATTCCAAGAAAAGAGGCAAGTAATTTTCGAGGAGACAAACAAAAAACACTGACTGAGCTTTGGAAAGCCAAATTACCAGGTAGAGCCGTAATGAACAGACAGTAAAACAACTGCACAATTAGACTACATAATTGTACTGAGTCTGGCTGGAGCAAAGCTAACAAGTTCATAGCAGCCTGCAGGATGCTGTGCTTTGGCTTTACGTCTAAACCCATGTTTAGTGTCCTGGCTATTGCTCAGCAGCACATCAGGAAGGGGGTTTGAGGTTAGGTTTCTCCCTTCCACTCTGTCCCCAGTGATGCAAGAAGTCAGAAGAGAACACAACCAGGAGAGCTGACCTGAACTGACCACAGGGATATCCCATACAACATATTGTGCTCAGCAGCTACAGTTCAGGGGCAGGAAAGAGAGAGGAACATTTGTGCTTATGGCACTTTCCTTCCCAAGCAGCCACTACATGTGGTAAGGCACAACTTACCAGAACTGCCTGGACACTCACCTGCTGATGGGAAACAATGAATGAACTCCTTGCTTCAGCTTGCTTGCACACAGATTTGTTTCAGTTATTAAACTCTTTACCTTGACCCACAAGTTTCCCTCTCTTAGTTTTCAGTTCTCTTCCCTATCCTGCTGCAGGAATTAGCAGGCTACTGGGTGGGAGCTCAGCTTCTAGCTGGAGTCAACTCACCACACTAATTTAGAATAAAAATATAAATAGCTTGAGTTGCACTATCAAGGGATTTCCACCTTCTGGCTGCAGTGCCCACTAAATCCCCACTTTTTTTCCTGCTAAATCCTCATTTAGATAAGCAGAAAGCACAACAATCCAAGCATGTATAGCCTGTAATTATAAATACTACGAGAGGATACACGGTCTTCGCAAACAATACAAAATACTGGTTTAAAAGCATTTGGATTCAGAAGTATGTAGGTTCACACTGTCACAACATTTGTAACATACACATTGGGAAACAGCTCATATTCTACTAGAAAAAACTTAGAACAGGAACTGACAGAAGGCTCTGGTTGCAGATTCTCAAGATCAAAACCAAGATCAGCTCTGAAGCCTAAACAATTCTAACCTAACAAGGCACACAAGTGCTACCACCAAGTCCCTGTAGCTGTGTGTCCTACATGCCAGGGTTTTCCATCATGAACTGCTCATTTACAGGACAAGGTTTAACTGTCTGCATGGCTTATCAAAGAGATGGATCACAAAAATCAATCTTCTATGTAGTGGATAGAGAAGGGCTCAGTCCCTCAGGATCTTCTGTGTAAGTCCCTGCAACTGCAATGAGGTGATTAGCCAGGTTTTCTTTTCTCAAAATGCAGCCTTGGAAATAGTTGAACGAGCAGCTTTATGAAGTAGGAAGCTAATCAAACATACATTTGTAATAGGATAAAGGATTACAGAAAGTCTCGATATGAATAAAACTCAGCTGCAAGTAATCACACTAATTAATCAAACTGGTGACAACCCTGAACTAAAAATATTGCATTTTCTCAACAAAACCAGAACTGAGAACTTCTTCCTCTTTTCCTAGTGTGTGGAGGCAAGCAGTTCCCTTCCCATGTACACCATCACCTACATGAGCAGCCCCAACCCCAGCCCAGCCCCTTCTCCTCACAGGGGGCTTCCAGCCATCCCACTGGGCCAGCACTATTCCCTGCTGTGGCTGTACAGGATCTGCAGGGAATACCCATTTCCCTCCCTGGCTGCAGTCTTGCTCACCTGCCTTGGGTTGCAATGCAGGATATGAACAAAAGTATGTATTGGATCACCATCTGTTAAAATCAGGTGGGGCAGTGTCCTTTATCTTTTCCACCACCCATCATTCCTCCAGGAGATATCTTCTGTTCATGGGCCATTGAGTCCCACTGTATGACTGATAAAATTACATCATCCCATTGTGAGATGCTCCACCCAGGGGGAGGAGCCAAGCCTCTCCTACCTAGATAAAGTCTGTAATTTGGAACACCAAAGCAGCCTTTTTCCACTGGATTCCAGAGGAAAACCAGACCCTTCTACATCATGACTGGACCTTTGGAGGAAAACTGCACCTTCTACAGGAGTACTGCTTCAACAGAACCACATCTGTCACTGCAGGAGGATGCAGCCACCATTCAATGGGACTGCTACCAACACCCTGACTGACAGAGCGTCAAGTTGTATTCTCTGTCAATGTTCTGGGTTTGTTCTTCATAATACTGTACTTCTATTTTAATTTTCCTAATAAAGAGCTGTTATTCCTATTTCCATATCTTTGCCTGAGAGCCTCTCTAACGTCAAAATTGTAATAATTTGGTGGGAGGAGATTTACATTTTCCATTTCAAAGAGAGGTTCCTGCCTTTCTTAGCAGACCCTTGCCTTTCAAACCAAGACACCACCCTACCACCTGAGAGGGCTGGCCCTGTTCATGCTCCCCACAGCTTGTGCCTGACCTGACAGTGCCCCCCAAAAAAAACAGATAACAAGATCAAGGCCACCTTCTGCCTCTTGGGGAGCACAGTCCAGTGCCTGAGGTGACCAGGGCATTCCCAAGGGGCAGAGGCATCCATCCATACATCCTTTCAGCTGGAAGCTTCCATGTCTGGAGAGCTTGCACAAGCCAGCACAATAATAAAAAAATATTCTGAATTCCCAGTGCAAGAAATATTTTGATCAACTTAAGATATCTGAATAAGAAAGGTTTCCTCAAGGGCAAGGATCACAAGCCCCAAAAATTGGCTGTTCTGAAGCAGTGTATAAGACCAGAAATACTCTCTACCACTCCACATTAAGAGACATCATGAAAAACCCTGATAATTTAGTTCACAGCTATTTTAACAAAAAATAGTTAAAATCCTCACTTACTCTGTCTTCATTCACAACACCTACCCATCAAACAGGCAAAAGGATTTGTGATCTTACCAGAAGTGACAGCAACTTTTCAACCAGATGCCCATCTCATCTTGCAGAAAATAAATCAAAGCAACCATTACTAGTATTAACATCTTATTAACGATCAATAATCAAGGAGTAATTTTCAATATACCTATGTTCAGTCTCCGTAGTTTTTTCTTTTCATGCTGTACAATACATTTAAGAACAAATCCATTTTCACAAACCCAATTATTTCACATTTTCTAATGCCTGCACTGAACCAGAAACAGGAGTCATAGCAAAATATAAGTGAGAGAAGAGCTTAGTAGCAGTAAAATCAGCACCTTATTTTTCCTCCTGCTGTAACCTACATTTCAGTGGAACACCTCACCTAGAAACCTCAGAGGAAGCTACATTAAGAAATTAATTTTGAAATATTTGCTCAACTTGATGCCTAAAGAGAAAGAAAGATTAACAGCTGTCTTACTGATAGGTGGCTAAAAACTACTGCAATTAGAGTGGCTGAGCAGCAGGTATTTTTTTTGTATGAAACATTTGCTGCTTTGTTGGCAACCTTCTCACACAAGTTATTCCCTTCCACACCGAATTATTTCCTTTCATTTTCATGAACAATTTTGTTAATGAAATCAATATCTCCTGTCTTAAATCAATTAAGAATAAGCTCCTTTACCTTCATTAATCCTCCTGGCATATCCATTTTACTTTGGAACTGTTAAAAATTTCTCCCTCCTTACGTATTATCTTACCAGCCACAAATTCATCACATACCACCTACAATAACAGATTTCTCACTAGGTTCAAAGTATTTTCTTAAGTACCCAGTAAATGGACAAAAAATAAAACAGGATAAAAGATTCATTTCTGAAATAACCTGTAATATCCCCCTCTCTCTCTCTCTTACATGAATACTTATTTCATTTGATTCGCTGAATTCTGTGGCTAAAAGATAGGTGTGAAAGAGCTCTACTGGATTTTTAAAATTACTTTTGGCTAAAGCAAACACATTCCTTGCATGCAGTAAAAAACACAGAGCAGTCCCATTCCTGGCATGAGCCAATACGACACACTGCAAAGATGTCTCAAGTGAGGCAGGAAATGAAGAGCTGAAAATTGTTCCACATTGTCTAAGTTCACTGCAAAGTTTTAGTCCTCCTATTTACATTTTTAGTATGAACACCACAAATATCAACAAATTTCTGCCTGTGCTTTTATGAAAATGCAAAACTACATCTCATTTCATTCCTTGATATATGCTGCTTCATTTTCTGAAGAAAGATACTGCTACATTAGCAGTGACTAATCTAAACTTGTTAAGAAGGATCACACCAGATGCTGATGTCTCAATCTGCAAGAGTCACCTTTGGTTCTCTTTCCAGTCAGTGGAAAAAAATGGGCATTCACAGGGCATGAGTCATCTCGGTCCAGCATCCACCAGATCTAACCAGGTCAGACACAACATGACCTAAAAGCATCCATGTCTTTTCCCTGAGTATCAAGTGTCTCAGCTGGCTGGAGCTCAAATGAAGACATCAGTGCTATGCAAATATAATGGTGGATGATGTGACTTCTGCCTGTTGTGGCCAGAGCACAGCACAAGGTGTGACTGGCACCCCAGTGCTCTTGACACAAAGCTCTCCCTGCACTACTCATCTTTTGGTCCAGATGAACGCCACATGAATAATAAGTATGTCTGTTTGGCAGCCAGAGATGATGAAAAAGAAAAATTACATTTAGATTGTTCCAGCAAATGTTAAACATCTACTAGAATAAAAAGTTCCTGTACTAGCAAAGTGGGAAAAATCTCATGCTAGATCCTAGACTACTCTTCAGAAGCACTTCTGTATATATGGGTGGAATAATAGAAAAGGAAAAGAGAATGAAAAGAAAGCCTATTTCCAACATTACAGGAGCTGAGGAGGCTCTTTGCTGGCCACAATTACCTCTGCCCAATAACTTTCTTTCTTCTCCTTAAATATGTCATCACAGAGACCTCATCACCATTTCTGATCCCATCTTGGAGCTGGCTGGCATTGACTCTGCTGGACATGGGGAAAGCTTCTGACAGCTTCTCACAGAAACATTCCTGTAACCTCCCCACTACCAACAACTGGCCATGCAAATCCAATTCAGAAGCACTTACAGATGCTCTAAATAATGTTATATGTTTAAATTTATTATTTTTAACCCCCTGCTTTCTTCCCTGTACATAGTAGAATCCTAGCACACACCACAGCCAAACCACCTCCATATGAAGCTATAGGAAGGTGGCTCTCTCTTCAAGCATTGGACTTCACTATCAGACTGATTCAAAAATCATTCACAGCAGTCAGGTCTGAGCAGGACTGCTCAGTATTACAACTTTCTTCTTTAAAAATAACCTACTCTCACTTCCATAATAGCCAAACATCTTTTAAAAACCCCAAACCAACCAGGAAACAGGAAAACCACAAAGCTCTTTCAAAGATGTTTCTGAAGAATGAATGTCAGCACTGGGTGCTGCAGTCTCATTCTCCAAGTCTCTAAGATTCAGAGAGTTGATGGTACCTATTTTTACCAGAAGCTGTTTAAAATGCTGAAGGGAAATGTCCTTTGTCTGCAAATCACACCTATACTACTCTGCAAGTATAATTGTATAGATCCTGCTCTGCACAGTGAGTCATGACAAAATCAAAGCTATGCAAGTTTCCTCTTCCTTCCATCAACTCCTCATGACAGATTCAGCAACAAAGAATGTTTCTTCAGCTCTATCTTAAATTAAGAAATCACAAACGCAGTAATTTCAAGTAATTGAAAGCTAATTAGTCCCACTTGATGTTCGGCTGCAAGATTTTGTAGCGGGTAAGTGCCATCTTATGTGATCAAATACCTGGCTTTAAAATATTTCAGAGTGGACTAAAGGGATTGTAACACCCAATTCTTTGTTCATATCTCACAGGCAGGATTGCAAACTTCTGTCAGAGGGTGCAACACTGCAGCCTTGCAGGAAGTTGCTGGAAATCCTGTAATGAGGAGCAATTTGTCCTTACACCAGAAATCATCCATGAAGTTTCCCAGCATCCAGAGCTGCAGCTTGATTTCAGGGATGGGAGAGTACATGGATACACAGTTTTGGATAAAAAAAAAAAAAAAACCAACAAAACAACAACAACAACACAGCAGCAGCACAAAAAAAAATTAAGTTTGACTTAATAGCCATGAAAATAGAAGCACCAGAAAATAGGTGGCAATTTGAAAGCAGTATCTGCTCAGCTGAGTAAACAGATTACAGATGTAACAAAAGTACTTGAGATGTCTTGTCACTGCAAAAAAGAAGCAAAAGGGCACGTACCCATCTGTCTGCCTACTTCTAGATCAGCAACCCAAATTGAGATGAGATGATGGAGATGAAGCATTTGGACAGAGCAAGGTGCCTTTGGTTCAATGCTGTCTGCCTCCCAGCTTCTGAGCAGACTTTTGAAGGAGCTTTCAAAGCCCTTTTTGAAACATGCCACCTTGTTTCTGGTTATTGCAGAAGTTGTATAAGCCATTTGAGACAAAGCAGTTACAAATATGCAGTAATTTTGTCTGCAAGGGATTATTTTCTTTTCATATCAGTGAAAGACTATGTGGATGGGAATGCTGATAGTAAAGTTGATATTATCCTATAAATTTTCTACTATATAAAGCTACAGAAATTGACATGTTTCAGAGTCTTACCCCCATGTTGTAGAAACTACCTAAAGTTTAAAAAAAAAAAAAGGGGGGGGGGAGTTGAAGCTAACAATTTCCACTCAGCAGAACAAAAGTGACAGGAGAAATGCCTACAGGATACCTATTTAAAGGAGTTTTAAAAAACTTGTCTTTCATCACATTAAGACAGCATTTGCAAAGGTATTACCCCTCTTCATTTGCCTACAATATTACCTTGTTACAAATTCCATTGAGCAGTCATGTTATAAAACTTAACTCAGTCAAAGGAAGGGGTGAGGGAAAATTGAAGCAAAATAGTCAGAGCCATAAAAACTTTCATACTTAGGAGACTAATTTTTAATCCCTGACTTCAAAATCTACAAGGTAGCACAGTTTCAACAAGCAGATGTTTTGGTGGTGCTTTAAGCACTGCAGAACGAGAGCTTCCTTCTGCAGCCACATCCTGTCTGAAAAATTGCTGTAGTACAAAGGGCAGGCACAAGACCAAGTTGGCCCTGCAACAGTGCTGCCTCTTCAGGAAACAAAGTTAAAAACCCTTTAATGGTGAGCAAGAGTTCTACTGTATGCCAGAAAATGCTAAAAAAACCCCGAAGAGTGGAAGGAGTGATGTAGAAGGACAGAGGAAAGGATGGTGACAAGGCTACCAGAAGTTGTAATTACTGTAATTACAATTGAGGAATTCCAGAACTCACAGCACTTGTCTCATCACACTTTCTTACTCAGCTTCAATTCTGTTGCACATCCCTACCTGTACAGCTGAAATAACAGCAATGATTTGTTTTACCTGGGTGTTGTGTGGATAAACGTATTTATCAAGAGGTTCAGATTCTACCACCAAGGCAGCAGATGTGCTGGGACAGCAACAATGCTTCTCCCCTCAGCATTCACTGCAGCTCAGGGTTTCTATATTGCACCATTGCTCCCTTACCAGAAAATACTGCTCAGCCTCACTGGCAAGGTGCATGTCCTCCCTAATTAGTGGAGGAGCTGCTCACCCCATGAGAGCCTTTGGTTGCTAAGGGACAGCTTCATTCATTCACACTGAAGATGACCTGACACTGGGATCAGCAGAATTTCTGTTCAGCCTCTGCAGCTTTTGGATGGATGAGCCACTGGATGGAATGAGAAGCCAAGAGATGAATCAGTCATAGCAAAACCCTTTTGTGCAGAAGTTCTGCAGCAGCTGCAGCTCTGGGTTCCCTTTAAGCTTTGAACTTTATGTCTACTTCAAAGGTGCATAGTTCTCAGCATTTTAGGCACAGTAAGATCAAGTTTTGGGGCCTTTATTCAAGCTTTTCAAATTAGTGTTTTTTTATCCTGATATTTCTGCCTCTCCATTCCCCTTATGTAAAACGGGAAGGCATCACTTTACCTGGAAAATAGCTACATTAGTGGTAGCAAAGCTTGTAAGACACGACAAATAAAAGCATTACCAGAAACCATTGTTATAACAAGTATATTTTATTCAGATCAGGATTTGAACAATCTATGTGGACAACGCAGCTTAAAGCATAAAATCTAAAACTAATATCAACTTGCTTTTAATGCCATCCATCTTACAAATTTCATGGATCATAAATCCATGGAAGAAATATATGACCTTATAATTAAGAGTAGTTGTAAAGTACATGCACACATGAGGGAGCTCATATAGGATAGTTTTTAAAGAGCAAGATGAAATAAAAATTTGTTCCATTAAGAAACTGGGAAAAGGTTTGGGAGCAGGTGTTTAAAAGAAATAAGAATTAAGATATTAATAGAGTAGCAGAAGATATAAAGAAGAAAGTATTTTCTAGAAGTGTTTTTTTGCTTTTGTGTTGAAATCTAAAAAAAAGAGAGAAAAAAAAAAAGCCTTTCCCCCTTTCCTATGATCTCTGTTGAAGACAAGATCCCAGCCTAAATATATTAGCCCTGTAAACCATTGTAGCATCTCCTACACTGTGCAGTTAATCCCTCTTTTCAGCAGTGTGTTTTCGCAGAGGTTTCACAGAATGGGTCAGGCTGAGAGGGACCACAGTGGCTCATCTGGTCCAACTTCCCTGCTCCAGCAAGATCATCCCAGAGCACACAGCACAGCATTGTGCCCAGATGGTTCTGGAATATCTCCAGTGAGGAAAACCCTACAGCCTCCTTGATCAACCTGTTCCAGTGCTCAGACAATGCATATTTAAAAAGTTCTTCATGTTAAGGTGCACAAGTTTCTGACCATTGCCTCTGGTCCTATTAGCTTTAACTTTGTTTCCATGCCATCTCATTACTCACTTTGGAAATCTCAGATACAAACCAGATGTTTAACTGTTCCTATATTTCTAGGGGGAGTATAATTCCCACACAGCTGCTATCCATGTGCTGCCTGTAATATGGCTAAAAATATTTTATTTCAACTTCCACTTTCAAAACATGCCAATGACATAATGAAGTGAAAAGGACTGGAGAAAAACACTTCAGTGCATTATATTTTACACATGAGAAAGGCCTAAGAAAATATCACAATGAAGGGACTGCTGCAAATATTTCACTGAGTTCAATTACACAGGCATTGCAGAGCAGGGATGCAGTACATTTGAAATCCTTTGGTGCAGTGACCCCTAGTCCCAAATTCAAATGGTCATAACCACATTGCCAATCATAATTGAAAAATTTAATTTTAAACATAAGGAAATATTAAAAAATACTCTTTTAATCAAAACTAAATGCAATGCTAAAACAGATAAGCAATTATGATGTGAATGTTGTTACTTTTTCTTTTAAGTATGGATGACATTTATTCTTCCACAGAATTTGCTTTTCATTGGCCATGTCTTAAAATCACATTAATTAAAACTATAAGCCACCCTCTTTTATGAGCAGGAGGATGCAGAGTTGCTAGGAAACAAAGTTATGATCCCAGTGTAAACTTTCCTGACAGCTAGAGGAAACACTTCATTAGAAATCCAACTGGGGCATTTAGAGAACAGAATAAAATCGACAATGGAAGTGGGAGTCTCTTCCATATTTAGTTCCTCTAAATTAATAGGAGATTTTGTGTAGGCAAATTTCTGCATCTTATGCAAAAAAAACCTATCTTTGAGGAAATAACCTATTGAGAAATATTAAACAAAAAAGAGCTTCCTCCCTGACTTACCCCTCCAAACAACTAAAAGCCACTTAACATTCCACATGAAGTCATAACTGCAATATTTGCAAAGTAATTGCAAGTCTCTAGCTGGAAGTTTGGGAGTTTATCAGCTGAAAGGAGCTGAAGAGGTTCAGAACAGGTGTGCAACCATAGGATGGTGTGACCAGACTTAGAAATGGCACTTCTCACAAATATATGAGGCAACCAGAAGGATGGATTAATATGGTATTAAGAACTTAGGGGAGCTCATCTTTAACATTACACCCTTTAATCTGTGATGTTTGGTTTAAATTAACAAAGAAAGATGCAGACACATATGAAAGATCCCTTTATTAAGGAAATGGTGTTATGACAACGTGAGAGTTCAGGAGCCATGCTATGCAAACAGAAACTATATATATGCACATAAATATGTTTGTATGTATGTACTTGGATATGGTGCTAAACCAATGATACTCCGTGTAAGTTTTCTAAATAAGATTTCATATCTACAAAAACTTCTGCCCACAACTGAGCTGCCTCTAAAGAGTTCAGCTGGTTCTTTTCTGCAAGGAAATTACTTTTGCTAATTTAGCCAAGTGAAGCAAACAGAAAGACCACATATTGGGAGCAAAGCATATGGGACAGAATATGTGCTCTCAAATCCAACCTGAGACACCTCAGGATTAATTACAACTCAATCCTTATCAGACCTCCATAACCATTGAACTTGCTCACTTCTGGAATAGGTATTCACTTGAGGTTTACTGACACACCAGTGCAAAAAAAAAAAACAAAACAAAACAAAAAAACAACCCTCCTTACTTTCTATTTTACAGTTGGCTGCCTATTTGGGTTTTTCCTACACCCACAGAAGGAGGAAGTCCTCCTAGAGACAAGAAGAATCATTCTCACCTCATTATCAGTCCATCTGTGAAAGAACTGATTTCTAATCTCCAATCAGCTGCTGCTGCAGAAGACCACAGCATGCTGAACATCTCCCTTGACATGCTGGCTTTCTCTTCATTCATCTTGGAGTTTCAAATAAAGAAAAGCCTCTCAGGAAGGCAAGGAAACCGAAGTGTGGTGTAAGCTAAGTCTGGGTACCTTCCCAAGGGTGTCCAAGAGCAGCTTGGCACCCAAGCTCAGCCCAGTGCCCTCCTGCACCATGGAAATTCCAGAAGGATGCAGCTCAGCTGTGTCAGAGCTGGATGTTGATGGCAGTGAAGGGGGAGGTGGTGCCTTCCTTCCAGATTCTCTCCAGCAGCAGCCTTGCCAGCCCTTCCATTTTCATCAGCCCTGCAATCTGACCATCAAATATCATAGGAAATCAACGTGATTTTCAGGCTGTGCAAAGTGATAAATGACCAAAAGGCAACACAGCAATTGCTCCTTTATAATCAATTTTATGATCCATAAGGATCAAAATTAACACCCACCGAGGGTGGATCGTGAGAGTGTGGCACAACACACTCAACACCAGCAGCACAGCTGGGTGAGAGGCCATCACCACCCCCAGCAGGCTGCATGCACACGGTGTTCACTACAGAATACTCAGAAATATCTCAGAAAAGCATGCCATTCAGTGTTTTCCTCAGTGCCTTTCTCCACAACACAAGCATTATTTAACTCAGTGAAATGTGACATAGAGAACAAAGTGCCCAGCACTTCCCACGTCCACTGTGACTTGGCTAAAACCATGCTTAGCAAAGCAGAGTGGGTGAAGAATAACAACTGAAACATGAAGGCTGCATCTAGATTTCTTCCAAGGTCTGTCCTAAAGCTTTATATTTTACAGATGTTTACAACTTGAATATTTACAGATGTTTACAGAAAATCTCTACTCTGGGCTCCAAATATTTTTAATAACAGAAATGCATTACTCTAGAAACTTTACATGAAAGCTAGTTATTAGTCTAAAAGTATTTTTTCTGCATGCAGTGTTTGCCTTGCTTTTGTTCTCAGATCACCACTGCTATAACAACTCCATTAGCATTCTTTACAAAACCTGCTAACAATTCTGTCAGTGTCTATGTACACTTTGCAGTACTGATCTGACAAAAAGATGAAATCTCAGACATCACTATAATAAACATTCATCTTAGAGGACAGGATGTTTTCTCAATAGCTTTGTTGTACATTATTGACTGCACAGAAATCCAGCACAGCCAAGTAAAATCTGCCATTTGAAAGGCCACAGGATGCTTTGCAGAAGGGGCTTGCCAAAGCTCCCCTTTGTTCCACAAGCAAATTCCCAAGCTCCTAAGGTTTGTCAAGATTCACAGCTGATGTATCAGATGAGGTAGGGTGATCAGGTTAAAAGCCAATTTAAATGAAGTTTGATGACAGAGCAAGGATTTTTATTTGGAGCAATATATGCAGAATATATTTAGGGTAGGTCTGCAGAGCCTGAACTCACAAACCATCACATCTAAAGCCTAGCACTGACATAAAGCAGAAGCTGAAAGGAGTATTCTAGCCCATACACAATTTTTAAAAATACCTTTTTCATTGGTTTATATCTGTGATGATTTTTAAAGACAGACAGCACTAGCAAGCAGATGAAAATAAACAAAGGAGAAAGTTGAATGTAGACTCCCTCTGCATTTGAACAGCAGCTCCCCATTTATCAAGACTGTGTGTAGGATGTCCAGTCTTTGAACAACAGGAAAGCAGAAGTTTGTATCTGCAGGGATTTATATGTCAGGTCAGTCTGCAAGGAATCCCAGGCCTGACATGGAGGCAGAAGATTCACCTTCTTACTCCCATCCATCCCAGTGGGAGACCTGCAATTCCCCAGCATCCTCCAAAGACCCCTGCTGCTAAAATCAGGGGCAAAACAGCAACTCAGAGGCCATGGAACCAACAACCAAGCACTGCTTCTGTTCCTCCTGATTCAGGGCATGTAGCCACTGTTTCACTTAGCACATGTAGCTCTCTGCTCTTCCAATAAATGTTAAAATCCTCAGAAAAAAAAAATCCTCTTAATTGCTACTTGCTGATCAAGATGTTGTGTGAAAACCATTTAACATTTTAAAATTAAGAAAAAAAAATGCCAAAAAGAAGCCCAGCTCTCATAAAGTGGAAAAATTGGAATAAGGGGATTCTTGCTGTACTAAGTAAGTCTTCTGTTAACCTGTGATTTCTGAATATGAACAGTGGAAGCAAAATTTCTATTGAGTATCCCTTGTGGTGCAGGGAGCTAAATTGATGGCCTCTTCTTCAAATATCACTGTTTGGGCTCCAAATACTAAGTCATTCCTCTGAGCAAAAGCAAAATCCCTGCTGAGAGGGAAAGATTTTGGAAGAAATTATCTTATATTTTGTTCTGAATCACTGTCTGTAGCCAAGTAAAATTAGGGCAGAGATACTTGCAGGTATCCAGTCAGGCACTGTAACTTAATATTTACTTTGAATAAAATCCCAGGAGCTATTCTGGGTTATTCACACAGGGGAAACAGAAAAACACTGGTTTAGGTGGTTTATTTTAATGTGGATCCAATCTAACTTGCTAGTTAGTCCACACATAGCAGGGCTGTTTTGCTCATAACCCAACAGATCCTCCAGAGAAAGTGCCCGCAGGATTTCAACTAACAAAGCTTAATTCTAGAGTTATAAACAGTTTCTGGATGGCTGAAGAGAGTATGACAAGGGCACATTGCTCCAGGTCACATCCATTTCTGTTGGCCATTTATATTTGCTTCAGGCTTAAGGTATAAAAAAGGCCAGCTTTTCCCTTCTCTACATGCACACTCCAACCCTCCAAGACTAAATAACTTATCAATTTTCAAGGCTACATTAACTGCTGATTAGTTGGGTGCTAAGTTAATTAAGCTTGTCTCCTTTTCATTATCAGATATGGCCCAGTGCTCATTAAGCAGAATGCCACGGTCATTAGAGGTGTTCTGAGTGCAGTTTTCCAAAGAGGGAGATAAACAACCTTGTTGTATCTTTGCTAAATGTCTATCCATTTTGCATATATACTAAAAAAAAAAAACCAAACACAAAACCCCCAAATATGATGTGACAGCTATCTCAGGTGGCAGAGCAAGGGTGGATATTGTTCTAATTTCAGGTGGGGTAGAGTTAATTCCTTCTTAGTAGCTGCTACAGCTCTGTGTTTTGGCTTCAGAGTGGTGTTAATAACACACTGATGGTTTGTGGTTTTGCTAAGTTATGTTTATCCTAAGTCAAGGACAATTTTTGTCTCCCTTGTCTCATGCTTTGCCACTGAGGAGGTGCACAAAAGAAAACTGGGAGGGAACATAGCCAGGACAGGTGATCCAATGCTCAAAGGAATATTCCACACCAGAGAACATCATGCCCAGTATACAAACTAGGGGGACTTACCCAGAAACAACTGGGTAACTGGAGTTGGCCAGTCTGGGCTCAGGAAGAGGGTTCTGGCATCAGTCAGCACAAGGTGAGCAGCTGCATTGTGCATCACTTTTTTTTATTATTCCCCCTCTTTTTTCTTCTTTGTCCTCTAGATCAGTTACAGCAGTCGAGAGTAAAGTCACTCAGTAAAAAAGCTTTACCAAAAAGAGTCAAACAGGACAGGGAGAGTAAAGAGGATGAAGAAGCAGGACCATCAAAAGGGTGACTTTTAGGGCCATCATCAAGGTCATCATTGGACCCAGAAGAAGAGATAACCATGACTTGATCCCTATCCCTGAATGAACTGCAGGAGATATGAAAAGATTTCCGCTTTTTTCCATGTAAGCTGAGACAATGGAGCCAGGAGTGTGGAATCAGAGGGTAAGGAAGCCAGCTGGGATTGTTTGCTAAGGAACCAGGCATTTACAAAACAGCAGGGAAAAAAACACAAGTCCTTTATCTCTGGATGTGACTCCTCTCAAGTGTTGTGTAAGGTGTCCTAATAAAGATGATGTTCCATGCAAACGGACTATCAGGCAAATGGACCACAACAGAGAAAGGTATTTAATACATGAGGGAATCATGGGAAAAATTATATATTTTGGAACCAGGACTTCCTTCACAGTGATTCTTTTACCTATTTAAAGGCATATTAAATAAATAACAGAATAAAACAAGTAACTATGGCTGAGGGTTGAAAATAACTCAGAAATAAAGTGTGAGAGCAAATCCAAGTAATTTGTGCAGCTGCAGCATTCCCATAATAGAACAATAGATTTGTCTGTAATTTCCTTGTTGCATTTCAATATTTTGCAACCAAAACTAACTGTTTACATGTAAAGAAAAAAAAAAGTATCTCTCAAATATATGGAAGCTGGATGAGAGAAAGCTAAGTTACCACCTGATAGTTTTCAGAGATGACCTATATTTCAGCAATACATTTATACACTCCTCAGTGTAATTTCAGTTAAAAGCATTACTAAGAAAGAAGCAGATGGAAAATTGATTCAAGACCTTCTCTGCACTTGCATTCATTTTTCTTATTGTCAGAGCCAGTCTATTCATATAATGGTGATAGGCACAGTATTAACCTGAATTTTAGGCCACCAAAGATTATAGTTTTAGGTTACAAGCTTACACAAGTGCTCTATCAGATTGCAGTTAGAGCTATTACATTTTTGTGATTTATAGGTACAGTCTCTCCTCATGAATTACAGAGGAAAATTGACACCCAGTTTGTGATTTCTGTTTTTTTTTTTTTGTTATCTCACTGTACATCACATATTTCATATAAAGACCATCAGAAATCGTTTTTTTAAGAATTTTAAAATACACAATTTCAGGGTTGGGATTGAAATGCATTGCAGATGAAGAGCAAGTTCTCACTAGCATTGGGCTGAGCTATAACTCTATGTTCCCACGTGCACACAGAAGGCAATTCAGGACACTCCTGGAGTACAGTTCTCTCCATGGACCACACAGAGAGCTATAGCTCTTCATTCCAGCCTTTTAATTTAGTTAAAGGTGGACTCTGAGGCATTCCCACCATCCAAGTGATAAAATGAGGTCATTTACTTTGGTCTGCTGCTCACCTAACGTGCACCTAGGAGGCTTGAAGAGCAAAACCCAGCCCTGGCACAAACAGAAAGAATGTTAATTGAGGTCAGGAAGACAGGCATTTGCTTGATGCAAGGCTGCCTTCCACTCCCTGAGCACAGGGACATGATATTGTTCAGCTCAGAAAATCCTTATCTCCTGCCTTCTGGTTAAATGCTTTCCCCCTACCTCTTCTCATAATCGAGCAGTCTGTCTTCTTTTGCTTTTCCAGCTTTGTGGAAAGGGGACTGCTGAAGGTCTAAGGCTATTTTCACTTATCTTGTTGTACTTAGGAAAGTTTTTGCACAAGGTGTACTCCCCAAATACCAGACTTATCTGACTTTGTACATAATTAATAGGAACAGCAGCTTCTACCTGAAGCTTCCATCACACCTCACCTGTCAGCTTAGATGACACTAACATGTCTTTCAGGCCTCAAGGTACATCTCAGTAACACAAAATAGAAAGAAAAATAAAAAAGGGAATTAGGAATATATTATTATTAAATTCTCACAGCGCTTGCAGCATTTCACCCTGGTTTCGTACCTTTGTTAAAATGAGCACCAGAAAATGCATAATAAAAATCCCCTATAATTAAGCAGAAAATGAAAATCTGACACTTATGCCTTGTGATTCAAATATAGAGATGTGTTTTACCATATACTGAACTAGCAGGATGACAATAGGTACAGATTAAAGCTCAACCTGTATAGTTTAACCTAAAGATGGATCAAGACAGATTGGATTGCACTGTCTACCTGAAGGAAAGAATTCTGGTAATAAAGGGCTTTAAATCTACCTTCCAAATTCTAGAAACTATAGGCAGCTATTCCATATTACATGAAGGCACTTACTTTAGAAAGCAAAGACAATTAACTAGCAACATGTCTGGCTTAAGGACAGAGCTTTCACTCTAACAATTTTAAGCCAACACAAAACATCCTGTGGAAGCTGAGCCAGGACTGGAAGCCCCTGACCAGCCAGAAACCACCAATCTCTGCAGTTATTCAAGGCAGGGAGGTCATTGTGTTGTTTGATTTAAATAGCTACACTTAAATAAGAAAGCTATCAAGATTTTAGCATGAAACAAGGTACTTTTATCCTCAAAATTCACCTTTAAAAGTAGGTATCAACTATGCTTGTGACTGCCCAAAGCACCTACATACAGCAATATTATTTCTGCTCTCCTGAGATGAGACTCACCTCAGTCTGTTTCAAACACTCTTATCCCAAACACGACATTGTCCAAGTAGGACATTCAAATGTCATCCAAAGCATTTCTGTCAAAGGTTAAGGCTATGTATTTATTTATTTATTTTAAGCCAAAGCCAGCATCAGTTTACCATGGGAGAAAGCCAAGATTTTAATTAAGAGAACAGCAGCTTCTCAGGTAATGCCTGGATTGTCACATCTGAAGTATCACTGGAAGCACAGACTTCTCTCACCAAGGACAGGCCTATCCCAAATTACTTTATATTCCATTAAAGCAATGTGGAGGAATCTGCAACTGTCTCTAACTCCAGATGATTCAGCACCAAGCTGTGTGAGCACTTTACAAAAATACCAGATGAGTCCCTTAATATCTGCCTTTTTGCAACTTCACTAGAAGATTCCTGGTAATATCCAACTTGTACTTTTTTTAAAAAAAAAAAAAAAAATAAGAGATACTACCTGACTTCACCCAGCAATTGCTATTTAAAGAACTGGCATTAGCAACATCCACAACATATCATGTGCAATCCTGAGGGAAAAAGCAAGGAAACTGAAGAACTAGAAGGTGGCTGTTTTTAGCAGCATGACAGCACTGACAAAGCTGAGGGTCTGAACAGATCCTAAGATGTCAACAGAGCACTGATGTGCTCCTATTAAATCCTGCTGGCAAGATTCAGTACCAGCCTGGACGTGGGGGAGGAAAGAAGAGAAAAGTAAAAGATGAGAGCAACACAAAATGTTACATAAGGACAAAGCATTACTAGATCAGATCCAGGTGGGAACGCAGCTTCTGGGCTTCCAGCAGCCCACAACAGCATCCTGTTTCTGGAGGAAACACCTGGCACACTCCAAGACCACAACATATGATGCTGTACACAAGTGGGGCTTGATTCAGTGCTTGCCTCAAGCACAGGCATTCCCCAAAGCTCACAGGGAAGGATGCAGCCAGGCAGAGTTTTAGAAAAACCTCTGTTCTGCACAAGTTCTTTCTGAACTGAGTAAATGGAGCAAACCCACTAACCCACTTCTGTGGAAGCTACAGAGAGTCAGTTCAATTATTTGTATTGACAAATCAAGGGAGGGCTGAAAAATACACCCCCAGCACCCTCACCTTACTCAAATGCTTTCTCGCTGCTTCTGATGAGGATCAGGAATTATAAACAACCTTCAGATTTCAAGGACAAAAGTAGTTTAGGGATATATACCAGATCTCTCCATTCCAAAGGTAAAACAAGGCAAAAATACAATCAATAACTTCAGAATCCTTAAAAAGAATACAGCACATAGTTTTTTCAACTATCATTTCACAGACTACACACTTGAATTAAGTGCTGTCCAAGCTAAAACAGGCAGCAAACGTTGCAGAGCTACATCAGGAATACTGAGGTAGATTAACTGAGTTTTGTAAATGAAGTAGCTGCTCTAAGTTTAGCATACATCCCATACCACCATAATTGTAAAAAACATAATTTTTGAAGTCCTGAGTGATAAGACCCTGCACATCACAATCTGAAGCAGCATTACTAGAAAAATGTCTATCTGCACCTCCTCCCTATCTGTGGTGAAAATGTAATCTTGCCACCAAGTGTCTTTAACAGGAATCAACACATCATTAACATATCAATTAACTGGGAAGAAGAGTGCACGACTCTGCAGCAACCCAACCTTTATTCATGTTGTGCTGCCTTACAGAGTAAGGCAAAGATCACCCACCCTAAGTTAAAACAAATTTGTTTTCTAATAGATCACAAAGCTGACTCAAAACAGTATAATATATATACAACCTCTAGTTGTATTAAAAAAATAAAAGAAATTGTTTTAAAGATGAAAGTGAATAGCAAAGGTTTGGCAGGCTCGATGCTGAAACAGGTAAGGGTCCAGAACAGATCAGGGCTGGGACTAAGAATGGGGAAAAATCCAGACTGGATTTCAACTAGTATACAGAATGGAAGAAAGTTCTCCCCCTGAATTAAATTCAGTTTTCTTGCTTTAAGTGTTCACCTTTTCAAAGGCAAAGACATAAGGAAATATCAGAGGATCAAGGCTGGGGTACAGAATGGCAAAAAATCCAGACTGGATCTTCAGCTTGCATGATGGATAGATGTTGCAGGAATATAGGGAACAAGATTAGGTTTGTTTAAGCAAACAAAAAGAAAGTATGGGGAGCTGCAAATTTTGGGATTTCTAGCACATATCCTGAAGACACAGTCACAGTCATGCACAGGAATGTCTGGAGCATGGTGAGAAGAAGAAAGCAGCACCACATGGACATTAATTAAACTCCAGTCTCAGGAACAAGGACAGCAGTGTGTTCCTCAGCCAAAGGATGAGAAACAATAAAATGAATGGCCATTTGGGGACTGCAAATATATTTGAGTTACATTTTTGTCTCAGACATAATAGTGAAGGTTGTAATTATCCAGTTTTATAGTGGGGAAAATTCCCTCCTCCTTCACCACACTACACTACCAGAGAAATAAAATCCCAAGTAAAATCTTCAGGTCAAGGGAAGGAAGACGGGCAATGCCCTTTTTCCACATGCACACTCCACTGGGAGCCCAGCAGCAAAGCTTGTAATTCCAGGGGTTTTCAACCCACCCACAGCTCCCTATAAATAAAAGGACATGACCAGGCATCATCTCAAGGTCAGCTTTTTTTGTTGTTGACAAGGCTCACAACACAGGCAAGCTTCTCTCTGTATTTATTGCCTGTTATGTAAAATCTTCCTCTGCCCCTGGTTCACAGTCCCAGGATATCCTGGCAAGGAAACACACACGAGGCTGCACTTTGAGATCATTTAAATAAAAGAGAATTATAATGAAGAGCAGAAGAAGGGGGAAGAGGAATTTTCAGAATGTTTAGTTTAAACATACTTATGGTTAAAACCTCCCACTGAGTTAAATACAGTCTTCTTGCTTTAGCATTCACCTTTGCAATGACAAAGATTTCAGGAAATATCAGAGGCAGCTAGTGAGTCCTTTAATTGATACTGGATCAGGAAACACAACCACAGTGTGGACCACTTAAATACACACATGCACCTTTGGTAATTTTTACTTAGCTGAAGCAAATGCTCCATAAACCTCTTCTCTGAATACAGTACAGTACATCAAACATTTTCTTGTGAGGATAAAATGGGAAGATGCCTCTCTAACTGCTTTTTTTCTTGCTTTTTCTCCTAAAAATAGTTGATTTTTTTCTTAAAACGTTCCAAAAGAGTCTTTTCAGAGATGTTGCATCTATCTAATGCCTAAAATTTTATTTGCAATGGGGTTCTCGTATCAATGGGAAAAACCTCAGAGCAGTCCTATATGAATCTTAAGCTACAATATTGCAGAGCAACCTTCACAGCAGCAATTACTCAGCAATTTTAACCTGGAAAAGAAAAATTAGCCTCTGTCCCAAATACAATCCCAATATAAGCTGAGGAGTGGTATTTTCAGCAGGTATATGCCTCTTCTGCATGCTCTGCACAGAGCAGGCTAAAATAGCCCAGAAAGAATGGAAGGTGCAGAAACTGCCCTATGAAGACCTGTGCAAAATAAAAAATGCAGTGCAGTCTTCATAAGAAAGGGATCAGTGGCTCCACAGAACTAAAACATTTTCCTCCAGCTCTCCCATATCTTCCAGCAGGTTGCCACTGAAGCTCAGAAAGCCACTAACATTCCTGAATGTCTGTTTTTGATAGAGCTGGAAGGATCTTGATAAAGAACACATCATCTTTAACCTGATCTTGAAAAAAAAAAAAAAA
>VXBI01007470.1:207410-243145 GCA_013397375.1 Toxostoma redivivum
AAAGAGCAGAAGCGCTGCTGAAAAACATTGTTTTGTACCATTCACTGACATACTATGAAACTTGACTTCTGATATTTCTATTTTCCATGAATCAAAAGAGTATCTCCCTGGCATTAGAAGTGTGATATTGCATCTGAAGAGAAAATAGTGCTTTTACCAATCAGTGACATTTCCCTCTCACCCCAGTGTATCAACCTAACTTGAACTGATGTTTTCTAAAATATCAACTATATGCTTTCATAATAGTTAAATGTCTTGGGGTTTAACTAGAGCTAGTGAAATAAAATTTACTCAAGGATGGTAAATTACACTAGGCATGCAATATTTGAACAGGAAATTAGAGTTTGCAGCTAGATTTAAAAAAAAAAAAAAAACCAGTGATTAAATAAATGCAGACCTTCCTGTCTTTCTTTAGTGAACCCATACCCTATGTTCCTAGAAAATATGACAGCCTGGACAGTTCCAAGTCAGAATACATATCTGTTCTCATCATTACACTCCCTCCTGTCTGTGACACCTTGGATAATGCAACAGCCCACACAGATGCATTTCCTGAGCAAAGTTATATTAAGGGTATTTTTTTAGAGTTGAACCCAAATCATTGGTTGAACCCAGCATCTATACATTTCTAGCCATTTGCTGATAAAAATACACACAAAGACTCAATAGAGTGGCAGGGAGATGTGATATGCTGTGAAAAGAAAATCCATAAAAAGAAAAATAGTTTTGTGCTCAAGGACAAAGCTTGCCCTGCTAATTGTTTCGTGCATATGAAGTCTCTCAACCTGAAACACGACCAAGTCCAGCTGACTTGATGTCAGAAAAGTTCAGTGTGCAGGTCACTCCTTTGACCCCAGCACTCAAAGTTGTTTTAATAGCTATGAAGTTCAGGATGTCAGGTAAAAGCAAAACTTTAGTTACGGAGAAAAAAGACTCAAAGTTATTTACCCTGATTTTGATATTTCCACCCTGAACCAAAAAACAGTAGAACTTTTACTAAGAAATAATCCAGAATAAACCAAATCCCTACAGGTTAGTTTAAAGCAATAATCCTTAACAAAATAACCTACTCTCTATGCACACACCAGGCTAAAAACTACTTAAAATTTCTGAAAGCATATTTTTAAAATTAAATATTTAATAAAAAGGATCCAATCTAGGAAGTTTCTTGATTCAGAAAACTTTCATCTATCAGCTTTCAAGGGGATGACAAAACAAAACTGAAAGATTAATCTTCTGCCATTTAAAATTAGGCTTGAAGGTATCAATGCTTTCATGTTGCCGAAAAAAGAATCTTTAGATTCTCATTGATTTTTGACACCTTATGAAAGTGTTAATGGCATTACATGAAAAAAATATTCAGTGACTATAGTAAAATTCACTATGGAAAAAAATAAACTACTTTATTACCTGATTTTTTTACTTGATACCTATTATTTGCATAAAATATTGCAAAATACAACCCCTGGGAAGGACACTTAATGTGAAGGAAGAGAGATTGGAGATACATCAGTTTCTGCAGTATGAAGCTCAGCAAGTTCTCAGCCCTGTTTCTCTAGGTCACCCTGACCACACACAAGTAGTTGATGTATCTTGTAAGTTACAGAAAAGTTAGTAAGTTATTTTTCCTTTGGAAACAGAAAATTTTTCCATTTTCCTGTGGTCCAGGAGCTTTCACTATTAGCTTCCCTTCCCTCAGGGCAGGCTTTTCTTCTGCTAGTGGGAGTCATATGTATAACTAGAATTGTTCACAGCCATGCCAGACACATTTCCAAGCAGCTGGAAAGTTAACTTTTGAGAGGACTTGTTAGTTCCCCCTGCTTTTTTTCTGCCATGAAGATATTGCAGGAAAGCTTCCAACCCCTTCACCAGAAAAACACACTTCCAATATAAGGAAACCCTTCTATTTGTCTAATTTTTTGCACTGTACAGTTTTATTAGAGATTCTGTGCCACAGAGTAACATTAAATCACAATTTTCAGAATATTCAAGACCCTGAAGGTACAGCTTTTTCCACCACAGAATGACAGCTTCACTTATGGGATCTATAATGATAGAAAATCAGAACCCTGACATGAGGCATTTTGTGCAAAAGAGAAGTAACTTTCCCTAGAACTTATCAAAAAGGAAAAGTTGAGGGTTCCCCACATCTGCTCCTAAAATGATGATCTCTAAAGACCTTCTAAAAGGAGCAGGGTCATAAACAGAACTGTTATTTGGGCATTCAGCAAAGGGACTGTGTGAGTGAGTGGTTACATACTCAAAAAGACAGTAGCAATAAGATCACACCACGAATTTTGGCAGTTTCTCCCCTTTCCTGAATTGCCCTGTCACATATATTACCTAGTAAAGAAGTCTCACTTCTAAAAACCTAGTGTCACACCAGGAGAACACAGGGACAAGTAATTAGATGCCAGTCCAAGTTCACAGAGACAAGAAAGAGCTGCACAATGTTTCAGGTAAATTAAGATGACAGGATGCTGGAGTTCAATGAACACTATGTTCAAATGCTATAGCACAAAAACAAAAATCAAAACTTTTTAAGCATCAGAAAAGAAAGCCAGCATATTTTTTCCCCCTTTTCCCAGCTTTCACCAAGCAGATAAAATTTAACTTGCTGTTCTATCTTTCTCTGGCACACTGAGGTAGTTTCTAGGTCAGATATGGAAACTGATGTTTCCAAAATAGCTACATGACCATTCCTTCAAGCATCCTCAAGCACATCGCAGTGCACAAAAACATAAACATTTGTGAGGAGCAGGTACAAACTCAGTCTTATATCCAAGAGAAAAACTGTGGGAGTGAGGAAGAAGATTAGACAAAGCTACTTGGAAAAGAGAAGGAAAATACAGATCTGGAATAAGACTGCAGGAGAAAGATGGGGGAGATCTCTGCAGGAAAACACAATGCTGTGGCAAAATGACCACCTGAGGAAGGGACGAGCAAGAAAACGGGATCAAAACTCAGCTGGCAGGCAAAGACTGAAGGATCCTACCTTGTCAGGAAACAGGGGACAGGATGGATCAGAAATGGGATGTGCTAGAATTGGAAGTGAAGCCAGGAAAAAAGGCACAGCTGTAGGGTAAATTAGGCAGGATGCACAGAATCCTGTGCATGAGGGGAAGCAGTGGACACTGCCTCTTCTCTGCTCTCTCCCATTTTTCACGTTTCTCCCTTTCCTTCTTTTCCTATTACTACTCTTTTTTTTTCTCTGAACTACCTAAACCCAGCAGTTTTACACACTCTGGCCTCTCCTAATTGAGCCTTGCTCAGTTCTGGTTGTCACAATTCAGATGAAAACCATGTCTTGCGTTTGAAGTGCATAGATTCAAGCTCAGCCATGTAGAAATACAACAGTACAGCACAGTCTGTCCTGGAATGTGAGACGTGAGAAAAGAAGAAAAATAGTTCTCTACATTGTTCCTATTGTACCAAGACCTTCCCAAAGGAAAGGCCCAGTGCTGAATCATTACAAAACACAGTACAATTGCTGGAGACAGCCCTCTCCATATATGTTGCCCTATTATACAGCATTCACCATCTCCAAACAGCTGTCCTAACACAAAGTCATCTGTCAGTCAGGTCTGCAACTCCCCAGATTCCTATACAGAGCTTGGAGGAAAGTGTTCAGAGTGTTTCATCAGTATTTTAGGTAAATTATTTGTTACACCTTGGTTTAGTTAAATTAGAGATTCTTTTATTGCTGTCATGAAAAAAACAAAACAAGACTGCAGCCACTGGAGTTGGGAAAAGCTGAAGCAATGCCTTAAGAACCTGTAATTCTGCCAGGGGATGACAAGTAATTGAAGCAACAAGCTATTTACAAACTTATAAATACTCAGTTAATACTGAGCGTATTAAATTTCTCCTTGGTACTCTGAAAAGTACTTAGCACTTAGACATGAAACTCAATTTCTGTAATGCAATGAGTTAGAAGAGCCAGCAACCTGGTAATTCCATAGAGGTTAAATGGTTAACAGGGCTTCTTCTCAACAGACCAATGCAATGATGGGACCTCAATATCAATCTTTTGTAATCATGAAGCAGTCACTCAAAGGTCTGAGAAATTGACTTCTACCAGCTCAGCTAAACAAGATATTATGAAATAGCACCTTTTAAGCTTGTCTTTACTTAAACAGAGGAGAATTACACACTAAACCAGGTCAAGTATAAGGGGTCTCTGCCCTGCCTGTTGCCATTACTAGCCATTATTAGTGATTGAAGAGCACCAAGCCAGGGCATGGCTGTGCCCATTTTTTTACTGAGCAAGTACTGCTGCTGCTTGGTACAAAAGCCTTCCAAAAAAGTGGTGTTGTTTTTTTGCATCATATAATCCTTGACAGTCTCTCCTCACCACCATGAATTCCCTTCAGCTTTTAGTTTCCATGGCTTCCCATGGCAGGAGTCACACAGCTCAGTGGGCACCATCACAATGCCACTCAAGCACCTCCTCTGCCTGCATTATTCTGAGGAGGACTTGAGGGTTTTTAAGGCTTCTCAAAAGTCAGACCATGTTTTCAGATGAAGAATTTCTTCTAAAATTCTCTTTTATACTGATGCTACAGTAAATTTCCACAGCAAGAGCAATATCTGTTCCACAGTTCTTAAAGGCACAGGCACTCTGCTGCTACAGCAATGGCTCTTACAAAAAACTTCAAGACACAAATTTCCACAAGTTTCCTTTCTGACTTTCAGCTTTGATCCTCTGAGCAAAACCTCAGCCCAAATCTTTTCACCTCAGCCAAGTGCAGATCCATGTGGCACAGCAGGTAATGACATGACTTATGCAGGAGCCACATCCTACACAACAGCAACACTTGCCCCTCTGCAATACCAGGGAAAAGATTTCTGTAGCTGGAGCTCTTCTCCTCTAGATCCAGAGGAAACACCATATCAGGCATGACTTAATTTCCTTGGGTTTGTGGTGTTGCTCTTTTCTTCCCAAGATGGTAAGTACTTGCCAACGACAACTGTTCTGTTTTTGGTGAAAAAAAAATAAATAAATAAATAAAAAGGTTTTTCTGTGTTTATTGAGGGAGAAATGGGGTGCTAAAATAAGAAAACAAATATTGGGTGATATTTGCATTTCTGTGAGGAGTCTTGGCATCTTAGTCAAGCACTGGAACACTTTACAGGCATAATACCTCCATGGATTTAAAAAATTCTGTGAACCATCTACTGCAGACAACATAACAGAACTATTTCAACTCAACAGAGCCAGAACATGCATACTGTGCTCACCAGCTCAGAGTTTTATTACCCCTTATCCATTTTATGAAATAAATTACCTAAGTAAATACTTTCCATGCTCCTCTGATACCGCTCTTCTGTAAGTTAGAAAAAGCTAAAGATACTACTCCAGTGAAAAACTTGCTTTTGAACAGTTTAAAAAGGTTTCTGCAAATTTGAAGATGCAAAAGTCATGTGTTTCATAGTGATCCTGCTTCCACTGAAGGAGGGTGTGAGGTAGAAACCCCACTCTTGCTAGCAGGAGCTCTGCTAGAACAGGAGAGGAGGCTTGCCCAGAACAGCTGGCTCAGCCCCAAAAACTGACTGATGCTGTGCCATGCAATCACTCTTCCTGAGGAGAGCAAATACCAGTGCCCCAGGAAGCTCACCCCATCCTTGCCTGCCCACCACTGCTCTCTAACCATGGCTGAACACCTTCTGAGGGATGGTTCTCAACAATCCCTGTCCTTTTATTCATGGTGTATCACTGCCCAGAGTCCCTGCCCATCCCCAGATGACAGCCAGTGACCCCCCTACCACCCATGGGAACCAGCACCAGGATGCTTAACGAGAGCTCCTCCAATCTAAAACCTCAATTTAAAGGTCAGCCAGCCTCTCTCAGGGCAAACAAATGAACTGATAAGCAAATTTAGCCCTGTGGCTAAAGCCAAATCCTCTTAGCCAACTCTTGTTGTCAGAGGGTCAAGATTGTTCTCAGCTTCCAAGAACAAACCTCATGAAGATGGTGCAAGCCAGACAGTGCTGAAATATCTTTCACAATGCTCTCCAAAAGGCAATAATAAAGCACAAACAATTGTAAACAGATGTTCAGTCTTAAAGCAGCTTTCAGCTGCAGTATATAAATACAGCTTATGCTAAAGAAATGTCTTCAGTGAATTTTGTTAACAACAGCTCATCATGAGAAGCCAGCATGTTTGTGTAGCAGCATTACTGATTGTTATTGTGGCTTTATGGGTAGAAGTAGGTCAAATGGATTTATACTGCAGCCCTGACAATATAGTTGTTACTAATATAGGTGTAGTTAAGTTTATCACCAAACAACGTATTCTTATCTCATTTTCTCAGTACTCCAGAGCAAAGTCCACAATATGATGCACATATTATGTACACATCAGAGCAGCAGACAGCTGTGTTATTAAAGGCACTGCACCGCCAACAACACTGCTTCCTAAGAAGTTATGAATCATGAAATAAAACCCTAAAAGTGATTTCTTTTGTGTGGACATGAAGAGAAGCTTCAACAGAATTAGATACTTCATTTGGCTCTTGTTATGCCACAGAAGTGTTCGTGTGCTATTATGTAATTTGGCTGATTAACTCTTTTGTATACCAGGAACAAAGCTGAACGGAAACCCAAAGACAAATGCCATTACCATCTCATTAACTAGTATCAGAAACAAGGAAAATGTGTTTTGTTTTGCAACAGTAATATAAACAAACATCATTCTTACCTACACAGAATATAAAAGCAACAACAAACAAATTCCTGTAATTGTCATTGAAATATTCAGAGGTTTGTTGGAAGCCTTTTATTCTCATCTATAAAATATTGAATTTCTTATTTGAATCAATTATGTCACTCAAAAAAAATTACAAACAGTCAAAAAAAGGTACATGTCTTCTCTGGCTTTAAACCAAGCTAAAGTCAATGAACCAAGTCAGCAATTCCTAAAGTACCTTGGGGCTAACATTTCCCATAATTTCTCACATGTCTGTAGGAACATCCTTCATCATCTTGTAGCAGCATTGACTATGCTGAACAGCAACTCCCATAGGCACAAGCTTTGAAACCACTTACCCTCACATTTCTAAACTGGGAATTACTTAATTAAAAGGCAATTTAGAGCTGCCTATTTTTCCTGCAAAAAAGCCTCATCTGATTCTAGCATTATTAGCCAAATAAGGAACTTTTTCCCTGTTTAACACGCAATTCAAGTAAAGTTACAAAATGCAAGCAGCTTTCAGCCTGGTTTGAGCAGCTCCCTGTGTGCCCCCCAGGTCAGAAGACCCAAGAAGCAGGAGGTCCCACTCAGCCAAGTGCCACCTGCAGGTGCCACTTCCAGGAAAGCTGCAGATCACAGAGGTTGTAGGGTTTAACCAACAGAACCCCAGGTACACCTCAGACGTTTCACAGAAGCATGAGAGCTGTGCCAACCCACAGTGCCCCAGTACACGATGCTGCTGCTCCTCTTGCTTGCAGGAACGCTCTCACGTGGCCGGTTCAAATTCCACATTGCATTATTCTGTGAGCACATTTCCCCTCCAGCTATCCTCATCTGTTGCCCAAGATCCTGATGGCTTCCTGTTGCACTCCTTGAATAAACAAAGTGACTGCCCACATAACTGAAAGAGTTTTTCTGCAGTCATGAGAGAGTGGGGGAGAGAAGACTGTTAATACTTCTGTTGCTCAGCAATACAACAATACACAACTTAATCCATTTTGGAGCTTTCTTCAGCGGTTCTTTTAGTCATTTTGTCTCCAGGAGAATGCTCCCAGACTCTGCACACCTCCTCTTAGCAGAATCTTTCCATACCACTAATTATTTTTGCTTCTTCCACCTCCATCTCCACATTCTTGTCAGCAGCACAGCTAAGAAAGGACAAACTGCTTTCCAGGTGGCTGCACACCACACTGAGGGTGGCTGTCATTATTTCCCTTGTTCTTTCCACAATCTGCTGGCAATTACGTTTCTTTATGGTGGCAAACCATTTGTTATTTGTAGACTGCAGTTAGCTCTGAAGCCAGTAAAAAAGAATGTAAACAGCACACATTATTCCCTCTGTTGTACATTAACTTTCATACACCAAGGATCAGTTTGACCCTCCATGTGCTACACAGTTGTTTTATTTTGCCAGGTCCTTACAAAGCTCATTCGTGTAGCATATATCTATTAAGCAGCAAACAGGATGCCTCAGGGTTCAAGAAAACTGAGTTGAACATGCACTATCTGAAATTGGCCCTGGTATTTTTTGTGATGTGACTGCAATAGTAATTTTGCTCCCATAGCTTCCCACCTTCCTTTAGGACCCATCCTCCATCAGTTTCCCTGGTATATTTTGGTACTTTTCAGAGGACTGCAACTATAACGTTGTCTGGGGATGTGGCTGGAGACAAGCAACACATCCTTCTGTGATCCATGTGACCAAAGCTTTTTTTATTGTTCTTCACTCTCCTTAAACAGGGGATTTGAATTTCCCAGGCATACACATGTGATTGGTTACAGCCCTAAGTCATTTCCTTGGCCAATGACAGATCTGCACATAGGGTTCAATGGGATCCTCTGTGTTTGTTCAGATCCATCCTATCCTCACTCACCCAGGGACCTGCCTACTTAGAGGCTGGCTGCGTTTCAGGCTGCAGCTTTTATGTGACAAGAAGGCAGGCACAAAGAAGAAATGAACAGCAGGGTTTGGGTCTGCTAACACCACCACCACCACACAGGTGTGTGCAGCCCTGCCAGGCACATGCAGGGGCACCCCTTGGCCTACTGCATTCAAAGCTCCTCAGCTCAGTGTGAAGGCAGAAGGCATCATTTATGTAGATCCAAGGATATTTTATACCTCTCCCACAAAGATCCAAGTCCCTCTGCTGATATTTACTATTCCAGACTCAATGTCTGGATACGGTTCTGCCTAGAACTACTCCTCATAGAAATAACTTCTAATACATCTATTATCTCCAAATAGCATCCAGCTGCATAAACAGGCAGTAGATGACAACACCACTGGAAGATCTCTGGTTGCTATTCAGCATTAGTGAAGGTGGCCCATAATTGGGCATTTGCTGCTCTTTATAGCAATCTTTCATCACTTGACAGCATGATCAGAAACAACATTGAGAAGTCCACCTGGCTAAATCAGAAATGGATCTCTCCAAGAAAATTAATTTCTCAGACAAGCATGTTTCACCTATCTAGCAATAACACTGTGTGAGCACATAACTGCACAAATTTGTGTAAGAGCCACACAGTGAGGGTGTTGCAAGAAGAAAAATTAGAACTAAGGCAAAAAAGCACTTTCCACAAGATTACTCAGGAATTTAAATATTTGCATGAAAATGCTTGAAAAGGAATATAAAAAAAAAGGCAAAAAGTGGAGGAGCTGTAAAATATTGGAGTTACCAAAAAAGGAACAACCAGAAGTAACATCCAGTAGAAAACAAGCAGACATAGAAATGAGTTTTATTCTACAGGCATTTTGTGTATGCCTTGGTTGCACAACTAGGAGATTGCAGAAGCCAAATCTATTTCCAACTCTAGTGAAGGTCATTTGAAAACACAGGTTGAAGGGTGAGGGGAACATGGGGACAAAACTTCTTCTGAAAGAAAAAAAAGCCTCCAAAGGCAATGAAAAAATCCAGGAAAATTTCTTAAAATAGATGAGGTTTAAAATGCCTGAGAAATACAAAGAGCTGTAAAATGCTTGATAAGCTTTTTCAACACCTTAATATTGAAAAATACTACAAGGCATCCTTTGAACATGACTGTCATGAGATGGGGAAGTCTACTAGGATTTGGAGTAGTTTAGAACTAGAACTCTCAGGAAGGATCCTTGTTGTAATTGCAAGACCCCACTAAAGCAAAACCTTACTTGGACTCCACATGTGCTGCAGAGATAGTTGGCTTCTCCAGCTGGGTTAGCAAGAGCAGGATGCAAGGCTGGAGTTACCTTGCAAGAAGCTTGCCATCAATCTGCCCAGTGTACCTATAAAATCCTCAAGTCAATAAATCCTCAGGCAGCTCTGAGAGAGACTCTTTATAAACAGCACCATGTTCAGAATTCACCCCAAGCCATTGCAAACTCCACCAGACTACCACTAACATGGGGATTTCTGGTAGGTGCAGTCAAATACAGCATTGATTTCCTTCTCCAGCCATTCCCAAGCCCTCTTATGAAAGCATCACTGGTGTTTGTATTTCAGAGGAAGAATACAACCCCGGGTTCATTTGTTTTGTAGATAGTTGATTATGTCTTAGAAAAAAGGTTTCTCTTCTGTTCCCTGCTATTTTATGTTGAAGATATAAGGAAGAAAAAATAATACTCTACAAACACAGTTTGTGGTTACTTGATTTCTTTGGACTACATCAAGAGAAATATTTTTTCAAAGTAATATTACCCAAAGCAACAACTATCACTCAGATGAAAAGAGAATTTCAGATATTTTCAGCCATCACTTAATCCAGTTTAGCATCTCTACTGACACTTCCACCTAGTGTTTTGCATCCACAATATCTCAAACTGATGTTCATGCTGAAGGGCATTTTCTCTCAATTCAAGGATGGATCAAGTCCTCTTTGCTCCTGTAACAGAAGCAATGAGCACACACCTCAGGACGAGCAGCCAGATCAAATGTCTAAGGAAGAAATAAAACCCCAGATTCTGAACAAAGAGAACATCTGTTCTATAGTGGAATCTCTCCCCAGGGCTTCCTCGAAATGCAGTTGCTTGTTAAAAGCAAGGAGGCAGGATAGATTCAGTTGTTTTTCCTACAGCTATTCTTATTCCACAGGAGAAGCCGAAAAACAAGGAAAGTGTGTCTGTGTAAATCCCAGATGATGATAGAACTGGTGCCTTGGACACTTGGGCACATACATTTGCTCTTTAAGAATTAGCGTTCAAATCAGCAGGGAGGGATCCATGAACACTCCAGACAGATCTATAAGGGAATTGGCTAGAGGAATATTTATATGAGGCAGCATAGAAAGAAAAGAGGCTTAGAGATGCCTGCTGCACAAGCCCTGTGCACAGTACACCCCGACATCCTGGCCATTAATTTTTGTGTCAGCCTGTGCTTTTTCCTTTTTTCAAGGACAACAAGTAGCTTAGAAACATGCCCATGAGGAGGGAAATCCGGGGTCTGCACTTTTACAAGGAAAGTGTTTCACTGAAAACCCATCCATTCTTCTTGCTGCATGATAGAAGCCTTCCAAGAGCATTTCTGAAAATGCACCAGGGACACCTAAAACACTCACCACTCTCTCCAAACAGCTTCAGTTTGGAAGGCAATTCATAGAGTACAAAGAAAAACAAACATAAAGCCACATAATAGACTGAAATACTACCCAGCTGTGAGAAAAACATCAGAATTGATGCATAACAAACACTATATAATGAGAGATAAGCAACACAAAACTGCTGGAGTGAAAGAAACAACCTCACCAGCACACATAGACTGAGGTTCTTGAGAGCTGCAATCTGAGCACTCTGGTCACACAAACAAAAACACAAACTCCAGCAGAAAGTGAGAAAATGACAGCAAACCAAACTTCTGGGAAGCAATCAAACAAAATTAAACCTGCTTGGCTACATCAGAAAAGATTTCTTCATCTTGGGAGCACCCAGCATACATCAGCTGGTAAAATACTGGACACACTTCTCAGATGGATTTCTGCATCAGAGCTATTTCTGTCTACCTGCAGAAGCAGAGTTCTACTTCTGCTTTACCTGATAGTGTATTAAGCTCTACAGCCACAGGGAAAGCACAAGAAACAGCACTAGGGGGCACATCTCTTGAAGTAAATGAGTGAGCTGTTTACCATGGGAAGTCCTGGCTCATTGAACTGTTAGCAGAGATTTCAGTTTAATATCTTCTTGCTGTAGCATGCAGAAACTAAGCCATAGTTCACCCATACAAGATAGTGATCAGTTCAATGCATTAATATCAACATTCGTCTCTCTTTTATGCTTGATCAAATAAAATCACTTGGAAATCATTTATTAGCTTGCTTACCCTCTCAGTTTTTCTAGAAATGGTGTCAAACTAGAAGGAAAACAGATTGAACCACATTATAATGTTCAACTCTGGCTTGTGTCACTCAAGAATTGCTAACAGCTAAGACTACTCTAAAATCCAAGACTAGAACTAAGACTGCATCACAACAGCATTCTTAATATCCAGCCTAAACCTCCCCTGACAGAGCTTCAGGCTATTCCATTTGGTCCTGTCACTGGGCATCACAGAGAAGAGACCAGTGCCTGCTCCTCCTCTTCCCCTCATGAGGAAGTTGCAGACTGTGATGAGGTTTCTCTCTTCTCCAGGCTGAAGAAGAGAATAGGAAGCCTGTTTGAAAGATTAATTCATTTGAACCATTACCAGTGTAAATAGCCATTATGAGAAAGAAGTATCAACTTTCAGGCACGTTGTCTCCTGACCTGCTCTAAACATTAGCAGAAAATAAACCACTAGAACACTCTCCCTGATGGCTCTTCATATTTCTAAAGTGAGTTAGGGTTTGTCTCTAATGACTGTTCTCACAATTAATACCTTTTTATGCACAAACCCTCAAAGTCAAGATGCTGAACGATTTGCATTCATGCAGAAAAAGATAAATGCAGACAAGGCAACCACTACCTGTTATTGCTTTGAGTATCAGAGCTGAGAGCTTGAACTTGCTCCATCATTTCAGGTTGCCATTGGTGAATTTATTGTCCCCTAAAGACTTCACAGGATGCCTCTCAGCCAGCAAGAACTCGAGTCATGGCCACATTAAAGATAATTAGCTAAAATTTACTTGAAAACAAATTATTTACAGCATAGGAATCTGGTCTATTCATAAAGTGGAAACCTTAGGCCTTCTCCTGCTTTACATCTGTGTTTTCAATGGCTCTGTGGCATCAACTCCAAGTACAGCACAGGATGTTCCTTGGGATCACTCCTGTGTTTGCACACAAATCCAAACCTACTGTGAACTCACCTTTCCCAGGCTTATCAAGCTACTTGATCCTATCAAAGAACATATCCTATAGCTACATATCCTATCATAAAAATCCCACTGTGGCAATGGGAAGAACAGTAATTTCCAAGTTCAGATCTCTTTCACTAGGAATAGGAAGGAACAAAGGCATGAGCATGACACCTCATTTTTGACACAGCCTGAGTAAGGCAAAGTGTTTTCTCCCCTTCCCTAAGATAAGGCCGTACTAATTCCTACAAGCAGGGCCATCTCTTACCAGACCTGCTGTATGACCACTGCCTGACTGCAAACTAAATCCATCCTGAGCTCTTTTTTGAAGGCTGGCTTAAATTATTCCACGGTTTATGTCAGCTTCAATACACTTAAAAAAAAAATGCATCAATGATGAATTACATAGGCAAGTTGCTAGGCTCATTTTGTAGTCATTCACTTTTGGTAAGTCGTTTCACCTTTCTGAATTTCAGCACCATTTCAGGGACAGAGACATGGCAGGGTTGCAATCAGTGACTCCATACCCATTTGTATGGCTTTCAGGAATCTGTATCTCAGATGTCAGGAATACATTGTAAGGTCACTAAAAGTACTGAACAAGTCCTCTTAGTACTCCAGTCAGCAAAATCATTATCCACTTCAACCTGTTCCTCTCAGATCCTTTGATAAAAGCAAAGCCTTGTTTTGCAGCAGGAGTTTAGCAAGAACAAGCAGCAGTAACCTGGAAATACTGTATCAATTACTGGTGTTCTGGATGCTTATTCACTGAGTTGGAAATACTACAACACTGAAGAAATACAGTCCTTGTTTCTGGAAACAAGTCCTATTATAGCCCAAATCATTAACTTCCCCAAAGACATGACGAGTCAAATATTTTCCTGCATGATAACAACATCCACTGTAGCAGAGTAAAAATAAGAGCATGTGTGCTCTGGCAGCTGAAGAATCACCATTTCATCACCATAAGGATCAACTAAAATTTTAATTGCTTCCTGCTCACTTCTCCCTTTCCTACTCTTTTTTTTAATATTATATCCATCTTATTATGCTTCTGTACCACTGTTTTGCTATTCTCAGTTCAAAAGCAGAGCAAGCTGAAATGGTTATCTTCAATCACTGAAAAGATGTAGATATTTGCATATGACTCAGTCTTACTATCTCAAAAAGCAGAACTTAATAAGTTAATTTTTATCTTGAAAGATAATTTCTCTGCTTAGTATCATTCTAACTACTGCTATATCATATTTCTTGACCATAAGTAAAAGGTATTTCTTCTTCCATAGTCCTCCTCAAATGAGACAATGTAGCTCTTTCCCTTCTTGTTTTATTTCATATAATGAAACTGCAAATAGAACATAAGAATGTACCTGTTTATAAGATATTGTTCAATCCTCCTCATGCCTTTTTGAATTAAAACAAAAGCTTTTCACACCATCCATTTCAGCAGGTTTTGTGTTTCTTAGTACAGTGTATTAGGTATTACACCCAAGCTCCCTTTACTCTTTTATTATTATTATCATTTTTATTATTATTATAGGAAAGAGGCAGCAGGGAGAAAGGAAGAGAGGACAGAAGCAGCTCTCTTACCCTTTCTTTTAGGAGAAGACAAACTGACCAACCTTCTGAGCAAAAGAATCTTTTGATACAGGGATGCCAAAATGAACTTGACTCAATGATATCACAGTGAAATGAAGGTGTAGAGACTGTTGCTAGAATTAAATATTTTATAATAGCCTCTCTCTGTATAATGATCCAACATCTATCTAAATTTCACAAGCATACATCTTGAGAAATTGCAAAAAATAGTAACATTTCAAGATACTGCTAGGGGTGCAAAAGCACAAATCAAAATGTCTGCAGTTCCCCAGTCCCTTACACATCCATCAAATTTGGATCGAAAGATGACTGGCTTTAAATTAACTGTCTGACAAAGCACTACAAAACACAGCTATCATGGAAAGATTGATATTTAGTCTCTTGCACTAATGAAAAAATAAATGAACACATAAGCCTTACAGACAGATTCAGACTTTTAAAATAACTTATCCCAACAGCACTGATGTGTCATTATTCTCAAGTTCAGTTATATTAATCCTTGCATCCTTTCCAAATGCACAGCTTAAAAGCAAGTCTTCCAAGCAGTTTGCAGTACCTCTGATGACTAGAGGTTCATTCCAGGAGAACTCTTTATGTAATGGCCTCATCACCGTTACACAGGTGAGAAAAAAAGAAGTCAAAGCCTTATTTGTGTCTTTCTCTAGTGCCTGTTATAGCAAAAGATTTTACATAGGCCTAGCAATACATTGCTACGCCTCAGAAATGATCCCATAAAAAATGATACAGCATTTGTCTGTGGCAACATATACAAGGGCAACAGTTACTAAAAGTGACAAGTGCTAAAAACAGCACATGAACTTACAGATAAGGTTTTTCTTGTGCAGATAGGCTAAAATCTGGAAGCCCTTTTCCATTTTCAAAGACCAAAACTTCCTATTTTCTTAAAAAGCACAATAATTGGGGTTCATAAAGCCACCATAAATCAAGATCATTGTCTTTCCAGCAGTTACCCTATATTATCAAAGCTTTCTTACTTTACTATTTCCTCAAGTACTCTGTAACATCAAGAATTTGTGGATTTGAGGGGGAGCAAAGTAAAATCAAAACAAAAAGTATATGGGGAGGGGAAAAAAATGTAGGCCACCAACAGGAAACATAATTCAGTGAAGAACAAGTCAAAACCAATCCCTCCATACAGATGGCTGACAATGGTGCCCTCAGAACTAGAACTGGGGTGGGTTATTTAACTTATTCTTCTCCCTGCACAGGCTCCTTGGATAAACCATCTTTTAGCTTTGAGCTGAGCCCAACATAAGCTCCCAAGTTGTGTTTTGGAGTAGATTTAATTACAGCACCATGCAGTCTTTAAAGAACACAGAGTATATACAGCTCCCCTGAACCATCACGGCGTTGGGGTTTGGTCCAACTCCTACATGCTGTCCTTGAGCAGAAGTGTTTGGAACATGTCTTTCCAGTTAAAAGCTGATCAAATCAAAATACTCAGCAAGAAAAAAACATCCCCCAGTTCATAGGAGTACCACATGAGTTCACTTGTTGAAGGCAGGATTTGAACAGGCAGTCTGGGATAGTCAAACAGCACATAGCTCAGCTGCTAAACCATGGTCCTGCAGCTTCTCATGGTGCACAGCACACGCTCCTGCTGGCAACTGGAGCCTTTCTGCCTAAGGCAGCATGCTTCTCAGCCTCTGCTCTCCTGGCTCAAAAAAACTGTTTCTCTACTTGCTCTCTGAACATAAATTCTCCACAAGCTGTGTTGAGGCTTTGCCTCCCCTCAGTGAGTTGTTTTCCAGAGCACATCAGCTTTCTGCGAAGTATTTCCTCCAGCAAAGGGCTGGTTCTGACTTTTGGGCATGATACAAAGCTTGAACATATTAATCATAGATTTATTTACAGGATTAGCAAATCCTCAAGTTGTGGCTTGGATGGGAAGGATGGTGTTTAGATGTGAAAACTATGATAAGACAGCATTAAGATTAATGTGTTAAGATATGAAAAACAGCATCTCTTCCTTGATCAACTAAAATACCGTTAACTCTCTTTTCTCCTAGAAATCTAACTATTACTAGGAACAAGATGTACTTTGCAATGTTTTGATGCTTGCTACTTTTCTAAATCTCCTCCCCTATACTGGATTATTCACACAGAGCAGTCACTATGCCCAGTGTCAAAGAGGAAAAGAGCCTGAGATGTGCTGCATAAGCCTCTGGCTTTAGAGTTGCAAACACAAACATGATTTAATCAACACAGAACTCCCAGGCAAACCAACCACCAGGCAAGGTAAGGCAGGAGCCAGGCAGGGTCTCAAGACAATCCTAATCCAGTTCTGTAGGGCAGGACCTGGTCAGAGGGTCCCCCATGCTTCACTGAGGAAAGACAGCTCTCTCTTCCACAGGTATTTCAAATCTCACTTCTCTCAGGACAGTGTGAATGATTTTTAATAGAAAATGACCAGCCATCTGCACATTAATAGCACCAAGAATGTTTAAACTAATGCTCTTCCAACAGCTGAGGGTGACCAATGCTTAAAACACCATCAGGCCCATATTCTCCATGCTGGCAGAATTACCACTACTGCATTTTACTTTCCATGCTGGTAGACACAGCTAGCAGGAGCAGCAGGTCAGGATTTAAGATATATTATGGCCAGAAATAGGCTACCACAAGCCAGTGGATCACACTAGGGGAGAGCCTGCTCTAGAAAACCATGGTCTCCTCTACAGGCATGGCTGAGTCAGCCACCAAAGACATGGCTTCAGTTACCAAAATCATCCTACAGGAAACGTGCCCATGATACTGCATACAGAGTATTAGCAGATGACTTGAAAGTGACTAAAATATTAAAAACCCTCACCCTTCTCTTCTGCAAAAGAGTTCCTGTGGCTGCTTCAGCAAAAGGGAGTATGATACCATCTCCTCTATCAACATTTGCGTCAGAGCAACAGCTTGCAGCAGCTAACACCACTTTTCTGTGATCACACAGAATTTCTGGCCAGTACCATCTTCAGATTGTTTTTTCACTTCTCCTGAAAGGATGATGAGTCCATGCAGAGAGCACATCATTAGAAATAGGAGCAAGGGGCATGTAAGTGTCTGTTCAGTTCCATATCCCTCCTGATAAATTGATACTTCACAAATGTATGCCAGCTGCTCACAAATGGATACTCATTCACTTGAATTACAATAGACACTTGTTTTGTATTGTTGCTGTGGATAAGCCACATCTACCTCTTTCTCATCCTTGAATTCTTGCAGCAGCTTCAAGTATTTGAAATGCAGTGGAAGTTTTTCATGTTCAACAACAGCTTATTCTGTAATGTTCCCTGTGTTTGTGAGAGGTAGAAAAGAAACTGAACAAGTAATAGCTACTTGTACTAGCAAACAGCTCTGTTGGGTATCTTGGGATACAGTCACCTCTCCCATGCCATGACACCAGCAGTGGGACAAAGCAAACTGACACTCTTCTGTGATTACTTCCAAAAAAACCATTGGGATTCTCTGTGAGGATCTTGCTAAGTGACTTTAGTAGAATCCTAAAGAGTCAGTAAAGTCACGCAGATTTCTTTAATAAAAAGCCCCAGAATTAAGTGCATAACCAAAAATGCTGTTGTGGCACAAAAAGACTTTCAAAGCCTTTTGCAGTATCTTTCCTTTTGCTCATAGCCCTCTGATTTTCATCTTCTTATGAGCTTTTTCATTCTCTCTTTCCAGTCTGACTGCAAGGCTTGCCAGGACATCTCAGAAGATCCACACAGAAGCAATGAGCACTTTGCTGAAGACTCCCACATCCTCAGGGAAGAGAGGTAAGGGCATCTTGAGATGCAAGAGCAAACCTCTTCCCCCATCAGGGAGAAGTCAGTCACTAACAGCAAGGATTACAGCAGAATCTACTCTATTTTGATACCATTTTCTCTGATCAAATATAGGTTTCAAGAAGACACTGGACAATACATTCTCTACCCAGGGCTTCTATGCCATGTCACTTAGCAAGAGCATCCACTCCCATCCAGGGTCTGAAGCTCTTAGCTTTGCCAGGAGTGCTTAGAAACCCCACAGCCTCAGCCTTTCTCAGCAGAGCAAACTGGTACTGGAGACTCTCCTCTAGACTTTGCTCTTTTGTTTTACGAGTGAATCTAGAAGACAGTGCCAAAAAATGTGTAAGTGGAAAGCTTTTTATTGCTCCTCAATTGAGACTTCTACAAATTCAGCAAATGGTATTTTCAAACAGTTTTCCAGATTGCAGATGTTGGCATGAGCATATCAGCTCTTGGATTCTTTACCCACTAGTTCAACCTTTAGATTTTTCCAAATCACTAGCATAAGTTCTCCAAGTAAAATATTTTCCCTGATGTGAAATATGAAATTATTTCCAAATATATTGATTGCTGAAATCCCACTCTCTCGAGAAGAATCCAGATATAGACAAGGATGTGATTATTAGTCTGATGACATACAGTGTAATCAAGCTAATTAATTTGACAACTTGAGATTGAAAGGTACAAATTGAGGCATGTGCTGTAACAAAAGTAGAAAAACATGACAGATTCAAGCCAAATATTGCATGCAGAATGCAATGTTAAAAGAGGAAGTTTAATTAGAAGCACCATATTTTTTATTATTTTGAAAACCAGTAACTAGAAACACTTCCAATTTGTTAATTGGAGAGAAAGTGGAAACAAGTCTTTCTTCACAGAGATGGAATTTATTTAATTTACATACAAGCAAGCCAATCAACACTACATTAGAAGACTCCTACAAGTTTAAAAAAAGTTCAAAATGGCACAAACTGACAGCAAGAAAAGCACTTTTTATTACAGGCATGTAGTAACTTGGAAAAAACCACCAAACTAGGCAACTCTGTTGAAGTAAATTTCACTGGAGGAAATATTTTGCTCATTATTTTATTGCTAACTACCTCAAATTGGCAATGACTTCCAGTTCAAAGCTACATCTTTATCATCCAAACTTTCTGACAGTACTGAGTAGCATACATAATACTTGCACAGCAGTATTCATTTTCTTAAGAGCTTAAGATGAAGGAATGCCAATTGCAATGTCTCCCCTCAAAATGCTTGTTTTAAAATCATTCCTTCTCAAAAACAAAAATGTAACCCTAAAATGTATTTGTGAAAAGGCCACCAAGTTCAAATTATTTTTGCAACCAATATCCAAACACACCAATTTCATTTAAATGATACAGCTTTTCAGTTAAAAGGCTTTACATTTTCTACTTCAAATGGAAATTTCTGGTTGTCCAACTCAAAACAATTCACTCATCAACTCCATGCTATACATAATTCTTTCAGATCTTCCAGTGATCAGAATATAACAAAGAAAAAAATTGATCTTCCATCTTATAATTCATCTTGTTACTAAGTGTTCATAAATACATTTTGGGAAGCAAAAATAGCATTTCTATTCCTGGAATGTGATTAATCATTATCAGCAAAAAACTGTTAAATTATACTAAATCAACACAGAATCTTTTCAACACTCTTAGGGGCTTTTATGAACTTCTATGATATTAAACCAAAAACATTTAACAAACATCTATACATTTTGCCAGAAAAAGCTGGTTTAATTGTGTGGAAAAGATCAGTGGATTCCTCTTATAGAAGATTTTGATCCTTCAGACCCACACTCAAGTATGACAAAATTGTGTTTACCATTATTCACATTGAGGGTGAGCATACAGTGATGCTGAAGAGAACTAGCAAACAAATAAACAACTTGAAGAGATAAATGGTTTTCATCCAAATCCCCTTAGGTTCATATCCATACAAGCCATAGCAGATAGGAAAGGGACCACTAGGTTCAAACATCACTCTGACACATTTTACTACCTATCCATTCACATTAGTATCACCACAATCAGAATTTCACATACTTCAAAAACCCAAAAACAGGTGGGGACCAACAGTATGGCTCTTACCTATTCTAGAGACATAACAAGTTCACAAAAGAGGTTTGGAGACACACTGATGATCTCCAATGTCTGAGCCATACATACATCTCATGACAATGCTCCAAAGGTTTCTTCACTGCATCCAGAATTAATGGGATTCTTCGCTCAAAATTTATCAATATCTCCTAGGCAGCAGGGGTATCAGACTGGGGCTTTCAGATATAAAATTTAATCACCAAATACACCAAAACAAAAAAACATTTTATCTTGCTTTCTATCTTATAAAAGCTTCTTCAAAACCATTTCATTGTTCAGGCATATTTTTCCCCTGATTAACGTTTTTCTTCCCCCCACACTTTAATCCTAAACACATTTCTAGGGGTAACTGTGGCTGAGGTTAAATCCACATGCAGCAGACAAGCCCCACAAGCTCTTCCTGTGCAGTGTATAAGATTATTTCTTGTCACACAATTCACAAAGCAAATTAAACATGTCAGAGTTGGTGAATATTGTGAAAATGACTCTTGGAAAGCAGTCAACAGATGGAAAACAGCAAGGTAATGGTGGCCTCACTAATTATTTACAGGCTGAGCTTTTTTGACCCTCTCAGAACTGTAGTCAATATATCAAGGTGAGATTGAAAATATTTGGCAAATACTGAAAGAGCAAATGTTCTTGGCAAGATCTCTCATAAGAAAAAGTAAAATTGTTCTTCTCCATACAAAAGGAGCAAAATTCTCACAGAGTGCAGAATCTGGATGATTTATAACTGGAGTGTTAATAAACTAAAGTAGAAGAATGTTTTATGTATTTTAGTGAGGCAGAAGTGCTTTGTACAGATACCACTACAGCCCTGCCCAATGCACGCCAAACATGAAAAACTACAAAGGTGTGAGTGCAGCAACTTGAAAACCCTTTATGAAGGTTTATATATCTTTATATATAAAGATGAAAAGTTTGGCATAATTTTCTCTTGTTCCATAGCATTACTAAAATTCCTTCATCCTCAAAGAACTGGGTTTTTGCTAGTTCCAGAGAGATAGAAACCAAATCATTTTGTTTTAAATGCCAAGTTAAAATGGGGAATAACTGCTAACTTGCTGCAAGTTTATATTTTGGTCCTTCTCATGAAGAGGAGGAGACTTTATGCCAACAGCCTTGGTATTTAGTTAACTTTCTGTAATAAATCACATCTCCTAGTAATTACACTATCACTCATAATAAATTGTGTCATCTTTTCACTACTGTGGTTGCAAATCTGTCTCACCAATCTTATAAGAAAAGATTTCATTTTCGTTGGGGTAACAAAGAATAAAAAGGGAAGAATCAAAAGGGAAAACTAACAAGGGGTGTGGGGAACAAGAAGGAGAAAATAACTGGTATAAGAAAGCCAGCAAAACAAGAAAATTCAACATTTCATACCTCTGTGAGAGTTACTTTGTACTCACATTATTCCATGCACCCAAAGCAATGCATACACATACAAGTTGCTGCTTATTAAAGCCAAACCAACAACTTTTTAGCTGTTGTGTTTGGTTCATTTCTGCTTGTGGAGAAACCTTCCCTAAGTGGAGAAATCCTTTAAATCTGACCTAGTACAGCCAGTTCAGGATATGAACTGAACTTGAATTCTCCCTTTACTAACACAGCACAGGAAGCTCTCCAAAGCTCTCCCACTACTTTATCCTTGTGGGTACATGGATAGAGAACTCAGCAGTAGGTTTGCTGACAAAGAATTAATTGCATTAAGAATGATGGGAAAAGGTCTTTAACACAGCCAAGAACAGCAGCACAAGATATGACTTTGTAATAAATACCTTTGATAAGGCCTGAATGGATGTGTCACTTGCAGTGGAAGAACACCAGTGGCAATGACCCCTTCCTCATTATACAAGTATATTTTAAATTCATATAAAATAGTAACAGTATAAATTAAAGAGAAAATTACTTATTTTAATTGTTGTTAAACTTAAGTGGTGGAATATGTTAGCATTAGAGGAAGAGGACTAAAATATTTCAGTTACATAAAATGAATTTCATCAGTGAACCTACACCACTGAGTACCAGAAACAGGTGACAATCTTCTCTAAGAAAAAAAGATACAACATGAAGAAAGTTGTATGCTCATGTGCACATCCATACCAGTCCTCAGATTCTAAATTCCTTTACAGCAAAGGCAACATAGGCATCCACATCTCCACAGTGACAATTTTTGCAAAGGGCCAAGGCTGTAGCTCACTGCACTTGTACATAGAGCTGGAAGCAACATTTTTATTCATGCAAATTATGCTGCAGTCACCAAGCATCAGAAAATCAGCTCTACCAACCTCCAAGAGGTACTCACTAGAGAGGACTTGTCAATATCACCATGTCCCACACACAGGGCCAGTGGAAAGAAATGCTTAAAAAACATTCCAAAAAGACCCTATCAAATCAGAAGGTAGAAGACAAAAAATTCTATCTTTATACTGCAATTGAAAATCTAAATACTTTCAGTAAGTGATCTCCATAAAGGGCAATCATTGAATTTCCCCTGTTTAGCATCCTGCAGTATCAAGAAGAGAATCAAAATTTTAAAGGTCCAGCCTCACTTATTCATGACTGATATTTCAGCATGTGTTACATCCATGTAGCATTAGTGTTCTGTAGACATCTTTTTCAATCTGCATCAAGAATACCTCTGCCATTGTAATTCAACCTAAAATCCATTAAAGCTATCATATTGTGCATAAAAATTGATGAACAGCAAAATTTTGAGCAAACTTAATCACCCATATATTTGGAAACATCTGTTTGATCTTTTACAGGAAGGCTCAGCAGGGTATAACATGTGGCATAAAGCAATGTAAGCATCAGCTAACTATAAATCCCGGAACTAAATTAGAACTACAACAAACATGACAAATCTGGGGTTACCCTGTGGTTTCACAGCAGCCTCCTGCTGTAAATGACAGTTTCAAAGTACTGATCTAATCTAACATTTACCACATTGCTGTTCAATCATTCTCGTAAGGAGTAACAGATAGCCTGATTTTGTATCAGCACAAGAAATAAATATGAACCATACTGTTCAACAGCTTAAGTCACTATCTGAACTCAGAGGAAGCTGAGAGCTCAAGATTTCAGGTCAGAAAGAAATAATTCTTCAGTGAAGAATAAAAGAAAGGAAAAAAAGAGGAAGCAAAGAGTTGTTGGTTGACCTTGAACTGCTTTGTCTTGTTTTATTTTTCAATCAACACCTTCAAGCACAATTAATTCCCATCTTCCTCCATGTTACACAGCTGTTTATTCTCCTACCTATATTTTCATGAGTTTACAAGTTTGTATTTCACTGAAAGCGTGGACCTCAGGCAAACTTAAGAAAGCATCTATCTCCATTTGTCCTCCTAAAAACCTGCTTGTGCCCACAGGAAAATCAACACACCACAGTTGAAAGGGGTGTTATACAATAGCAAGACATGCCAGCACTCCTTGGAATCACCCAGCACAAACACCAGCATTTCATAACACAACAAGAATGAACTTGTTCATGCCAGGATTTTACCCATCTTCAGTATGGGCACTTCCATAAATAAAGCTTTGTCTTTAAACCAATAAGAAACATTGCCTGAAGTCAACTCTCAAGAAGCTGTGTGACCTTTAGACAGTCTGAGGAGAAAAACAAAGGCTCTTGCAAATATCTGCATTTATTTGGTTACAGAATTAATGGTGCCAGCCCACCTCACAGATGACACATGAAGCAGCAGCAGCTGCTCTTTCAGACACTGACTGTAGCCAAGTGACCGTGCCTTGCCTTGAAAAATGGATTGCACTACATCAAACTTCTCTGTGCTGTGATTTTATGAAGGCAGAGTGATTTAATTCCTGGCATAGAAGCAGATACTTTCCTGCATGATAGATTTCACATCTAGACATTCAAGATGCTGGACAGATCATGTTTTTCACAACTAAAATACCAGCTTCTTATTAAATTGACAGCTGAGTGTGTGTTTATGCACATTCACACAGTTGCAAGGAGTTTAGGAAGCTCACAGAAAGCATATTCTTGTGTGGAGCCCACTCTATGGGAAATGAAGTGAAAGGCTCCTCTGGTCCATTCAGGTTTCTATGGACACTTCAGAACCAGGCTGGTATCCTGGAGATGGTCAGGAACATGCAAATGAAGAGCACACCAAAGAACTAGGTGGTTGCTACATCATCTCATACAGCAAAATCAACGTGGTGAGTTCAGCCACTCGATGATAAAAGAGGTTTGTATGACTATGTATTTCACAGTTAAGTGTTCTGTCTGCCAGCACATGGACTTGTTTAAAACTCCATTTATAAATCCATGTATAGAGTACTCTCTTCTTAAGCATTGATTGCCTTGTCCCTCTCTCCTCATTCCCTGTTTCCTTACAGGGCACTGGGGAAGGTGGCTGTCTCTCCTCCATCACCTCAGCCCCTTGAAAACAGACATCAGCACTCCCACAGCCCACCAGAGTGGGCAGTGCTCCCTCCACTGCAGACCAGAGGAAAAACCTGGTGTCTCCAGCAACAGCAGGCTTCAGGTGCTCAGTGACTGACCAGTAATTAATTATCCCAAAGGAGGAACTGAAGGTTTGAAGCACAAAGCTGATCAATACAGTCATTAGAAAGAAGGATGCTCACCAATCTTCTCTGCCATTCTGGAACTTCAGCTTTCACAACCATAATGTAAAGTGTTCAGGCATTGTATGTGCATTAGTGTATTTACATTGTGTATCTAACAGAATCAATTTGTTTAATAAGCATTTTTCATTTGGAACATGAATCTGAAAATATTCCAGCTTCCAAGACTTCCTCAAGTTGCCTGATTACAGAAGACCCTCTGCCTTCTACTACTAGTAAAGGCTTCAGCTGATTTTGGGTCTTTTAAAGAGATGCAAAAGTGTCACTTCAGCCAACTCCATATGATTAAACCCTCTGGAAAGCATTAAAACAAATATCTATCCATCCTGAGTAGCAGCCAGAGCTTTCCCACTGATTACAGAGAAATCACAGTCAAACCCTTGTTATATGATGCAATCAGAATATTTGTGCTCACTCCTAACTTATCCCGAACAAAACCTTACCACAACTGGGATCAACTAATTCCTATTGCAGGTGACCAGAAACTTTATCCAGGGCACAAGAAAATTTTATTTACTAATTAAGTCCTGTCTGAACTGGCACCTAAGAGAAACCTCTATTGCAGATTCACAGTCACCACTATTTCAAAACATCCTCCCAGCAGACCTCAGTGAGAGAAAGGGGTCACTATGAAATTACTGCTGCTTACAAAATTTTTTAGTGGGTGGAAAACTGGGCCATTATTTCCATAATTCATATTTCCCATACATTTAGAATTAGGCAAGAAATCACCCTTATATCAAAAAAGTATTCTCCATGAAGCTTTCCAGATAATTATAAGATATACATTAAAAAGACACTTCCCAATTTTTGTCATTCTCCCTAGTGGTCACTTAAGCCAAGTTTCAGAGCATTGTTTCTTTTAAGTCTGTTTTATAAGCGATTGAATGCTAGAGAGATGAGCAAAACGCTGCCTGCAGTATTTATGCTTATTTGTCACAGCTTGAAATTGGACTGGGATACTGAGAGCATTTCAGAGCCTGTGCAAATCCTCTTTGGATTATTTACAACTTGTTGATGCATATTCAAGAGCACACCATAAAATACCATTAAAATGATAAATCTGTCCTCAATTACTATGAGCCTCCCCATCTCCTCTTGCTCTTTCATATGTTTTCAATTGTTTTGCTTTCACTGCTAACCCAAATATGACATCTTTTCAATAATAAAACAGAAAGTGCAAGATGCTGAGATATCTCTGTGATATCCTCAACTCTGGTGCTGTGAAACTGAGGGCAGAGACTATTTTACTGAAAAACAATGATACTGAGTGAAGAACAGGAGTGGCAACTATTTGCTGTAAATGGATGCTGCCGATGTTAGCTGGAAGCTGAAATACATTTCACTGTCACTAATTAAATTTGGATATACAAGTAGGAAAAAAAAAACAAAAAACCAAAACAACAAATGGCTTCCATCCATAGCAGAAAATCTGTTTTCTTGAAATCAGCCTCTACGGTACTCACAGAATAAAATTGCTGTTAACAGTTTATAGTGCAATCTTTTTCCCTCTTAGATCTCCATATCACCAAACTGCAAGTTTTTTCCTCCCTACAGTTTATTTACAAATATTACTTTTTTCCCCCCCTATAGTTTTGATTCTTTTTATTGAATAGACTTCTTTGATTAAAGTCAAGAGAGTCAAATTCTTAAATCTTGCATTCATTTCTGTTCCCATATTGTAGGCAAAGTATTTGTGCTAGAAACATTCATATTCTAAAATAGAAAAGAAAGTCAAATTCTCCTGGAATGCAGTATTTCTTTACTTTATCAGAAGCATCTTGTATACTAAATGGCATCTGTCTCCCTGAAGAAACAAGTTTTCTGTCCTTCCAAAGCAGTCAAACTTGGAGTGCACTGCAAGCTGTATTTTGTGGTTATTACACAAAAGAATACCCCAACATTTATTCCCTTTCCCCAGGTGACTATCAAATTACAGGCAATTGTCATTCAGAGAGAGGCAAGGGAGAAAGCAGAAGTGCTTAGTCAGCCAGCAGAATTGTTCACAAGTTAGAGGGAGAGTGTGCATTTACAAGAGAGGATTTTTGGTAGCAGGAGAGGTTGACTGTATCTTAGTCACGTGCTGCTTCTGCCAATACCATCCCTGATGTTCCAGGACTGCATGGTTCCAGAAGAACCACACACTCTCACACACACTTAAGGAGTAAAGATTAAACCAACATTTTTACTATGAGCTCTCACATGCAAGCATATGGGGGGAAAAAAGAAGAAAATCTCTTGAACAACAGTTACAAGACAGCCAAGACTCCTTGTTTTTGCCAGGAGAACACTAAAGCCAGGGAATCTTTCCCACTCAGTCTTCCTCAAGGCAGTGCCCTTGCCCTGCCTTATCCAAAGAATCCTCTAATCCGTCTCTGCAGGGCTGTGCTACAGCAGCTGAAAACATGCTAAACCCACAGCTTGTGATTCACAGAGGCTTTTTTTCCCAGGAAACAGCTCAATTACCATCCCAGGAAAAATGGCCCACTACCTTCCAACTGCCTTTTGCTTGACCCACAAACTCTTAAAGCACTCAGCCACTAAAATAAAAGTAATCTTATCTCCGGTTTAACTGTTCCTGCACCAGGGTGCCAGCCAAACCCTGGCTTTGCACATCATGCTGTACAACCAAATTGTGCACACACACACTCACCACACAAAGAATATTATTATTAAAGCCAAACTTCCCAATCTAATGTGAAGACAGGAAAGAAAAAAACAACAAAAAAGACAAAAACAAAACAAACAAATCACCAAAACAAACAAAAAACCAAAACAGATATTAAGAATTGCTCATGGTGTATGTATTTAATTAAACAAAGAAATGCAGCATCAGGTTGATGACCCATCTTCCCTGATGCTATCCACACTCCCGGGCAAGCCCAAGCATTGCAGCTTCCAGAACAGCTTCTGATAACAATTCTACCCTTCAAATATCTCAAACTGCTATCAACTCAGGAATGGCCTGGAATTTCACCAAGGTGGTTTTCTTCTGAGAAGAAACTCTTTAACCTGCAATCTAAAGATTTGTTTTGTTTGTTTCATTTATACTACTGTAGGAAGGATCCTTGTGATCTGAGGTGATGGTTCCTTCAATTTCTGTGATTAATAACTGCATTAAAGATGTTATCTGCAAAACTAGGAGAATATTCCTTGCTTATTAATGTCTCTTACTGGAAGAAAAGCAACCAATAATTTCCATTTAGATTACTGATTAAAAAATGGAAATATTACATGTAGCAGCTGTCAACATGGTTTAAAGGGTTTTTTTGTTGTTTCCTGAAAATTCTTTGAAGTCCAAAAATCAGAAGTCAAGAATTAATTCCCAAAATATTATTTCAGATATTGAAAATGGAAACTTAGCCTGCATCTTGCAGTTGTCACTACTTACTATCAAGTTATGGCCACGTAATTGTTGCATGTTGATAAAAGACCACTTAGATAATTTTAAGCCATGTCCACTATGACACAGGTCAGTGAGATGAAAGGTAATAACAGTAGGCAACACAAGGAATGAGCTGTATGAAAGGAAGCAACATCTTCAGTCTGTGGGCATAAGCTTTGTATGAAGTTGCTTCATTCTTACTGAACATATATTTTTGAAGCCAGATATCAGCTTTTATTCACTAAGCACTAAGCTATTAATACTTAAAATAGCAACTACACAGAAAAATTATGTTACTGTTGTTATTTGAAAAAAAAACAAACTTGCAGCATCAAGAGACTTCTGTAGTGCTTTAAAACTATCATTACTATTACCCAAAAGTTGCATTATGCCTAGTGCTTTATTTACCTTGCATTAAAGCTGTCTGTAAGTAACTTCAGACTTGCAGGTAATCAACAAAGTCAGTGAACTCAAAGTAAAATTATACATACCATGGAGGAAAGGGGAAAAAACCAAAACCCACGTGTTATATTTAGTTACTGATTATTACCCTGCACAAGGATACCAGGGGAACTTCAGGGTAAAGATCAGCTGTATAAACCACAACTCCCTACCCAAGCCATCAGCATCTCCACATCTTTAGGCCCTTCTGAAGCAAAATCCCTTTCCCTCTGCATACCAGGCAAGTTCAGTTAATTTTTTCACATTTACTCGAGGTCATATCACACAATGACTTCCTCCACCTGAACAGATACTCAGGGATTGTGTGGCACCTCCTCAGGAAGCAAGTTATTTCCCACTTTGCCACAGCAAAAGAGAAATTAGGATAGTTAATCTTCATGTAGGTACTAACAATCAGTGAGTGGACTCCGACTTTTGTAGCAGTCATGGGAGAGAACAGCTCCTCTTAAGAGCTGGGCTGCTTTTCCACAGGGCAGGCAGAAATTCATCTCACTAGGCACCAATCCATAAGATTCCCTCCAGCTGTGGAGGATTCAGGGGTCCTGCCTGGAGCACATTTTTCAGTGAGGGGAATAAAACAAAAGCAAGTTGTCTGCTGACAGAAATGGTAAATATTTCAGAGACTAATGTAAGAAACACTTCAAGGACTCACTGGGATGAGGCAAAATTCCTGAACACATGTGGTGGTGGGGAGGAAGGAGCTGTGCAGTAAGGCACTGCAGCCTCACAGAGAGGCTCTCCCAAAGAAGCCCAGGGCAGCCACAAAACAGCCTTTACATTTTCACAGCAGTTACTGACACCACATCAATCCCAAAACACTCCCAGTGCAGTTCCTAACTCTCACCTTGGCCTGAGCTTGGATCAATGACAGTGCTGGATTTGGAGCAAAACACAAGAATCACTGACCAATTTATGCACAGACAGTATATTGAATATTGCACACAGAGAGGTGGATGCAGACATGCTACATCAAGACTTACAGATATTTAGGAAAAAAAAAAAAGCTTGGCAAAACTGACTCTCCCAAGTTTCTTTTATAATGTTGCAGCCTTGAGCAAAATTCTAATAGCATCATTGGGGTTTTACATTCACAAAACTGAGTGTGCAAATTCTGCTGCATACAAATAAGAGATTTGCATACATTTGACCAAGTTCTGTAAGTTTTGATAAAATTTATTAACTGCTATATCAGTACAGTAGAAAAATCCACCCTGATGTTGATATGAACCACTTTGAGGAAGAAAAACAATAATAAATCAGGCTTGGCAGAAATTGAAATTCAGAAGGTGAGCTTGATCATCAAACTTGAAAATGTTATTTAGTGATACACAATAAAACAACCTGCATTCTCCAATTCCCCAGTTAATGTTTATTGATTAAGTTTTGTTAGAAAAAAACTATTAGCAGTGCATATCCTTGGACAGGTACTTAAAGCAAGTGGTGTAACTTATATCTAACCATTTGTTCAGTGAAAAGCATTTACAAGGAATTGTTTTTCACTCTTGAGGGGTAAAAAGAGGCAGTACTTTGCAACAATGCAAGCAGAACAAATTGAAAAAAATGCATTCTATTTTATTGGGTTATAAAAACAAGTCATTGCCAAAGTTTCACAGAGGTACAGTTAGTATGTTCAGCCTTACATTGTACTGAAAAAGTTGTTTTTCTATTTACAGACTTCGGAGCAAGATTTAGAAAAGAAACCCCAACATTCCCTAATGCATCAGAAATAGATATTGAATTTTAAGTACATTAATTGCACAAAGCATTTAATTTACCTACAGTTATTCTGAAATTAAGCCAGTCTTGAAGATTAGAATTGCCACCACCATTCCTGCATGTTTTAATCCCACAGAGCAGTTTTCATTCTAAGTGAGTCAAGGAAAAGGGGGGGAAAAAAAAAAACCAAAAAAAAAAAACTACAAAGCATTATCAGGCAGTTCTATTACTGTTGTAAAGGCATCAACCAGGTGACTCACAAATCCAGACAGAAGAGAACACTGTGTTCTTCTTCAGTTCCCACCTTTCAAGGAAATGGGTCTACTAATACAGCAGCATGATAGCAATAAACTTGTAAACAAGTATGGACATTCTCTTATGACCTTTCCTTAAAGCAGTCACAGGCTTCTGTCCCAACCAACCTTTGTTTCTAATTGTACTTCAGGGCATCGTGGTTTAACGAGCTCAGCCCAGCCCCACACAGCCGCTCACTCACTCCCCCACTGTGGAATGGGGGAGACAATCAGAAGGCTAAAAGTGAGAAAACTCATGGGCTCAGATAAAGACAGTTTGATAAAGAAAAAGCCATAGATGGAAACAAAAGAATTTATTCACCATTTTCTGTGGGCAGGCAGGTGTTCAGCCCTGGATCCCAGGAGAGCAGGGCTCTGTCACACGTAGCAGTGACTCAGAAAGACAAACACCATCACTCTGAATGTTCCCCCTTCCTCCTCCTTCCACCAGTTTTATCTGCCCAGCATGGCACTGTCTGCTCTGGGATATCCCTGGGGTCAGGTGGGGTCACCTGTCCTGGCTGTGTCCCCTCCCACCTCCTTGACCCCCAGCCCTGCTGCTGGGGTGGGGTGAGAGGCAGGAAAGGCCATGGCTCTGTGCAAGCTCTGCCCAGCAGTAAGGAAAGCATCCCTGCATTATCAGCCCTGCTTCCAGCACAAATCCAAAGCACAGCCCTGTGCTGGCTACTGTGAAGAAAGTTGCCTAAGCTGAAAACAGCACGAGGCATGATTTTTTTCACCCACACGACAAAGATTTATGGAAAAAGTTATTATGGCCTGAGAAAACATTATTATAAAATAGCCACTCGGATTTGCTATATAAACTTGCCAAACCAGAGTAACGAATCCTGAAATTATTTTCCATATCCCTACAAATACCCTCAGCAAACAATGACTTTCATTTTCCAGAGACCACATTTTTAGATAGAAAGTAATCATCCAACAGTTTTCTACTGGGTGAGTTTTGCATCAAATAATTAATGCACAACATGTTTTGTGATCTTTTCTGTAAAATCTGTAGTGTTTCAGCTTAGTATTCAGCAAAATAAATGTTCTTAAATACATGTTGGGTCATCATCAATAAACAGCACATTCTAAAGGTCAGTATATACAAGTTCTCCAAGAAAGCATAAAGGAAAGNTTTAACGAGCTCAGCCCAGCCCCACACAGCCGCTCACTCACTCCCCCACTGTGGAATGGGGGAGACAATCAGAAGGCTAAAAGTGAGAAAACTCATGGGCTCAGATAAAGACAGTTTGATAAAGAAAAAGCCATAGATGGAAACAAAAGAATTTATTCACCATTTTCTGTGGGCAGGCAGGTGTTCAGCCCTGGATCCCAGGAGAGCAGGGCTCTGTCACACGTAGCAGTGACTCAGAAAGACAAACACCATCACTCTGAATGTTCCCCCTTCCTCCTCCTTCCACCAGTTTTATCTGCCCAGCATGGCACTGTCTGCTCTGGGATATCCCTGGGGTCAGGTGGGGTCACCTGTCCTGGCTGTGTCCCCTCCCACCTCCTTGACCCCCAGCCCTGCTGCTGGGGTGGGGTGAGAGGCAGGAAAGGCCATGGCTCTGTGCAAGCTCTGCCCAGCAGTAAGGAAAGCATCCCTGCATTATCAGCCCTGCTTCCAGCACAAATCCAAAGCACAGCCCCGTGCTGGCTACTGTGAAGAAAGTTGCCTAAGCTGAAAACAGCACGAGGCATGATTTTTTTCACCCACACAACAAAGATTTATGGAAAAAGTTATTATGGCCTGAGAAAACATTATTATAAAATAGCCACTCGGATTTGCTATATAAACTTGCCAAACCAGAGTAACGAATCCTGAAATTATTTTCCATATCCCTACAAATACCCTCAGCAAACAATGACTTTCATTTTCCAGAGACCACATTTTTAGATAGAAAGTAATCATCCAACAGTTTTCTACTGGGTGAGTTTTGCATCAAATAATTAATGCACAACATGTTTTGTGATCTTTTCTGTAAAATCTGTAGTGTTTCAGCTTAGTATTCAGCAAAATAAATGTTCTTAAATACATGTTGGGTCATCATCAATAAACAGCACATTCTAAAGGTCAGTATATACAAGTTCTCCAAGAAAGCATAAAGGAAAGTCAGCTTTAAACACTGGGAGAACAGGAAGAGTCAGAAGGATACTGACAATATTTCATTAGAGTACAGCATCCTCTCAGGAACAATCTCTCAGTAATACCACAGGTGCCACTCTGCTGAATCTTTTGTTTCTTTTCAAGCTTGTATTAGAAAGAGTTACCACAAAGAGACAGTTTTGCTTAGGAAAATAAGTGTGGGAAGAGGCTAGTGCTACAGCATTTGCATTTCTAGCAGTATTCAAAACCTTTCTATAAGATGTCGTTAATTACTAACAACTAGACAGAAAAGGAATCAAGTATTCTTGCCCAATCTCTGTCATGCCACACCAAAGCCCTTTACAGATTATTGCACAATTTCATTTTTTAAAATTTTCCATAAAGTCCAATTTATTCCTATTTCCATCATCTCCATGGGCTCTGATTTAGGCTAATAGTAGTACATTATAACAAGAGAACAAAAATGCATACACTAAGAGTTAAAACAGGGATATGTCTTTTCAGAACAAAGCATTTGACTGCCTTAATTCCAAGTTTTTATCTCAAGATTAACGGCAAAATGCAATTTTATATTCTCAAAAGCATGCTCAGCTAAAGCTTAAACCTTGCAGAGTAAGAGAACTGCTCAGCCCTCAGTTATTGGCACAAACATTTCCATTCAAGGCCACAGCACCCACCAACAGCAAGGTGTTCCCAACAGAGCCAGATACTGCTTCACCTTTAAATACAAGAGTCACAACATGCATCAAAGCTTTGCTTCTTCAAACAGCCTCAAGAGTCAGGCAGCAGTGATGTGGAGATGACCAGCAAAGACAAGACTGTAGCAATTATGTTGAGACAGACTGGACTGACACTGTCCTCAGTCCTTTATTAAAAGCTTTTCATGCTTTCTCTCAGGCAGCTCTGACTCCTTTCCTCACAGTCAGCTCCACACAGCACTGACTCCTTCCCTGCTCTCTGCAAGTTTCCTTCTGCATGACTGGCTAACCCCAGCCTGTCCCTTACCTGGCCACCTAACCCTGTCTGTCCCTCACACAGCATCTCCTTACCTTGTCTGTCCCTTGCACAGCCACGTCCCTTCCTCCTCACAGCACAGCCAGCAGCCTCCATCCCAAACTGCAGCACACTCTGGGTCTCCAACTCTCACCCAGCTGTCCCACTCTTTTATAACCCCCATCCTCACTGGGCAGGCAAGGCTGTTTCCACTTCTCAGCAATCAGCACAGCTGTAATTCATTGAGGAAAATTCCCTTCTGCGCTATCCTTACAAACCATTTTTCCACACATTTGTACCTTCCCTGGAATGTTCTTCCCTCTCCTGATCCCCACTGGCTCTGTTTGGCCACATTGCTCCATCCCTGCCACCCCATTGTTTCTCCCAGTTGGCTGTCTCTCCTCCGCACCACTTTCACCTATTCCCATTGGCCCTTAACCCCCAGATCCAGAACCCTCAACTCCATCTTGTCTTTGTCCCTGGACCCTCTTGGAGACAATAAACTGTTCTTGGAGCTCCATACAAAGACCCATCTTTCGCCTCCTTTCCTCAGCCAGTTTTAGCAGGCGTGCTCCAGGCTTTGAGAGTGCTGGTCACACCTAGTGACTCCATCTAGCTCCACCTAGTCTGCAAAGCAGATCAGCAGTTACATTTGTGAACTCAAAGTAATGTTTCTATAGTTTTTAATGTGTTTTGTTATTAATATCAAGTGCTTTCCCTCATATATACGTGTGTGTGTGTGTGTGTGCATAAAAGTTCAGGAAAAACACGCAGGAAGAACCTTGGTTTTCACATAAGACTTCCTTTGTTCCTTGTAAGACAGTTCATAAAAGTAATGCAAACCAAGCAGGATTAAAGTTCAAGGAAAGCAGTAGCTGAGCTCCACACAGATGATGTCAGGAACAAACTAATGGGACACTGGTCACTCCTATATCAAATAAATCTCAAGATTATGGATGTGACAGATGTTCTAATGATATTTTACTATTCCTCATAAAGATTCTAGGTGATTCTAAAACAAAGTAGGAGTAAGAAGCAAGACCTACCCTAAGGATATGAAAATTATTTTGAAAGATTTTCCCTACTAAGTGTTAAGACCAAAGGTTTTATTAGAAGTAGAGGAGAAGATTAAAGACTGAAAAAGCAAAAAGCATCCAGAACACAGGAATCAGAGGAAAGAACATGCTCAGTAGGCATCTTTCTCTATGAGGGAGCAGGTGAAGATCTAAAGCTTTGGAGGCATGCAAGGGTTTGCAAGATAGAAGAGATAGAAAAGCACAAATGGAAGGATAGAAAACATATGTAGAAAGTGGATGCTCCCAAGAAATATATGAAAGAAAATTGTTCAAAGCTCCATGGTGACAGAGAGAGACCAGCACCTCTCAGAAACATAAAAAAAAAAAAAAAAAGAGGGGAGGTACAGGGATGAGTAATGCCAGGCAGAAAACTTAACAGAGGTGGTTTCCTATTGGGAAACAATGGGACAATTAGGTGAAGTTTTTCAGGGCAAAAGCACAACTGTCGGTAACTTCCTCAATCTTCTTGTCTTTGGTGAAAATCAACTATCCCTAGAAGTTTTCCCTCCATTTTAGATAACTGGAAGGCTGGATGTAGTGAATGACCATGAAGTTCATCAGCCTCAGATCTTGGGGGTCTCATCCAACATGCAGCCCAATCAATATAAATCTATGCCTTTTTTTTTTTTTTT
>VXBI01007470.1:243193-307744 GCA_013397375.1 Toxostoma redivivum
TTTTTGAAACCTGGTCTCCACTAGTGCTTCCCCATGACAATCTCATCATCACAAACAAAGGCATCATGGCATCATCTAGTGATTTATGTAAAAAATAACACCACAAAGCTTTACCTATATTCTTCCAGCAGGACTTTTTACAGATTGAAACTCATCTGAACTTCAAAATAGTATGTTTTACAGAGATGGAGGAAAACATATAGATAGATGAGTGGGGAAGGGCCCTAAAATGCCATTTACATTTTTACAAGTCAAGAAATTGAGGGGAAAAAAAATTATCCTACACATTTCAAGAGATGTAGCTTGGTGACAAAGCTGCTTTTTTGAAAACAGAGACATTTAAAATCTCTAACACATTCATTCCATAGTCTGTACTCAAAGCAAATGCACCAGACTTTTGCACAAAAGATGAACAATTAGCCAGATATACACTATTCACTAATAATGCAAGAAGCTATTTCAGAGTGAGATCTTTAAAAGCAAACACTGCCATGGAAAGATGCATTTATTTAGAAGTCATTACTTGTCTCATCTATTGTTTCATTTCCTCACCTGAGCTCAGTCTGTTTAAGAGCAACACAGTCAAGCTCTTTAATAATGGAAAAATTAAAACCTTCACAATAAATTATGTCCCTAAGCTATTTATTTTCCAATGCAATTTTTAAAATATTAATCAAAGCAGCAGCAAACAAAAAGACCCAGAGATATCTGAGCAAATCTAATAATTGTAATTTATATTAAATTTTTTTTCTCTTACGTGAGCTATTTATACCAGAACCAACCATACACAAGATTTCTTTAAGAGAAGCAGTAGAAGCTATTTAGTGCCAAGCTGGGTTGGAAGTTTTTTAATACCTTTCTGGATGAGGTGGGCTGATACCAGCTGCCCATGGAAGCTGGTCTATCATTCCCCTTCTCAGCTGGAAAGCAGAGAGAAAATATATCAAAAGGCTGATAAGAAAAGGGAGAGGTCACTCACCAGAAAAACAGATTTGACTTGGGGAAATGGCTTTATTACCCACCAAAGTCCTTTTTCTCAGGCTCAACTTCACTCTCAATTTTCTCTCCCTCCACACCAGCAGCATGGGGGTACAGGGCGTGGGGGCTGTGCTCAGTTCCTCATACATTGTCTCTGCTGCTCCTCACACCCTTCCCCTGCCCTATTGTGGGGTCCCTCCCACAGGAGACATTCTCCACAAATCCCCACGTGGGTCACAGCCTTATTTCAGGGATCCACTAACAAAGTTACATTTAAATATCAGGCTCCAGTGTGGGATCCTCCATGGGCTCCATCTCTGCATCCCTGTGATGGGATGCAGGGGAATCTCAGCTCCAGGACCTGGAGCACTTCCTGCCCTTCGTTTTCCACTGACGTGGGTGTCTGCAGAACTGATTCTTCCCTTCTCACCTCTCTCTCCAATCACAGGTTGTTGTGCAGGTTTTTCTCCTCTTCTTTCTTAAGTCACAGAGGCTGCTCCACCATCCCTGAGGGGCTTTGGCCTTAGCCAGCTGTGAGGCTGTCTTGGAACCACCTGGCATAAATAAGTTCTGTTGGACACAGAGGCAACTTCTGGCAGCTTTGCACACCCCTGCAGACCCCCACCACCCAAAGCTGGTCATGTAAACCCAATATACTGAATCAAGAAGGGTAAGGGAAGGGGAGAAGAATTTTTTTAAATAAAAAGTCCTGCAGTCTTTTTGACAGTCAGCACTTGGTTGAAGCAAGGAGTGGCAAATACTGATCTAGCTGTGCAAAAAGTCATGTTGGTCTCATCCAGTCAAAATCACGACAAGTGTCCATGAAAAGTGGAAAAAAAGCTTAGAGCAAGGGATGCTAGACTTGACAGCACTGAAATAAATGCATGCACACCATTTAGCCACCTTGGAATACTTGCTTTATTACTCCTCTGCTGTTTAACTGTCTTTTTCTGATTCTTCTCCAGCATAGATCCTAGGTTCATTTTGAATAAGGTTATGTAGAAACCTCCTTTGTCATTCCTGATGACTGATATAGATGACTTTTTCTTTACTGAAGAAAACAGATCTAAGTACTCTTTAACATTTGCATTGTTAGACCTGCTTTTTTTTACATCAAGTGGAGGCATTTATTCCTTCAACAAGTTCTTATTCATTTTAAAACTATCTTGAATATGACAAAGACTCTCATTCTCAGTGAAAGCAACTGAGCCCCACAGACTTCAGTAAATCTTCAGTAAATTTTGAATCAGAACAAAATCAGCCCAGTAACTGGTCAGCACCCTTGGGCAGAGACCAGAGTGCTTCTTATCAAATTTTTTCTGGTAGCTTATTGAAGGGAATGAAGTTCTGGGTTTTCTAGACAGGAGTCTCAACAAAATGCTTCTAAACTTTCAAAAGGGAAGGAGTGTTGTAACATCAAAATGTGTTAGGGTTTTGGTTTTTTTTTACCTCTTCATCATATCATAGAATTTTAATGGGTTTAATGATGTGCTGTAAAGGCACTATTAATGTAGCTATTAGGATATCATACACCAGTTTGCTCTGCAATTAGCAATTTTCCCTTTTGCTGGTCAAAATACTCCTTCTCCAGTTGGATGTTGCCTTGATACCAGGCTCTGTGTGTGTGTGCGTGTGTGCAAACGTGATCACAGCAGCTGACAGAAGAGCAGCACCCAGCCAAGTGGAAAATACAATTTTCAGAAGACAAAAACATGCATTCCCAGAGACAACAGTCTGTCTAAATAAGTCATCTGTTAAATGTAGTTAGCCAGTAATTGAGCAGTGAAAATTATCAAGATTTCTAGTGGCTCTCATCTAAAGTTTTTCTATGTTCTTTGTTATAATTAAAAATAGATTTCATAAAATCATAGAATCATTAAGGTTGGAAAAGACCTCCAAGGTCATTGAGTCCCACCTTTGACCAATCATTGCCATGTCAACTCAGGGCTGTCATATCCACCTCCCTCTAAGCAGTCATCTCTTTGGATAAATAATTGTATTTCATAGAATCTGAACTTTACAAATATGTGAAATACGAAGGACATCCTCACTTTTGAAAGAAGGAGGAAAGTACAGGGATTTTGGTGGCTTCTGTAGTCCTTTCCAGTACATGAATATACACTCTGGTATATGGTGGCATGAAGAAAGCCACCAAAGTCCCAGTGGACAACGTGAATGGAAGTTACTAAATGTAAGAAAGAGGTAATAAACTTCTTGCTGACATAAGAAATTAGGATATGAACATCCTTGTCCTCCCTCTCAGCTGAGTGTCATATCCAGTTTCCACATTCTGAAAACTCAAATTAATTTTTCTGGTAACAGAAAGACCTGTGCTTTTCTTCTGAGTGACTTCTCACTGCATTCTGCTTTTCCTGTCCATTGTGAGGCAACATTCATGCTTTTTAAAACTCCAGTCTTTTTCTTCAGTCACCAGGTGCTGGGCATCTCCTTTCCCACCATCTGACATAATAGGTGTGGCATTTCCTTTTTTGCAAGAGGCAGCCTTACCTTCTCCAGTTTTCTTTCAAGAAGAGTAACACACCACACTCTGCCCCCACAGCCCCTGCTAAATGTGCTGGAGGGCACCCTTGAGCTTAATGCCTTGGCCTCTGTGATGAGAGCAGGTTTGAATATGTGGAGTGTAAATATTATTTACAGAGAAAAACATCTTCACCTTTTTTCCCTCTTTAGATAGATAGCAATGACACACACACATTTCATTAAGCAAAAATTATCATCTGTTTTCCTAAGCAGCAATCTTCCTTCTCGCTTAATAATCAGCCTTTAAGTGAACTAAGAGCGTTTTAATTAAAGGATGCAAACAAATGGTTTGATTTTGAGTTGCTGAGCACCTGATATTGCAAACTGCAGATGTTCTGTCCCTGTTTCCCTGACCTGCTCCTCTGACCCTCATTAAGGGCACACCACAGCACATGATGGCTGTGCAAGGCAGAGTCAACTCTCACCTTTCCAGACATCATGATGTAAATAACAACATCATAACCCCTGTCATCTAACTGAAGCTAACCTGGTATCTGCATGGCATAGTTTATCCCAAATGTGTAGGTATTTATGGTAAAGTAGAAAAGGCAAGAACTGTGAGGAGGCATCAGGCTCCAGGTCATCCTGGGACTCAGCAACAGCTACAAAAGATGGTTCTAACACCAAGCACTGTTCAGCCAGCTCCTTTTCATCTTTCCTATCCATGAAGCCATTGAGACCCCTGCTCTGAGGGGGTTTTGTCCTGGGGCTGAGGCTGGCCCAAATCTCTGTGTTGCACTGATTCAGTCTCCCTTCAGCCCACACGAACTAGCCAGGATATGCACAACAGATAGATATGCTCAGAAAGGAAAGCAAAAGAGTAGAGGGATTTAAAAGCAGGGGGAAATGGTCAGCTAGGTCTCTTCTAAGAGCACAGCAGTAAAAATCAAAAAAGGATGTGCATCCCCTGCAATGCTGAGTTATTGCCCTAATAAATGGCACTGCCAAGGAGGAGTTTCTTTCACAAGACAGTGTGGCCCTAGAGACTAAACAGCAACTTTTATACTTGCCTTTCATAAACCCAGTGGGATGAAATTTTTCTGACAGCAGTATCTGCCACATTAATTTCTTACATCAGTTCAAGCATTTTTATCTTCTGTTTGGTGTCTTTGGTTATAGCCACACAAATGTGTTCAGGGCTTCTTCTTCACTCCACAAAAAGCAAATGCAGCCAGGGGGGATCTGATGGAGGGCGTAGTTGGTGTCACAACTGTAAAAACCTCACTAAAACTTTGCTTTGTCCCTCTCTTACAGCTGGTATCAGCAGAGGTAAGGAGGTAATATGAGAGGTAAAGAAGAAGAATAGGAGGGAAAAAACTGTGGCATACCAATCTGATTAACATCCAGACCTGCAGTTACAACCCAAGAAGAGAGGAAAGGCATCTGCAAGCAAACTTCAGCAACCTGATCCACATAAGTGAATGGGAAAGGATGAAGAAGCAGGAAACAACTAAACCTTCCTAACATACCTGGAAAGAAACATCCCAGAAAGGAAAAGAGCCTGCAAAGGGATGCCATACAGGAAATACAAATTATCCACCTGATGTATTGCACAAGGAGAATTTAAATGTGATGAAACTCCCAAAAGTTTCAGATGTATCAAGTCTACTCTGTCAAGAAGGGAGGAGAGTTTACAAATGATGGGGGCTTACAAACAAGCTCCCGTCCTTCTTCCACTCCATAACCATGTCAGGCAGAGTTTGAGAAAGAGGAAAGCAACCTGGACTTCACAGCTGGATACTGGAATTTCAAATAAGGTGTTAAACTGACGGTTTCCTGCCCTGCTCTTCTCCAACACCAGCCTTACTCACCAGGTCAGAGACCAGACACCATATCATTTTTTAATTTTCTTTTTATTTACCATTCAAACAATCTCTAAACATTCAAACAATGGCTATTACCATTTTAGTGTCATAGTGTCTTGGAGCCTGAGTCCAGGATCAAGACTTTAATGCAGCAGGTGTTGTGCAAATTCAGGGCAAAAACACTGAGATTTAAGTACACAGGATCTGTGGACATTCTTTCCCAAATAAACCCTGCATGCAGCCATTTCCAGTTCAATTACCCATTTCTGTTTTTTTTTTTTTCTTTTTAATTTCATGCAGAGGATTAAATAACTTTATCTAAACTAGTGCAAATATCACTGAAACTAAATAAAACTTTCCCACCACTTCTTGACTTTCAGTTTCACACATTTTTTTGGAAGAAGTTTAAAACAATAAAGAAATACTTTTCCATAAGCCCTATGGCTATGTGTACCATAGAATACCTTGCTGGAGTGACAGAGCAGATAACAAAAGCAGAAATGTGTTCAAAAAACCACCTGTAGACACTCTTGAAAAAAGGATCCCTCAGGGTGGTTAGATACAAAGGCGCAGGCAGTGTTTCAAACCTTCATTGCCTAAGCTTCAGCCAGATGAGAGGGTGTTCCAGGATCTCCCTGTATTGCCCAGGTCTTGTACTCTTTCCCTAAGTACCCTCTGCCAGCCTTCCTCAGAGATAAAACAATGGACTCAGAAAGAATTTCTGCCTGCCCCAGCATGACCATTCACAGGAATGACAAAAAAGACAATGACAAAAAAATGGCTCAGAAAAATAAGCTTTAAATTGCTACCTGATAAGATCAAAACAGAAAAGCCCCTTGCTACCATCAAATCTATTTCTTGAGGCACAGCAGATTAACAAGATGTCACTAGACTGAGCAGGGCACAATCTGAGAATGAGCCACAGTTTGAAACCGAAACAGCACACAAAATAACAATGAGCAAACTCTTAGCAAACACCACAGGAAGCAAGAGGTCCTAAGGAGATATTTGAAGGAGATGGAGAGACTGCTTGCTCTCACTGTGACATCCAGTGCCCTTGCATATTGTTTTGGGAATTACTAGAGAGTTTCTGCCACCATCAATGTCACTCAGGCAGTTTTCCCTAGGAGAAAATATATTTGAAAGGTTTACAGACACAGCAGAAAAATAATATACTAAATTGTCAGTTCTAGAGAGGCACTTTCACATTCCTGCTGGACTGAGTGTAATGGCATCAATCTAACACTAGATGCAGACTACAGTGCAGAGATTAATCATAAACAGTTGACTCTTACTGGTCAGGAACAATGGACAGAGCAAGAATGTTTTGCTATTATTTCTGCCATTTCTAAGGTCACTTGTGGTATAATACATTAATTCAAACAATAGCCAGTGATGCACGTAGCTGAGAGAGGAGACAGTGTTCACTAGTGCCAAAACCTGCAAAAGGAAAAAGAGCATTCAGCTCATATAAAACTGGAACTTAAAAAGCTTGCAGAAGACAGGTCCTAAGCAGGAAGCTCAGCATCTGGCAGGCACTAAATGACCCGGGGATACTGCATCTAATTGGACTGATGAGGCTACAATGTGGCTGTGTGATGCAGGTAGTTGTTAGAACTTCTGTCTTTAAAGGCTTTGCTTTGCTGAATAAATAACATTAGAAATTACCTTATAGTACTTTCAACTCTTTTAAGCTTTTGTGGAATAAATATTTGCAATGGGATGTAGGGGCTGGTTTCACTGAAAAACATTTTGGGTTTGCTTCAGAAACAAAAACTCATATAAATAGAGGTCCAAGCAAACAATAAACATCATGAGCTAAAGGAAAGGGCACTGAGTAGCACTCTGGATTACTTGGCATCAAGGAAGGGAACTGCGAACAGCAAGCAAAGAGGAGCTCAAAGCACTGCCTGCAAACAGGTTGTCTGTGTGGCACTCAGCCCTGTCAGGTGATGGGCTGGAAACAAGCACTGAAAGCTGTTGAGCCTGAGTGCCGAGAAGAGGGAGGGAGAAGGCACCGAGCAGGGGTGCGAGTGTTGGTGGATGCAGAAGAGCTGGGGCTCAGCCCGGGGACAGCAGGTCACAACTCCCGGGTGGGTCTGAGCTCCTCGGCAAGGCATCGCCCGCTTCAGGCTCTGCTGGTCCAAACATACGACTGTGACAGCTGCGCTGTTTGTCTGCAAAACTGAGCACATACTTATCCACCTCTGCACCACTTTACGCTTTACACCCTGGCACCCCTTCCTCACAGCCCGGTCGGAACATTTCGGAGGAGGTTAAAGCCTCACCCACGAGCACGCACTTGTGAAGATCCCAAATCCCACCCAAGTCGGGTGCTTGAAGCAGACCTTCCCCTTCATCCCCGCTCCAGGCAGCAGCCTTTCCCCACAATTTAGGATACACCAGGCCCCCTCCCCACTCCGGAGGACTCGTGTGGCCTCTCCCAGCCCTGGAGCCACAGAGGCGGCACAAGCGCAGGGTCCGCTGTCAGCATCGCACCGGGGATGCAGGTGGGCGCATCCCGGGAGCCGCGGGTGGAGCACGCCGGGCATCCTGCCGGGCATCACGTCGGGCATCCCAACCCATCCCATCCCATCCCGCTGGGCATCCTGCCAGCTCGCCCTGGGCTGGCCCCGCGGCTGCCGCAAGTTGCGGGGAGCGCGGAGCCGCCGCGGCCGCAGCGCCGGGCCGGGAGCGCTCGGGGCGGCGCCGGGGTTTTCCCCGCCGGCTGCCGCTTCCCCGCCCCTCCCCGCCTTCTCCCGTTTTCATTTTTGGCGGGGGCAGCGCCGGCTGCGGAGGGAAACGCTTCGCTCTCGGCGCTCCGGGACCGGCGCCTGCCGCGGTGCGGATGCGTGTGGACGAATCCTCGTGAAAACAGCTCCCGACGTTTCCCCCCTCCCAAAAAAACCCAAACCCAAACAAACCACCCACTTGGATAATTAAAACGGTAAATCTAGCTAACTTTTCCTTTTCTTGCTTGCTGTGTGCTTATATGTGTAGATATTTATTATTTATCTGGCTTCATTTCGTCATCCGTTTTTGTTAATTATCTGATCTTGTGCTGCCGGGGAACTTGAAATATTGGGGTTTGAAACAGAGGAGGACTCCGTTTCTGCTTTTTCCTAAAGTTGGACTGAGGAATGAAAACGTTCTTAGTTCATATCAGCCTTATGAACATGTTTACTTGCTTTACCAACCTGAACACAGATGAGATTTCCTGTGGCAGCATTCTCTTGAGTTTGCTTTTTCTTTAATTTTTGCCGATAATACAGCAAAGATGTGTGTATGATACACACACGGAGTCCTGTAGGCTGATGAATTTTGTATGCTGGCATTCCCAGCTGAGATTCCAACTAGGCTTTGAATCTCTTCAGTTTATGATGTTAACAAGTCAACTGTCTTCTGTTTTCATCCTCATTTAACTTGTGGATTCTGCCAAGAGATCATCTAATCCAGATCAAATAGTGGTTTTTAGCCCTGTAATTATTTAGTTGCTTTTTCAGGGATAGAAGCATGCTCTTGCTTGTACAGGTCACACAATTTGTACAGCTTCATAATCCACAGGGCTTTTGTATGGGAGGAAATTCATTTTATACTGTCCTTGCATTGATTGGATGTTTTATGAGACTGCACATTATGAAAACCAACTTTAGGAAATTGTATGTCTTTGCTTTGCTAGGTATTATAATTTCACAGATACTTATGCTTGCTACTATAAGGTATTCTTCTTGGAATATTAATCCAGCAGATATTTACCTGAGGAAAATAAAATTGAGAGGTTAGTTTAAAAAAAAAAAAAAAAGCAATGTATATATGGAGAAAAAACTGTCTTGTTCTCATCAAATAAGAGAAAATGAGAGCGTCAGTTGCATAGTTAGTAAAAATTACTGACCTGAACTTTGCTGTAAAATATGGGCTAAACTTCCGAGTCTGACTTGGGAAAAACTTAGCTCAGGGTAGACTCTGTTGCTCTTCATTGATTTTGTTTCTGAGAAGTCAATCCTGTATTGATCTACCTACCCATACATGCATGAGCATATTCACCTGCATAGGCACACACTTGATACTGTCCAAATGCAGGACTTGTGGGTTGAGGTTTTGAGCCACAGAGGACTACAAACAATGCAGAGGAAAAGAAAAAGGAGGAGAGATTTACAATATTTGCTGTTATGCACATATTTTAGGGACCTTACCTTGGAAATGAGTCTCAGCAGTTAGAGAGGGTGGACATCACGTGCAATTGGCACAGCTTCTGCTCTGAACTGCTGCCTGCTGTGATTACATCTGTATTTAAACTAATCTTTAAAAAACTTGTATTCATCCATCATTTATCTTGTTAAAAATGGGATAATGCATACATTTGCTCATTAATTTGGTTTGCTAATTCTAAGATCTTTTGACCCAAGAGACAAGTACTTTGCTTAGGGGCTGAAAAAATTATTTTTGTTTATGATCATACAAACTTCTGTGTGCTGACACTGCATGCTTCACTTCTTGCAGTGTTGCATGAAACAGGAATATGGAATTAGGAGTCATTTTTTTTTTCTCCTACACAGAGGACTTTAAGGGGTTAAGTGATTGGTCAGAAGCACTGCTCAGAGCATTAGTAACTCCAAGGATTAGTACTTTCTGAACACTTCGAAAGGTACAGCCTTTGCCTCAAGTTGTTTCAAGGTACTGTAAGTAAACTGTTCCTGGTACCCCCAGCCTCTTCACAATTACCATTCACACCCTCTCTTTGGTGGGATCTCTGCAAAGTCCAGATTTCTACCAAGCCTGTCTTAAATATCTGGATGTTTCTTCTTTTTGGTTGTGGAGACTGAAGCACTTGGAATGTTAAAGGAGGGGAAAAGGTATTAAGCTCCAAGCCATTGTGAAAAGCTAATACAATATCTAAAACAGGATTTCTGACTTACCTAAAAGTCTGCTTTTTTTTAAGAGGAGATTAATCAAGCCTTTGTTGTTTTGGAGTTTCATTGGAATTACTATTATTATTCCCAAAAGTTTTGGACTCTACAGCTCTCACTGCCTTGACTGAAACCTGAAAATATGCAAGTTGCCTTGCATGCTTCCTCCTCCTTCCTTCTCTGAGAGCTCCAAATTGTCTCTTTTTTCATCCAGGCAGCAAATGAAAGGGCTGACAGAATACACTCAGGCAGGAGGCACCCACTGCATGTCGAATCTGACTTATCAGTACCAAGGTTCCTCTTGAGCTTGGATTACAGGACATCTCTCGGGTGCTCACATCATTTTGGGCTAATTCTACATCTGAGGGTGAGATACTACTGTTCCAGTGTTTGAGAGAGCATAAGTGATTAAAATTCAGATATTTGTAATGACTTACTGATGCACAGCTGTTAAAAGGGACAACTGAATTTATTTGATCTGAAAGAGTAACACCTTTTTGCCCCAATTTTCTCTAAGGTATTCACTGGAAAAAAAGCTTTATATATATGCTGCCAGATTCAGTGTTTTGCCCTACTATTAACCCCTCACCCACAAATGGGGGGGGGAAAGGCACAGCTTCAAAATGCATGAAAAACTGACTTTAAGACAGCTTTAGCACTTGAAATCACTTTTTATACCATTGTCTTTTAAATGACTAATCTCTATCTGTGGGTGTCCATTTAACCTGTGATATAACTTTAGAAACTGCTGGAGGCAATTTGTACTATAGGATCTGAAGTGATTAACATTGGGTACACATATACATAAAGCATTTCAGTATGTGATGGGTTGCATCTCTTGGCTTTGGATGCCTTTCTCTTGTTTTTTAATGTCACATTCTCATCTGCAGGGTAATTTATAGGCACAAGCAAAGGTTATAGACTCCCTGATTCAAGCTTCAAACTGTTACGGCATTTCTATACAAATGCTCATTTTCTCTGTCATACCATTTAGCAGAAAGGATCAATGTGATCCATTATCCTGCAACTATTGCATGAAAAAAAAAAAAAAGTGGTTTCTATCAAAAATGTGTCCCCTGGTTGTATTTTTTTAAAACTAATTATACATGTCAGACATAATGTTGCCCTCTGCTATTACATTTCCAAATGTAATAAAGTTGGGGAAGTTTCAATGCATGAAAAAAACAAAGTATTTTTTCCATGGACATTTGATGTCCACAGTTGGAGATTTGCTCCTGGCAGAGAAACAAGTCCTTCTGCCCATACAATTCACATTTTAATTAAAACCAGGGCACGTTTCAAAAAACGTTGGGAGTGTATGTTATATATATTGAATTTCAACTGTTATTTTCTTGATGGTTCATCTTAAAAATTAATGCTGGCATAAGAGAATGGAATTGGAGGTCATTTCCTCCACCTTCTATTAAGGTCCTCAGTTCTGCAGTTACTGGAGGAAGAAAAGCACATGGAAGTACAGTGAAATATGCAGATCTAGACATCCTAAGAATTGACTAAACACTTTTAAGTTTGCCTTTCCTGCAGTAGGAGTGTGTCACATGGTAATTAGGGAAGCTTACTTGGAAATGGAAGAGTTATCAAACTGGATTTGCCTCTTACAGCTGTGCATCCCTGTGTGTGCATTTGCAGGTTTGCTTTAGGGGAGAGGTCAAAAGCCCAAAATTAAAAGCAGGACGGCTAATTTTAATTTCATGGCTTGTTCTGCCATGAACCTTCAGCTCAGCACTACGAAAAGTCCAACCTAAGGACTCTCACATCATTGACTCCTCTGAAAAATGGGAGGATTGGAAATGCTCTATCAGTATACGAGAAAAGTAGCCTTGTTGACTATGCTTAAGTATTGTTTCTTCTTGCCAAAATGCAAGATGAGCTTTGAAAGTTTTAAGTAGCAAGCAGCTCCCAATTTAAGACAAGGCTTATCAAAGTGAAAAAATGGCTGCCTAAGGTTTTTTTTTTTCTTAATTTGTTCCTAGAATCTTGTACCTAATTTATTGTATTTTGTAAGAAACTATTACTCTACTATGTTAAATAGCAATGTTACCTTTTCAGGCTTTGACTGAACTGGATTTGTGATGATTGTGGAAAATATAATGGTTTGATGGGTGAAAACATCCAAAAAGAATCAGCCAGTCAGCTGGCTCATGCACAAACACAGCAGTTGTGCCCTAAATGCCTAACTGTTAAAAAGTCATTCTCTGCCACAGGGAATATTGGATTGCAGAGTGATAATCCTGCTATTGAGCTGTCTGTGAGGTGCAAAGAGGGGCCAAGGTGATTTAGCTGCCTACTTGCATAAATAAGTAGGTGTCTGTGCCTACATATCTACAAAACCACACAGAACAGTTCCATGGAGGCCAGTACAAAACCCATGTGAATGAACAAAAATTGTGGTGAATTGTGAAGCAACATTGGGACAATGACCTGCTGGAGAAAGAGGAAAGGGAACCAGAAATGAAAACAAGGAATCACAAAAATATCTGATCTAGTACATAGATCTTTGACCTGGGTGAGAAAGGTTGGAACTGGCTACCTCACCCAGAAATGCTTATGCAGTAATGCGAGGGGATTACAATTTGATGGAATTCAGCCAGAGGTTACTTTGTACCTATTGAAGTGTGGTTTCATTTGGCAGCTTCTCCTGACTTGAGGAGAACTTCCAAACTCCGCTGCTGTAAGCCACAGTCAAAAATATGACGATGTTAGAACACTTTGACCTTCAAAATAGAATCTGAGAGTATTACATTACTGTACCTGTAACACAGTCGTGTCTGCAATAAAATTACAGGCAAAACAACAAGAGTCAGAATCCCCTTCCCCTTTTTCACAGCAGTGGAAATAAAAGTTCATTTTAGTCAAATTTCATTCCTTTTCCTTTCTTCCTAGAGCTGTCTGTAGTTGTTTCCTGCAGCAGCTGAGTGAGCAGAGCAGGACAGTTGGCTTGGGTCTTTTCATGGACTGGAATGCCAATGTTCCTGCTTATTGCTCCCTCCCTCTCACAGAGGACACGCTGTTCAGTAAATCATTCTTATGGCCAGCAGCAGAACATGACTTCAGCATCACCTTGCATCTTCTGTCCTCCCAGTCCTGCTGTTTTTCTTGCCTCACAGCAATTAGGTTTCAGGCAGCCCATCCGTCCTCATCCTCTGCTGTTTGAGTTTCCTGGGTTTTGACTTGCTAGATTGCTGATGATTGCACTCACATGGAAGCACTGACACTGTCCTTCCTGGAAAACTTCCTGTGTGGGCAGCAGTAATCCTTTGGGCTGCCGTTTCTGACTGAATCCAGAAGCCACTGTGCATGACACTTACTGGAGGGTGGCTGTAATACATCAAAACAAACATTTTCCAGTTTTAAGTGCAGATGATTTATTTGTATTATAACCACATTAGTTAGTCTCTAGATGCATACATTTTGGCCATAATTGGATCTTTCCCTGTATAAGAGTGATCCTTCCTCTAGAAGAAAAGAAACATTCTTTTTTTTTTTTTACCTAGCACTGTTGATTTGATAGCATTAAATCCATACAGTTTATTTGTATTAAGCCTAAGATTATCTCTAAATTTAATATGGAGAGGTATGGGAGGGAAGTAGCTATCAATACTCATTTTCTTATCCTTAGCTTTGTGCTAGATTATAAAAGATCAGCCTGCCTTGGAGAAACCACTGCAGTAGGCAGTGGTGGAGCCCACGGAGTACAAGTTTGCCACCTCACTGTGATGACTGTGGCTCACTGAGTCACTGATGAGAAGGGGGTGCTCTGAAACCAGCAGAGACAACTCAAAAAAGGATGTCTGTGATCAAAATATGATACCTGAGAGAGATTTCAGGCCATGGTGTATGGGTAACTCAACCACTAAAGATGTAGGCTAATTTGGACCACATCAGTATTACTTAGAGATGCAGCTCAGTCAGTTATCAGAGTATCTGCCTCTAATTTGTGTTATAATAAATCCTGGTAAATACAGCACAAGCTTTTAACAGTGCCACAGATACAAAGCAATAAATGTGTGTTGGGTGAAAATACTAGGAGGATGTACCATTGTCTGGAAAGCTTTAATCAAAAATAGCTCATTATAACAACTACTGTCATCTTATAAACCTTACACCACTTGTAATTGTTTAGGAGACTCTCCTGGGTACCTCGAAGTGTTTTAATTAATAGTTTAATAAAAATTAGCATTTAATTATTCATTAAGAGTTGAGCTGAGGGAATAACCTGTAAAGTTGGTAAGCGTGCAGGTGATGAAAGGTTGGGGGAGAACACAAATGGATGGAACAACTGTGTTAGAATTAAAGACTGCCTCAAAAAATGCAGCTGAGTAGAACCAGGATGCTCCACATCCTGAACCTGGGCATGTGGGGAAGAGAGAGAGCAGGGCTGCTTTGCAAGGGAGACATGCTGGGATCCAAGGTGACCCCAGCACAGGCATTCCTCACAGAAGGAACACAGTCAAGGACACGCAGGCAGAGCTAGGTGCTCATAATGGGACCAGTGACAGCCCCAGAACAGTGAGGGGAATGAACCAGGGGCCACCCACAGGAGCAGCCAGGAGCAAAAAATAACTGACATTACTTAGTGACACAGAAAAAAAAAATCAAATGTACCAGAGAAAACAAACAATATAATTATCCTCTCAAGAAAACAGGGAAGTCAAACTTTAGAAGTCTAATAGCATTTTGGTATCTGTAAAATATGCATTTAAGGCTGTTGATTTCTTTCCTAGGGAAATGACTTCCATTCTGTCCTAACACTTGTATCTACATAAACAATCTTCTGTATTGGGCTTGCCCAACATAATGGCATCATTACCATCTCTTCTGCACAAAGAATTTTTACATTAGGGTCATAAATCAAGCTCCTTCTCACTCTGCCTTTTATTGAAGGCTTTTAATTTTTTTCTTCCACAGTCAAGTCTCACTCTTCTCAAAGACTGTACTGCAGGTCTTATAATGAAATTACTGGAAGACTGACAGTTGCCAGTGGCAAAAAAGGGCCCCTGCTGTTTTCTAAAAGGCAAAATGTGTTTCTTTTCATCTAGACCAAAGCCCTGCGTGATTATGGGGTTTTGGCTTTTTTTTTTAATTAATATTTTAGGATGTTTATATCTTGAATAAACAACCATTTTCTATTAATAATAAGGATCTGTGTCTATACTGTCACTGTCACTTACCTGGTTTGCAGTTAAACCCCTATCTCCTGATCATAAAAACTGTATTACTTTGAGTTTGTTTGGACTCTGTTATGCAGAAAACCAATCAGTTCCTTTCAAGACAAAAGCCAGATGTGGATTTAGAAGTGATTTTTTGAGGAACCATTTCAAATAAGCACAGTAGCCAGAGCCATATCCAGATTGGGATCTTTCTGTGCTGCAATAGTGTTTTCCAGCACAGTTCCAGAAGATCTGCTCTCAAGGGCTCACAAACCTTCATGCCATGTCTAAGGATGTGCAATTTATCCCCCCTTTGATATTAGGCTATCAAACTACCAATCCACTGATTGAGCCCTCATGTCAGCTTAGGTCTTTTGAACCATAAAATCTCTAAAACACAGTGATGATGTCTTTCTGCCACATGGCCTTGTTACAAGCCACACAGAGTGGGCACAGCTGTTTGTTCACACTGCTCTAGATGGAGTTAACAGGAATATTGTGGGCAGCAGCCCCACTTCAGCTAGGGAGCAGGGAGCTCTAAGCAAGAGAGACATCTTATTCTCTTTGTTCTGGAGATTTGTGATTCAGGACTAAGCTTTTTGTTTGCATTTCAGATTTTGTCAATGGCCTGGAGACAGCCTAAGATTTCTCCTTGGGAAAAGCAGATCAGGCTCTCCTCAGCCCAGGGCAAGGCAGTTATCACTGGATAGATGACAAAATGAGACAGCAAGATGAGCAGCCCAGGATGCATCCATTAGTTTTTGGCACAAAAGTCAGCGGTGCCTTGAGCTCTCTGTAAAGACAAATCTGACCTACAAAATACTTCTATTTGGATCCAGCTGCCAAAGAAAGTCAGGTAAAGAGGGCATTAAGTGTGGAGCCTGCTCATGACTGTCTGTAGGGGCAGCCAGCACCTGTAAGTGTTGGACCATCCAGATCCCCTCATAACAACAAAGAACAGGAGCCTTACAAATGCTGTCACTTTACCAGAACATGATTTGCTCTTTAGTGAGGCAGTTGCACAGTCCCTCGTGAACAACAGCCTGGGCTCTGTGTGTGTATAGTATTGGGACACAATGTGCTGTTCACACTGGAATTCCAAATCCACTGTAGTCACCTAAAAGCCAGGAGTGTCATCTGCACTTAGATACAAGATCTTTAATCAGCTGCAACAGCACCGGGTGTATATCTTGTTTTTAAGATGACCTATGAAGCTGTCAGCTGTAGCTGCTTGACCTATAACAGATAATGCCATCAGGAGGAACAAGCACTAAAGTGAAAAATGGCTTTCCTTGCTTTGCCTAACATCCATCTGACACTCCTGAAGGCTGGAGCTGGGCAGCACAACTGCCCACAGAGTGAAAGTTCACTACAAAGGTGCCTCTCAATCACCTCTTCCTAGTGGGTTTATGTTTCTTTTCTCAATTCTCAGGTAACAAGTCAGGTCTACTTCTCATTAGTCCTATCCTTGATCTTGTGCTGAAATTATTTATTGGCTCTGCTTGTAGCTTGTTAGACTAATGGCACTCATTTCTTGTTATATACAGCTAAACATAAGAAATAAGCAAACCGCATTTTGTCATTTCAGTAATTTCAATCTACAAAATCTCCCAAATATAACAAAGAAAAGGGGTGCTTAGATGCACTGAAACATCATTTTTACTATTAAGAAGCTAAATTCAGAAAAGGTACCAGAAAAGTGTGAAAAGTATTATTTAGGAAAGCCAGGCATTAGATTTACAGTGAGATTCTTTGGGTTTTTTTAGATATTATCCTTCAGAAACAGCTGCTGTTTCAATGGCACACATCACTGGTTACATGAAAGATTTCTGTCAAAAGCATGATTTCAGAAAAGCAGTAATTAATTTCTAGCTTCAAAAGTGTGTAAAGTGTGTCAATAATTAAGGACAATTAATAAAAATTCTCAATGTAGCAATAATTTAATCTCTAAAAAGGAAGAGAGGATAAAAAATGTGTCTTGGATATTTTCAGGGTTATATGGTTAAACTAGAGAGTTTTTGTCAACACATTCTGCCTTCAGCTTCAAAATACTTCTTGTCTTGTGTTCTGAAAAGCTGAAGGACCACTTTAACTGATAAAGGAAATAATACTTTTAGTGGACCATATATCCACCAATATTATGCCATTTAAAGAGGTAAAATTATTTGTGGGTACACTCAAAATTTTTTTGCCAGAACAAACCTTAACCAAACATTATTGAGCACAGATTTGGGGGTTTTTTTAACGATCCTGATACAGCCATAAAGAAAGATAGTTCAAAAGGATGGCAGTATTTCTGTCTCCCTAATAGTTCAGTAATTGGAAAGCACAGTCCAGACATAACTTCTTGCTCTTTGGGAGTTTTTCATCTTGCTACACTTTTAACCTCACCAAGGACCACTGTCACAGTCTCCTGCTCCTTCTGCTCATTACAGGCTGTTCTCAAACAGGCTTGGAGCCACAGAGCAGCAGCAAGAAGAGCTCTCTAACCAGCTTTTATGGCAGTCCTGAAGACAGAGATGCTCTGGTTCAAAGCTCTTTTATCTCCATTTAAGAGGAGGGCCTGAAATGGGCTTAGGTTAGTGCTGTGAGGGGCAGTGGGAAGAAGGCAGCACTTTGTGCTGCAAGGTGTGCAGGCACCCACACTTTGAACTGCTTTATCCATCCCCAGCACAGGCAGAGCTGACCTCTGCTGGAATCAAAGAGTATAGAAAATAAATCAAGGGATTTGATTTACATCCACATGAAGAGAGGAAGACATTTTTTGCAAACTCCTCATTCATTTTCAATATGCATTTGCAGAAAATCCCAATCAAAGGCTTCTTTAGAAATTGCTCATCTCTGCTCCATTGGAAAAGTCACAAGAAATGCTCTTTATGAAATACTGAAAAGGCAGGTTGGGCCAGAATTTCTCAGGGAAAATACAGAATTAAAACGGACTTAAATGCATAAAGATGACAAAGCAAGCATTCTACTGACCTGAAGGCATCAGCCTGCTGAAATCTGACTTCCATGTATCAAAGAGGTATGTAACCAAGAAAGAAGGGAACAGTACATATATATCTTCACTTCTCTCATAAATCTAGGAGTTACCTTGGTGGAAATGGCACAGAAATCTGGATTGAAATTCAATGCAACAGCATAGAGCCTAAGTTTAAAAGTTAGGCAGACAGAGAGATGTGCTGAAAATACATATAGGATGAAGCACCATTTACACAGGAAGGAGAACTGGAAACTTCAGGAGCTGCTTTAATTCATCAGAACTTACTTCTCATAGAAGTATAATTCTGACTTTTTTACTGCCAATTCTTTTCATAAAAGCTACTCTTTTTTTAGTTGTGACCAACTGGTTTATTCCCTTTACTGTTACTGAGAGAACTACTTATGTAATGACATAATTTAGTGATGCCTTTTCTGCATCTTAATGTGTAGTACACCTGTGACTAAATGATTTTTATTTTCTCATTTTTTATTGAGACAATATTGTGCAGGCTTCTTTGGCAGGAAACTGACATAAAGCTCTGTCTGTGGAGCCCAAACACATTTACTTTCTGGAAACTCATCCATTTAATCTAGAGAAGCATAGATCATTTGAAGAATGATAAAATTACATGGTCAGCCTGAAAATTAAGCCATTTATATGAAGAGGTTTGCTCTTATGCAGCTGTAGATATGAGTCACTGACCTAAAAAGTTAAGGCATTGCAAGGATATTAAGAAAATAAAAATAAAGAATTTAACAAATTGGTGAAGTAATAAAAGAAGACAGGAAATAAAATACTTATTTGTCCTGACTGAAACAAAAATTTTCTTTTTGTGGTAATGAGAACAGATCATATCCCTCATGTTTCCTGTTACAAATCTTCTGGCCCAACACCTGTCAAATGCAACTGCTGGGTGTTCTGCCCTTTAAAGAGCTGTAGCAATCAAAGATCAAGTATTGCTCTTGCTTTCAGTAAAGGAGACTTTGTCACTCCTTTCTTCAGACTCTTCCTGCCTGCAATTGCAACAGATGAATTGCAACAAGGAAATATCCAGGACGCATGGAGAGGGCCTTGTGGGCAGAACTGTTCTCAGACACATTTACCTCCCAGCCAGAAAGAGAAGGTAGTTTTGAGGATAGAGAGGAGAAAAAAGGGGGTAAACAATACCTTTCTTTCTTTGCATCCTCATCTACCTCTAAAACCCATCCTGGAAGTGAGAATCACCTTTTCTTCTGTCTCTGTAGTGGAGGGAGCTACAGGAGTCTGTTCTCACCTCTCATTTGGTGCCTTTGAGGGAGAACTGTGTCACTCTGAGCTCTCAGGCAAGAGCCTCATCTCCAGCATCTGCAGGGGAGCAGCTCATACATTGCAATAAACTGGCTTGGAGTCAATTCAATTTAGATCAAAGTGATGATAATGCCTTAAAGGAAGTAAAGGATGTTTCTGCCTTCTGGAAGGTTATCCAGCTAGCTACTCTTATCCCTTAGGTTTGTTTGCAAATTTAGGTTCCAAATTACTTCTCAGTGTCCCTTGCTCAAGTCACAGGGTTTTCTGTGTGCAAGTGCTTGTCTTTTACCCTATTTTAGCTGAGTGACTGCAGAGGCCAGTAGGAGGTAGAAGGGTCCTTTTCAGAGAAAAGGTAATACCTTAACAAATAAATTGTGAAGATATAAACATTTCTAGTGCAGTCTCTGTTTTTCAGATTTAGATTCTCTGTAGTAGGGAGGAGGCTGTACCACAGACTGTGCCATGGGGCTCTGTGTCTTATTACAGAAATAATCCTTATTTTTAAACAAGTTTTCCTGCTGCTAACTTGCTGTCTCTCAGACACAGACACACCACCACCATCCCTTTGTCCTCCTTGTCAGGGACTTATGAATGTGCTCCATGCCAGCATCTGCAAGTGGCTGCAGGGTGCATCTTCCTTAGCAAGAGGCAGGAGCTGGGCTTGACTTGGGGACTGTGCCTGCTAGTGTGGAGTGGGGATACAAAAAAGTCATCTCTGAGGCAGAGGAATCATTCATGGATTGCAGAAGTCCAGCAAGTCTGAGCCAGGAATTCCGGTAAAAGTTGTAATCAGATTGCAAATATATTAATATCCATATTAAACACGATCCTAAAGAAGCTGCTAAATCAAAATGCAAGAGGATAAACACAGATGATGAGAAAAAGATGGAATAATTACAAGCCCAGAGACTGAAACTTAAGTTCTGCTATATCATCTACTTGTTCTTCCCTCACACCACCCCAGCATTCTTTCTAGACCTTTCTGAATCACACTTGTGATATATTATCAGTTCAGCAGCAGCAGAGCTGGGGATAAGGCACCATCATTAAATCCTCACAGAGGATTTAACAGAATAAATCAAATTATGTAAGTAGTTAATTTTCATAATTTGAAATTACTTGTCTTTTATGCAGTCAGAATCAATCTAGGCTATTAGCAACTACTTTGGAGTATTTTTGAGCATAGTTTATGAATGCTCAAAGGGAAAGCAGCAAGCCAGTTTTGTAAGCAGTTTGTAACACCAGGTCTTGCACTGGATTATACTCAAAAGTCTTTTTGAAAGTGATGGCATAATGGTCAGTTCTGGGAAATCTGATAGGCCAAAGCACAGTCAGAAAAGTGCAAGCAGAAATCAGAGAGCTGGTTTGAGAAGGGAGAAAGGGCAGAGAGCACATGGAAGAGCTTTCCATCCTGCAGAGAGGCTGAGGATGCTCCTTCCCACAGCTCTCAGAGTCACTGCCAGCCCACAGCTCAGAGGGTTTGGGTTTAACTTCATCCTCTGCCAAAATGGGTGACCTTGGTGTCACCATTTAGTCTCTTAGCATCTCACTGTCCTGACTCATAAAGCAAGGTGAGGAACATGCCCCTGATTAACAAAGAACTGGGAATAAAAACCACATTGAACAGTAAAAGGCTCTTGAGCACTGTGAGGATGTGCCATTGCTTACACTGACAGATCTTCCTGTGAGGAGCTTCCCTGCAGCTTCGAGTCAGGGTTACTCAGGCTGTTCTTTTGGTATGGGAATAGGCAAAATGCCTGCCAATAAGTTTTAAGCAGGACATGCAGCTCTGGAGGCCTCCACATAAGAGACGTGCCTCTGATTTTCCCAGCCATAAGTTTAAAGAACGAGAATTCACAAGTGGTAGTTTGGCCTTACAGCGTTCCCTTCCCACCAAGCTGACAGAAGGTTTTCACAGCTGGTTCTGCAGACCTTCACAAGACCTTTCTGTCTTCTCTGCAAGCAGCAATGGCAACTGAACAACTGAACATTGATTTTCAATGTGGCTTTTAATCACTGAGACATTGACACTTTAATTATCAGGAGGCCCTGCACAGGTTGGAATTAGAAAACAATTACAAGTACTTATATCATAGAGCTTAGTACAGCAACTCCCAAAAAGTTATCTAAGCAGTGACACTTTTGAAGCTTGCTTGCTTGCTGTAGTTTTTGTTCTTACCAAAGTTTTCAGTCCTGTTCCCTCACACTGATTCTCTAATGTCTAATAATATGTTGAACACATGCTGTGGCCTTTCCATTAAGAGGGGCTTGCCTTGTATCTGCTTGTTTTCATCAAAGGCAAAGGGACTCTTGATCTCTGTGCAAGTTTAGTTGAAACTGGGCAATGAGTTCAAAAGGAGCTCGTGGGGACTGACAATGGCACAATCTTGTAACTGTAATTTCCCAAGGAAACTGAATTAAAAGGAAGCATCTGGGTATGTGGTAGGCTAATTCAAATCTTCCTTTCTGTCAGTTAAAAAAAAAAAGGCGAGAAAATATGTTTTTTACACAATGTTTACTAGCTGAATTTCATTCAGAAGGAAACTGACTCCCCAAATTATTTTTTTCTCTCATTAGTGGGTCTAGAAGAAGGGCAGGTTCATGTCTTTGGACATAACTAGAGGAAATTACTCTTTTAAAGTTCCCTCTTTTATTAATTACAGGCAATTTGCTTATTCAGGGGTTTCCACGGCATGGTGTCTCCTTTGAAATAATTGCAAAATAACTCTCTCTTTAAGGTTGTTTTGAGCAACATTATGGAAGTCTCCCGTAGCCTGGTTTCCTACTGGAATTTTTATACTTCTTGATTATAGACTGTGTTCCCATGACAATTCCTGTGCTCATGCATCCCAGAATTAGCTCCTAACACGTTCCAGCCTGATGGTACATTAAGCCCACTCAGTGCTCTGCAAACTCTATGTACGCTCTAGGCTCTGAATATGTGGGGTGAGGAAGGCCTCTAATTTGGGTATTAAGTCTATGGGATTTAAATATGGGAGAAGGGATGGACAGAAGGTAGTGGAGGAAGTAAAAGATGTCCAGGTTTGTTCCTTTTAAATTTTTTTTAATAGAAATGCCTCATGTCTGCAGGCTAAGAAGGGTATGTAAGAGTAGTAAGTATAAACTTTTGGTGAAATTGAACACTTGCTTGAAAATGACATCACTTTCATTTCAGAGTCAGCTGACACAGAAAGCAGTTCTGTATTTTGGGTTAACTTTCCTGCAGCTTTCCTTCCCTGAGCCCCCAGTCTACCTGCAAGCTCCATTTCCATGAGGTGCCTGTGTGACATTCCCACTCTAAACACCGCAGCATTCCAGCTGCAGAACAACACACCTTCCTAGAGACCTCATCTTAGTCCAGACCTGAGGAATCCTAGTAAAGACCTCAAAAGGAATAGCTCTGTGCTCAGTCCTAGTTGCCAGAGCAGTGCCAGAGCTGATGCTAACATCCAGCAGTGCCGGGAACCAAGAAGGGAACACCTCAATACTCTACCACTGCAAGAGAAGTCAAGAGCCACTGACAGAAAAGGCTCCCAGTAGGTGCTGGTTTGGCTCCAAGTGGCACTGATGGATTATTAGGAAGATCACCACTGTATTCCCATGTTTTATGGACAGCATTAATGTTTCTCAGCAAAAGCACAATGAATTCCAGCCAGAACTCCTGATGGATCTTCATGGACATCCATCACTGCTACCAGAACATCTTCAACCACTACAGCTACTGAGAGAGCTGCTCACTGACTCTTTTCCACCAACAGTTGCAGTTCACACATTAAAGCTGTTCTGAGGCTTTCTGGATGTTTTTGCCCCAAGCCTGTTCTCAACAAGCTCTCCAGACTGGAGAAGCAAAACTCTTCAAAGTTTCCATCTGAGAACAGCCTACCATATCACCATCTGTCACAACAGCACTTTCTAACATTTTCTTCTCCCTCTTGGTGCTTCTTATGCCTCTTCAAAGTTTGCCCTCTGGCATTCTCCAAATGGCACAGCAATGTTCAGCAGTGTTGGGACACTTGCATTTATGGAGTATCAAAAAGTCTCCTCCCTCCCAGATTTCTCTTGTTCAGTATGATGGTACCACGAGGGTTAAAAAAAATCCCAAAGCTTTTTATAATGCAAGCATGGTTACCAAGATATCAGGTATAGGAGAAAATGCAATTGAGATTGTAGTTAACTTTACAGTTTGAATGATGCTCTGAGCTTTCAGCTACCTTTAACTTCTATAAGATACATTACATGAACTAAGATATGTAAAGATGCCGACAGATTTTAAGATACTCCGTTTGCATTAATCACAGTCTCACACTATTAATGGTTTGAATTCAGAAACAATAGTGCAAAGCATCTAATTTTTTGCTATGCAATTTGCTCAGACCTTCAGATGACCTAAACCCAGATTTCAAGGATAATACATTGAAAGGAAGGAGTGTCTCTCTGAGGGGTCACCTATAAAAGTAACATTGATCTCTCATCCTCACAGAAACTCAGTGAGAAGCTCCCCACAGAACAATTGCTGTCTACTGCACCACTGTTGCCTTCTCAACAAGATCCTTTCTGTTCCTTGGTGATAAACCTCCTGATCAGATCTGTCCCACACCTCAGGGGCAGCCCATAGAGTTGTTCCAGGAGGTTACTACTGATTTCTTCAAATCTCACCCATTTTCCAACAATTCAAAGCCATACAGGCACCCTCCCAGTCCCTGTGCCAGTGCTGGTCTCCAGGCTGAGCCCGGGAGGAGACCATAGGAGGGAAATTCCAGGAGTGAGGGAAAAACATTGCATTAGTGTTGCTATGGAGATGAAAATTAGCACAATAACTATTGTGTTCTGTTTCAAAGCTTCCCAGTCTTCAGTTTTAACTCATTCTCCTACTCTACCACTGTTTGAGTTCTGTCCCAGCAAAATTCCAGCACACCTGACAGATTTCTGGGCCAGGAACTGGAATGGGAATGTAAGAACACATAAGAACCTGAAGTCTGGGCATGGACCAGAAAAGAAGGAGAAAACAGTGAGGGAAGGCCTTGTAGAAGGAGAGAATAAAATAAAATCAGGGAAAAGAGAAAAGAAATTAGGAAAAAAAATTGTAAGAGTCAGGGATATGGAAAAATTGCTTTTGAAGATAGTGCAGAAACAAAATTGGAAAATACTTTGGTACCATATGGTCACCCACTACCATTCCTTAATAAAGCCTGCCCCTCACACAGAGCAATGCACACAGGCTCTGCACACTCAGCAGTGAATACTGAGATCTCTTCCTTCCAGGATGCAACAGCCTCTCACTTTTCCTCAGCACAGAGATGAAAAGCAAAGCTTCTAGGAAAGAAATATAGCATCATGCTTTCTTCTCAGAGGAAGAGCAAAAACCAGAATTAATTTGATAATTTCAAAGTTTTCCACATCCACATGGTTACACTGAATTAGGTGGTTGTGCCATTTCTGATAGGGTTTATGTTTCAGTTCCCTAAAGCTTGCACTTCTTATGGATGAGTTGTTGTTGACCTGAGTTCAATGCTTTCCATAAAATCACTTGGGCTGTAAAAGTAATTCCCTACCCTTCTTCAGAAACACTGGAAAAGCATTGAGGGAGGGTAATAAAGATTCAGTGGAGCTTGTACATGAAAATTAGGAAGACAAGGCACTTAGGATCAACTAGGCTTCACAACTACTCACAGGGGCACCAGAGGCAGCATCACCAGCTCTGTAAAGTGCCTCTGAACACACCTTTCACCCATGGAAAATGTCTTCTTGCTGCCACAGCCCTTGTGCAAAACCCAGTGAACAAGCCTTGCTCTGTTAACCTCTGGCTCTGCAGCAAGCACCGCCTTTGTTCTTCCACTCTTCCAAATTCTCATTCCTTTGCAGCCATCGAGGGTACAACTGAAATTTCATTTTGCCCAGCCAGAAAGAGACACCACAAACCAGTCGATGAGCAGAGGATAGAATATGTCTCCCAAGAGAACAGCAGGATGCCTGGTCCTGCCCAGCCACCCTGTGCCAGGGAGCAGGGCTCCAATCACAGGGAAATGGGATTGCAAAAAGGGTCCAAAATGCGGCTGGTAGATATTCACACTTATACCATTGTCATATACCCACATCACATCCATTACTAAAAATGAATACTCATTTCTTAAGCCCAGAAACAGAGTGACTGGAAGTCCATTTGGCAGAGCTCACAAAAACTACCCCTTAGACTTCATCCTTTGTCCAGACTGACAAAGCCACTCACTGTTGTGGCCACTTGTCTGTGCCATGGCACACTCAGAGGCAGCAGCACCCCCACAGGGATCTCGCTGCATCACCTTCCTTCCCTGCTGGCACACAACAACTGGAAAATGGGCATGGTTTGCAAAAGACACATGAATGATACAGAAGATTTTTGAGTCTGTGTTGATCTCCAGTCCCAGTATTCCCACAGCTTTCTCGCCACCCTTTGAGGGGGGAAAAAACACCCACAATAAATTGTCTTCAACCCTTCAATACGAGAGAGACTAACCAATCATGTAACTTTTTTTGGGATGCTGTGGTGCAAAGATGCACTGCAGCACAGATTTAAAAGGGTAGGGAGGAATGACCAATCTTGGCTATTGGTCGCTGTGTGAAAAATTTTAAAATAAAACCGTAATTTCTCTCAACTTCCACTGTAGGCAAGCCTTCAAAAGCAGGTAGATTAATGTTTTCCATTCCAGAATTTAAAGAGGAGGAAAAGCCTTCACTCATTTATTGATTTATAAAGCAGATTTTGTGGAACCAGAATAGAGATCAGTGAGACTCTCAGTCCACCTATAATTCTATTATTACCCTCTCATTTCCATCTCCTTTCCCTCCTCCAGCCTTGTAAAGGAAAATAGCTTCAGATTAAAATCTTATATCTGTTACTTCTGAGGGCTCATTCCCTGCCTTTCTTGTGAAGAACTGCAGAAACTTTCTGAGAAAACTTCAAACCAGATACCAAACACAGACAGAAAAACTTTCAAGCTCACATAGTTAAGGAAAAGGCTGTTGCAAATCAAGACTTTCAATTAAAGTTTCTCTAGTCAATAAAACATCAGATTTTCTTCTTCTTCTTAAAAGATTCTTGTCTAACAAATGATCAGTTTAAACTTGAAACTCACATGCACTATAGAATGGCTGAAGTCTAAAAATACAGGAATCATGGGGTTGGGTGAGTATGCTACTAATTACCCCTTTCCCTGAAAGTCTCATTTTGTTTTTATGAAATATAATACATAAATCTGACAAATAACTAAGATATTTCTAATTGAGGAAGTATCAGGAAAGGGAGAAGCAGCAGGGTATGGATTTTGCTAACATGCCAAAAGCATGGTATATGAAATGTCCTTGTGAAATTCCAAAAACACAAGCGTCTTGCTTGGCAGCTGGTTAGTTAGGGAAGATACTTATCTGCTTAACTCTCTAATAGTGCTGAAAGTTTTAAGTGCAATTCAAAATCATCTTTCTACCATCTTTCCCTCTCACACTTTTGCAAAACAGGGTGATGAAATCCTTCGTTTTGTAAAACCTTAAAGAAAGACAAGAGATTACCAGGTGATCTTTTTTTAGCTACTGTACCCTAACCTTTCTTGATTTCTGAGAAGTTTTATCTTTAGGATAATTTACTTATATTTATCCCTGGAATTTTATCTACCACACAGAGAATGGAATTTTTTAACAAGAGAGTACATGCTCATGTTTCTATTCAGAGGTCACTTCACAGATAAAACACTTGTATGAGTACCTAAATTAATTCTCAATCACACTGAAATAACCCAAAGACCCAAACTACAAACACAGTTTTGGAAAATGCTATGTTAGGCTAGGGCCATACTGTCTTAATCTAGATATTCACATCCTGATGATGTCACAGAGAGGATTGGTTTTTCCAAGTTTGGTTTTTGATTAATCTCGTTTTCCCTATAACATGATGAATGCTACTAACCACTCCATCTAAGTTTGTGCAGCGTTGTTATAAGTATAATCTCACAAATAAAACTTAGCCTGATATGTCAGTAACTTGGGCATCATCCATATTAACAAATCCTTCTTACACAAGATTTACTCTATACCTTTTTTAAGCCTTAAAACAACATGGTCAGTGTTAAGGTACAGGGAACTTTCCCACCTTTAGTGAAGGGCTGGAGTGGATGAGTTGGTATGTGATGAAACAGCTCAGATGGGTCACAGTGATGGTCTGGTACGTGCAAAGCCACGCCTGGATCTTTGAACAATGCCTGGATGAAAAGCAATAGAGCTGCTCAGGATGCTCCATCCCACCTGTACCAATGCATCCCATAGGAAACATGCTGCCTCCCTGGGCTCTGGTTCTAATGCCACTTGATGGTGAGTGAAAATGTCTCAGGTGATGTGAAAAAACCAGAAATCCAGGCTGAGCTGTATCAGCTTGACTGTTGAACAGGCAGAGTTCATGCCATGCAGTCCAGCTGCTCTCTTCAAGGAATGCCATGCACTTGGGAGGCAGAGTTAAGCCTTTTGCACATACTGGCACATGTTGCTGGGGTGTCTCCACTGTCATGTAAAAATCACTAATGTTGCACCGAGCGCTGTGCATTGATTGCAGTGTTTTTCAAGCCCGTTTTTCACTTTCCCTTACGCTCAGCCTTTCCAGCTTTGATCACAATGCAGCACAGCCCCTGAGAAACATTGCTAGGCAACAGATGCTGCAAAGGACAGCTTCCCCTCCCCTCACACCGAGGTGGCAAGAGACCTTACAGTGCTCCAAGTTGCCTGCCACAAAATATTCAAGGCAAAACATGCTTAGTTTTATGGAGGCGTTGCTTCAGTTGAAGCAAGAAATTATTTTGAAAGTAGGAGCTGAAAACAAACTGCGGTGGAAAAAAAGAGGCACTTCAAGGAAATCAAAGAGAAACATGATGGGAGACAACAAAAGGCAGCATTAAATAAAGAGTTATTAGACATGTGGGAGCAGGTGGAGAACATAAGGAATGAAATTAGCAAAACACAGGTACAAAACAGTTGAAAACTTCTGCGTTAGCATAAATATATCTTAAGCTTAATTTACTGTCCTTGTTATAAATGTTTATTTATTGCTGAAATTCTGGTTAGTGTTTGTTTTACACCACCATATCAAAAATTATGTCTTCCATGGGGAAACCAATACTACTGTTGTGTTTTTCTTCTGAATTACCAGAGCACTTCACATTTATTTTTGCTCCGTCCATAAATGTCATCCATGGAGTAAATAGAAAAGTTTCATTTAATCACCATTTAGGAGTGAATATAGAAGCTACATAAAGCCACATAAATCTTTATAGAACACAAATGGGTATTTCACCCAGACTATAGCTTGAAAGCCACATATAAACAGAAAATAGTACATACTAAGCAATGTTAAGTAAGCAAAGGGAAATGTTGCATCTGTGTAATGAGAGTTTCCTTTAGGACAGCAAACAAGCTGTTAGAATAACCTGACCTGGAAGCTGTGAAGCAGAGTGCAGTACCACTCATTAGGAAATGTGTTTTTCCATCGTTTGAATCTCTGATTGCTCTTTTAAATGTGCAAATGGGCTTGCCCAGTAGGAGGAACAGTGGCAAGGAAAACAGATGTTGGGTATGAAGAACCAACAAGAAAGTACTGAGCATCAAATTAAACTGTGTGTCAGAAATTAACAAATGCAGACAGTTTAATTTCTAACAAATGCAGACTTAGAGTGAAAATTAGACTTGGAAAAGGATATTAAAGTAAACTGGGGAGAATGGAGCTACTATGCATGAAGGACAGAGATTAAAGATAATCTGGGTATTCCAAAAACTGGGTAAATACTCTGTGCCTCATTTCAATCAGAGGAGATGATGTTGAACAGGGAACAGGAGGCAGAATGGCTAAGGGGAATCAGGTTTGGAAAATTGCTAAGGAGCTTATTTGGTCTTTTGAGACAAAATAATCATCACAGCAGAATTCTGAAAGGACAGGATGCCAAATAGCAGGTAGAGCAAATACTTTGAATAATTCTGCTGTGTCAGTCCATTCTTAAGTGACCATACAACTGCAAAGAGGTTGCTGAATGACTGAGTTTGCCAAAGTAACAGCTTTGGCAGATAAGGATTCTGTCAACAAACATACAGTTGAAGTAAAAACCAGAAAAGGGAAAATAGTCTTTTAGCTGAAGAGTGATGTTGCCATGAGAGCAAACACAACATGAACTTAGAAGAACATATCCAAGCATCAGTGCAATGAGGTTGGGTTTGAGGAACTGTTTTCTGAGGGTAATTGGCATAGAATTATTTCGAAATGGAGATTGATGGGTTTGGGTAATTAATTTAGAGATGAATTTGCCTGAGGTGGGTAGAAGAGAGACCATTCCTAGACTAGAAACAAACAGGTCTGTTCTTTCTGTTCTCTCAGAAGGCAAAGGTTTCTGTTGAATGTACTGGCATGGCACAGACTGAGTTCTGCCATTTGTTCATGGAGAGAAGGAAGGAAATGGAAAAGTCAAGCCCTGCCTGCTGTCATAGGGGTGAAATCCCTACATAGCTCACGCTCCACTCATGGAATTGACAGTATCCATGCTGCCCAGATGAGAGACACACTTAGGGAAAAGCAACCAACCATTTTCCTTCGATCAATTACTTTTTTAACTTTAACAGAGTTTATGCAGTTTGTCAAACCTAAACCAAATTATTGACTGCGTTGAAATATGAGAATAGAATGGAAGGCACGAGTATCTTTAGATAATTGCTGCTATGCTTTTCAAGTTTCAAGTAAATGGGACGTTCCCTCCAAGGACTTAACCAAACTTGAGTATGTTTTGTTTGTGAACTCTTCAGCCAGCTCTTTCTGCCACTGACACATCACTTTGATAATTCTCTTTATATCTGCTTCAACACACCCGGTTAAAATATCTGACTCATTTCACAAATGCACTTTGAGGTTTCTTATTAAAAAGCTTTGCAATAGGCCGAGAGAAAAAGGGTTCTGCAAATAAAAAATAAAGTTGACTATTCTATTTTTGGAAAACGAGAGCAGTGCCAATTAGCCTGCAGCAGTCTGTTGGTGAAATTCCCCATGCCCTACCAGGCAAGGTCACGGGAGTTGTGCCTGCATGTTGACACAACCTTCTAATGCATATACACGTTTAAAATAATTATATTGCACGTCAAGCCATATCTTCCTCTTCTAAGTTCATTCCCACTGTGTAATGGATGGCTTGAAATCCAATTTAACTTGTTTTCTTGATGCAATTTTCTTCCATGTTACTATTTTCAGTGTATATTACATCTTTACTACTTCTGAATGCATCTTATTAAGTAATAATTGCAAATATATATATATACACACACCATAAATTTCAATTCTGTAATTTCTTCTTTCAGTCAACTCTAATATTTGTCATTTCTGAAAGCTTAAAAAAAAAATCTTTTGAATAAGTATGCACTTCAATTGTTCTTCAAACCCACTGAAAAAAGACATTTTGTTGCTAACTTGCATTTATTTATCCCTAAAATCAATTCCATTTTCTATTGAATTTTCTTAATGTGGGTTGTTTTTTAGGGTTTGGGTTTTTTTGTCTTTATAATAATGGATATACAGTTATGGAATTCAATTGGATCACAGAATTTTTTTCAAAGCTGGAGATGAAATTTGCTAGCATCTTTTTTCTCATCCTCAGTCTGATGTGTTTGAAACACTGCTATAAACCATAGAGCGAAACAGAAGAACTGGGGGCTGTGGGAAGGTCAAGAGAAACTGCTCTCTTTCTAACCCTGAAACACGAAGGAGTCTGGAAGGATGCTGGGACATTGTTACCCTTATATTCCATGTGGAGAAGGGTTCAGGAACTGGGTTCTGGGCAAGGGTTTTTTGTTTAGTTTTGCAATCCTCATATGAAGTTCCTCCTGCTTATACAAGACCAGTTCTTTCAAAAGATTCTACTTTAGGAAGAAAAATTTTAGATTTATCTTCTTTCTTTAACATATATAACAACAAAAAAAAACCCCAGTCTATCTTAAATCTGGCTACCTCACAGACACTAAATTTCACAGACCCTTCCATTAAAGCTGTTTTTTCTCCAATTCTGTTTCACAGAAGGGACAGGCTGTTGTATCAACACATTTTTCATTATGAATTTTAAGGTGTTCTGTACCCAACTATTCCGTTCTAAACAAATTTAACTTGATTACAATGAAACCTTCAGGAGAGGGTAGTAGTGCTTTCTACTTCCATTTAAATGATAGTTCTGTCTGCAAAGTGGTCATAAAAGCAGCAGGCAGGAACTTTATAAGTTGTTGTCTCTCATTTATTTCCTTGTAAAGTATACATTATCTGCAAGTTAAATTTGGTTTGGTTTCCCCAATCTGTCAGTACCAGCTCAAGCTGACAATCAAGCAAAGTCCTTCTCATGCATAATTACTTTAATGAGGTATCCTCTGGCCCGATTGTTTCCCTGACACTTGAGCATTGTTTCCTGCCAGTATTCTTTGCACAGACAGTACAGAACAGAACTCAATAAACAATGCCAGTGACATACAAGGAAATGTTGAACCTGGCTTACTGTCAGCACGTCTCCTGTGCTGGGCTTGCACACCAAAGGAAATAGTTAAAACATCTGTTTGAAAGGCAAGCAAGTAGCTGTGCCTTTGAATACACATAAATAACATACTGAGTAGGTGGCAATTTTACATTGAAATGGGAGATGTTAGATAAAGTGTCTTCTCAGAGCAGCTTTTGAAATACCTGGGACTGAGTGCTGCGTTCACATTCGTTTTACTCTGCCCTTTGCTGAACACTTGTAGCACCTCCTCTTTACCCAACCCCGTGGAAAAAATTTCTAGGACAAAAAAGTTTTCAGGGCTTGGAAAGAGAAAATTAGACAATTAGTTTAGCTTTCTTCTTTAAGAAACAGTATAAATTTAGTGCTTAAACATCTTGTTTTTGTTTTCATCCACTTATGGCTTAGAAAGTTGGAAAGTTTTTATGCATTGTGCAGAGGTAACAGCACGGCCTGAGCTCAGGAAGAGTGTTCTTTATCTGATACAATAAGCAGGTTTTTTTAAACTGAAAGCAACAAACTGGTAACTTCTATTTAAAGAATGAAAAGGGTATTTCATAAAACACAGTTTACCACATAATATTTGTCCTATTTCCAGCCCAGAGGACCAGATGTTGATTTTCATGGTCAGGAATCCCTGCCAGTGTGAGGTCAGTATTAATGCCCTCGTGAGCACATCTCTCAGTTTTTTTCCTTTGTTCATGCAGGGTAACATACACTGGTTCCTGCTATCAGTATTGACTTTTATAGTACTGGTGTCTGCTTTTCACAGTAATTTATGGAATCACATTACACACCACTCATCTAGTAGCTAGGTGACCCATAAATTCTGCTCTGATGAAAGACCACTGCACTGCACCATGATATCTGTGAGACATTTATGTTGTACCCATTGACATCCAGAAGTCAACCAGTTCCTCGTGCCTAAGGAATTGCTTTCAGTGGCAGATGAAACTGTCTTCCCTACTTCTCCAGATGCATGAATTTTTCAGCTAACTGCTTTTTTTGGAGGAAAGGGGATCAAAGTAAAGCTGATGATAAATCTGTCTAACTCCATCCATATCCACATCTTCAGACATAAAGATGAAGAGCTTTAAGTATGTTTGCACAAAGATTCTTTCAGCATTATACTGATCTGCTAGAAATGATATATGTACTAGTGTCAGTGCTGCAGAACTTTATAAATACACTCAAAGATTAAATTGTCCAATAATAGCAAATAATCCTAACATTTGCTGACACAGTCAACAGAGGACTGTTTAAAACTGACAGATTATTATTTACAGCTGTGCCAGATGGGACAGTTTGAAATATGTTTAACTGCTCTTTAGTTGACATTTAAAATATATTCCTCAGCATCCTCAAATAATTTTAAGTTGCTGAGATTTTTGAGTAAAATTTACCTGCAAATATTTTTATGTTCCTGCTGTTGACTACAATTATATGTGCCTGTAAATAAAAGACAAACTGCATACAGAAAACTCTTACTGGAGCTCACAGAATAGAAGCATTAAATATTAATAAATTAATACATTGATTTCATACAAACTGAGTGAGCTTTTTGGGAAACTTATGTATTAATTTACAGTAATTCATTATTTTAACATGACATTTATCCTGCACTATGCACTGGTGGGGAATTACTGCCATCTGTGTGTCTAGCTCTCAGGTAAATGGTTAATAACTAAACCATTAAGGAAGGGGCATTGAAGTGGTGCTATTTTGATTCAGTTATTTTCATATTTTTTTAGACCCTACATTTTTCTGCTATTTTCTTCCATCCTTTTGCAGTATCCTCTGAGAAATGTAAAATTACTTTAACAAAAGACTTTAGCAGAGTGGCTTGAGTGATGGGGCAGAAACCATGGCCTGCAGAGCTGGACACAGCTTTATGGCTTAAAACTAAAGTGTTAGCTTTTCTATAAAACCAGAAGTAATCAGTAAAATACAGTTGCAGCATTCTCATCAGACCTCCAGTGAAGCATTACACAGCCAGTTCATACCTGAGCAGCAAGCTATACTGTTTTACAAGCTTTTAGAAATTTTGTTAATAGTGTTTGTGTACAGGACATGTACTTGGTGAATATGCCAGGGAATGTATCTGTGTGAGCTGCTTTTTTATTTCTTTCCAAAACAGGTATGCAGACCAAAGCACCTGAACTCCATAATTACCTCCCATTGCCCCTTGGATATAATTCAGCTCAGAGCTCCAGTAAGATCTCTGGGAACATCATGACTTCAGTCTTTGGCTTGTCTGCTAAGACTTCTGGCAGCACTATCAATATTTTAAGAGGTGCAGCCAAGGATCCACTGAAACCTGGGAAAAGTTGATTTTACATACACTGAAACAGCCATTGTTAGCTTGGGCTGGATTTAAAGCACCAGCCTGAAGCAGCAGCTTTAACCACAATTCCCAATTCCCTAACAGCCTGGAGACAAGAAGGGAAAAAGGAGATCATACAAGGAATAAGCTTGCCCTTCCCTCTGGTACTCCAAGGCATCATTTTTCTGTTCAGAATGCCAAAATCATGTCAGCAGGGGGTTTGGAATGTCATGCTGAGTGATGGAACAAGGACTAAGGGGTTGCTGGGGTGGTGCCTGGACTGCCCCAGGCACAGGGGCCAGACCCAAATCCAACCCCATCCTTTCTAACCCCACAAAACCATGAAACAACTCTTTTCCCTGTGGCAGGACTTTCTTTGCTCCTCCTGGCCTCACACATTCAAAGAGCAGAGAAAATAGATTTTGTTTTTAGATGCACATAACGCATTAGTACCATGCATCAATGTGCATAAATAGAAGCCTAAAGTTTTCATTTTGATGCACGCCAGTGGCTTATGTTTCTCTCATGGCATTGCCTCGAGCATGAATTTTAGCACAGGTGCAGAAGAGAATCTTTGAATTTGCAGTGGTATTTTAAGCACTATGAGTTCCCTTCAGGATTCTTATTGCATTTTGGCTGTATGTCTAAGAAAACCTAGTGAGAACTAGATCTATCATTTTATTTGTACGAGCGGTTTGGACAGTCACTATTTTATTAACTGTTAAATCATTTAGCCTGTGTGTTGTTTCTGCTGTTATGCGCTGCAAACACAAATTACAAGATTCTTGTAAAGGTAAACCAATATTTATTCACTTTTGGTTTACCACAAGGGTGGTTGGGGGTGGCACAGCCACTGCTTTTATACACCTGTGGCTACCAAAAGTGGTACCACACACTGTTGGGTTTGGTGGGTTTGCCTTTCAGAGTGGGGTTTTTTGTTTGTTTTAATATTGTGCAAATAAAAGTAGTCTCTATCACTCAGGAAGAACATGGAGTCAGAAAACCCAGCAGACCAGCTGGAGAAATTTAAGAGGAATATTTCTTTTGCTTTATTTTCCAACTACAGTAGCTGTAATGGCAGTGGTAAAAGCATTAACACATGGGATCAATAGCCAAATGAAATCTATTGTTCTGGTCCTTGTTTCACTCTTCAGTAGATGAACAGGGAAAAGGAGGAATAGGGAACAAAAAGTTTAAAAAAGAACCCCTCAGAGACCTGAAAGATGAGTTTAAGTTCTCTTGTTCTCATTTTAAAATTAAATTTGCAAGATGATTAACACAGAGATGTTTAGTCATGGTAATTTCAGCTTTCAGCCCTTTGTGTACTGTGCACAGATCAGGAAAGGTGTATATCCAGTTTCCAAAATTCTCACTAGAGACATTAACTAAATAACAACTAAATAACATACACTCTCTATTGTAGTTTAGCACATGCCTTCAAAAGAGATGTACTATCATGGAACGGATCTTTTCCAGGACTGTGGAAATTGCAGCCAGTTACAGCAACTGCAGAGATCTGGGACAGTGACAGGCCCCCTAAAAACTTCATTTTTGGTGGCTCCTGACTGTGGTGAGGAGCTGCTGCTGAGCACAGGGCTGTAGGCTCTGCTCAGAGCTCTGAATTGACCCAAAAGTAGAACCTCAGGTATTTGAATCCTGCAGGAGGTTTCAGAGTAGGGACCTCCAAAAAGTATGAGCTACCTAGCATCTCCTCAGCCAAGTGGACTCTGGAGTACATGTTTAAGTATAAAAGAACTCCCTTACCCCCATTTCTTCAGTAGAAAAAAAAAATCCTAACTTAGTAGGGGAGATTTGCCAAATGGTATTGCTGATCCACTTTAAAGCACATTGGATTTATCACAGCCAATTTTCAGTTCAGCCAGATATTCATACAAAAGACAGTCGTTCAGCAACCATGTATTTTCTATAAATCTATTCTTTTTTATGAAGTTATATCAATTAGTGTCATTGAGACAAGATTTTCATATGTAATTTAGAAACCTATCCAGGCAGGTCATCCCACACTCTCTTTGTAGCCAATAAAGTGAAAAAGACAAAATGAAAATCCTCTCATCTGTTTCAGACATTTTACTTTGAGATGTAAAGCACAGCACCCTAGAAAGACTACTGAACACGAAGAAAATTTTAAAAAAATACATAAATAATTTTTTAAAATCCAAACATAAAACAACCTCTCATAATTTATAGATCTTTGCATTACATGCATCCAAAAAGTAGCAGAGCTGGGGAGGGGTCTGGAGCACGAGGGTTTTGAGGAGCAGCTGAGGGAGCTGGGGTTGTTTATCCTGGAGAAAAGGAGGCTTAGGGGGAACCTTATCACTATCTACAACTCCCTGAAGGTGCAGCCAGGTGGGAGTTGGTCTTTTCTCCCAAGTAACAGGACAAGAGGAAGCCTCAAGTTGTGCCAGGGGAGGCTTAGATTAGATATCAGGAAAAAAAGTCAATGGAAAAAGTTTTCAAGCCCTGGAACAGGCTGCCCACAGAAGTGGTGGAGTCACCATCCCTGGAGGTGTTTAAAAGGTGTGCAGGTGTGGTGTTTAGGGACATGGTCTAGTGGAGGACTTGGCAATGCTGGGTTAATGCTTAGATTCAAGGTCTTTTCAAATCTAAACACTTCTATGTGCCTACAGTTAAGGAAATTTCTCTCTTCGCTGGAAGCTTTAAGTCTTCTGCAGAACTAAATATCCATTAAAAGTAGAAACCACATCTCTTCCTTTAAATGGATGGATTAAGGTTGTATAAAAATGCTCCTCTCAGAACTGTGTCACTTAATGCTGTGTTAAGTTCCTCAATAAAGGGGCTCTCTTACAGTAAAAATATTCCCGGTCACAGACTGAGCTGGTTCAGGATACTTAAAGTGGAATGGGCATTTTATGAACATTTACTCCTCCTAAATAAAATCATTTTTTAAAAAATCAATCCGAGAAGTTCATTTCAAAGAAGCATAATAGAGAAAAGACCACTACACTAAGCATAAAGGATGTCCAGCTGATCTGAAAAATTTTTAATTTCTCCACATATTCTCTTCCAGACTTAAAGATATCTCATCCTTGCCACTGTCTGGGGTTGTTTTAGCTTCTAGTATTACAAGATTAATTAGTCATTCATCAACCAAGATGGATATATGACATCTTGCAAGATATTGCCAGTATTGTGGCTTTTAAATAAACTTATGACATTTGATATTTGTTGGATCTATTTCTTGATTTCTTAGCTTCCTTGTTATAGCCCAAATTGTCTTTACTTACATTACTCCTTCAATAACTCCTACAAGAGATTCTTGCCACACCACACCAAACCATCCTTGCACAGTATTTCTGTTCACTATAAACATTTTATTTCAGCACAACAGTTATTAACTTTCTATGCAGAAACTTATTCTCTAGCTTTCCAAGCATTTGAATTTGTAAATCTTGGGTAAAACTCCTAAATTTTCAGATAAACTTTTCTTCACAAGGCTCTGTTTATCTAGTACAGAGAGCTGCCCACCTCCTTCTATTATGAATGTATCTGAGTGCACATGCTCCAGTGGCAAAAATGTTGTTTAGTTGGTGCTATTTTCAGCCATCAAAATACTTTGCAAACATTATCTTTGGACACTGCAAGGATAAGATTTTGGAGTATCATTAGTGCGTTCAACTACAAGAAATACCAAGGAGAATAGATGGCACAAAGCTTCTGAAGGAGCACAGGGTTGTGATTAGAACACACTTCTCTCTGTATTCAGGCTCTGTTTGAATCTCTTCTTTCCTTGACAGGCTGTGCTTTGGTGACACACATCAGATGTAGTAACAATCCTTTTCTGATGCATTTTGAAAATATGTAGGTATTGAAAACACGTTGGTGTAGAATGGGGCTGTTCAGCTCTCATGTGTCTCATCAGGGAGAGAAGAACATCATCTGCTCTTCCCTCCATCTTCCCATGCCTCCTCCATTCCACATTGTTTTCAGCATCCCTCACAGCTCAATATTCTCTGGAAGTGACTTGTGTTTAGTCCCTGCAAGCATATCAGATGTAGACTTGTGGGAGTCATGGAATGTAACTTTTTGTAATCTGTCACTATTAAGGAATAGAACAATGGCTTTTTGGCTTAGATATAGTCCACTTTACACATTGTGAATAACTTCAAGGTTTTGCAATTAAATGTAATTTTTTTTGATTGTGCCATTTGTACATTTACCTGCTTCTTCCCCATAACTAAAAATTACCTGATAAAGTCTGGTTATAGACAGGAGATCAGAGCAAGGTCTGCAACATTTCACTACAAAGCTACAGGAAAAACTTCCAGATCATCCTCTAGTATGGCAGCTTGGAGTGTTGTTTTTAACACCGACTTTGTTTTTGAAAACATCTACTCAAAAGAAAAAACAGGGATGAAATTGTTCATACAATCAGAATCTCTTCACTTTACAGTATTTCTATTATATTCAAATTCATGTTTGTTTCAGCTCTTACACATATTAAATGCATAAAAGATTTGTAAGTTTGAGTATTGTGTCCAACAATATATAGTTCTGCCTTTTTGTTTATGACTTTAATCCAAGAGAGTGGATTTGGCAACCAAACCCATGTCAGGGTTTGTCTTGCTGTTGTAACCAAGATCACCAACCTGCATGGGCCACATTTTAGGTTTTATATGAGTCTCTGGAAAGTTTGGAGGTTTTAGTTGATCAATGAGTGAGATTCATGCTTTTATCCTTAAATATGACCTTGCTTAATGCTGCCCAACATGACTGGAGCTCTTGAGTTTCTATACCAAGAGGGAATAACACATTCTCACCAAAAAAAAAAAAAAGGAAAAAATTTTACAGCTTAGGAGATGGAACTATTTGATCCCTAATCACTGTTTCATTAGGGATCAATAATAAGAATTCATCCTACTTCCGTAGAGATTATGCCAAAGTGATGGCTACAACAAGGAAAATCAGGTTGCACTGGCCAATCAGCATTTGGCTGTGAACTGTTGGGGTGATGCAGGTGGGGAGGAAGTTGATGACATCAGAAAATGCTTTAGGCAAGATAATTTTGGAAGAGAAAAAGACTGTTGTTAAGGACTTCACTGAAATACTATTTGGACTACTTTTTGGACATTTACATTCTGAAAAAAGTAATGTAAGTGAGAACAGGTACAGAGAAAGAACAGAAAAATTATTAAAGGAATATAAAAGTTACAAGAGTTTGGACAGTTTTGTCATGCCAATGTTGAGAGGGGGCAAACAGGAAGGTAAGAGAAGATCTGTTTCAAAGGCATCCGTAAAAATTCAAGTAAATACAAACTTCTAATGAATCAGCTAGAACTGGAAGCTGGGCAAGGAAAAAATTGCTTTCATGCTTGTCAGCATGAAATTCTGGATCAATTTTCCAGACAGCGCAGCTGGGACAAGGAACTCTCACTGTTTTAAAACATGGCTCAATCACATTATGTAGGGATTTATAAACCTAAGAATTGCTGCAGACAGAGAAACAAGTCTGTGCTACAGGTTCTTGAGTTGTTGGTGCAGCAGTACAGCCAAAACAATTACTATTAAAGAAAAAAAATTACATCTATACTGTATTAAGCCTCTGCATCAGAATTTCTTTTGTTTACCTGCCAAGAACAAAAACGTTCTTTCCACCTTTGACACGTCATTTGTTTTCCAAGTTTTTTTCCTCCTGCCTCAAATCCTGTGAGATTAAGCCTAGAGTGTCTTTCAGCATTCAGCTTTAGTGCCCCAAGTTTGGCCCCATTGACTGGCTGCAGCTCAAAACAGGCTGTGAGTAGCACGTGCCAGCTCACCTGCCAAAATTCAATTCCCAAGTCTAGGGGCAGTAATTCCCCTGCACTTCCCTCAACCTAAGCCAAACCATTTCAGCATCAGCTGAGAAAAGCAAAAAGCTGAGCAAAAAAAAAAAAATTAAGCAATTCACTACCTTTAACAAGAGAGAAAACCTTTGGAAGCCCTGGACAATTCTTGCATCATAGTACCTACTACTTCAAGTACCTAGGCTTTTACAACATTTGGTTTGTCCATGGCTTGTGTCATTTTACCACATATGGCCTGTCTTGGTAACAGCATTATTGAGCAATTTGCTCCTGGACTGCTTGCAAATATGCAAAGTAGATGTTTTGCAGACCTTCTAAATCAGACACCTGTGGTCAAACAGCCTGTGCATGCAGGAGGTTGGCACAGGTCTTCCAAACCATTAATAGCATCTAAAAGAAAATTAATCCTGTAAAGCAAATAATTGTAGACATGGAACTTATGTTTATATAAGTACTCTAAAACAGCAGTTAAGCTCTTCTGAAGTTGATAGTATTTATCTCAGGCCAGGAGCACTTTTCAAGCTCTGTTTGAAAATAATTGGCAGCATGCCCTATATTACTTACTCTGAGAATTAGGTCGCTAAAACACAGTAAAATGCCTGCATCAATTTCCTAATACCCTTCCAGCTCAGCATCTGATTTTCACACCTTCCCCTTGACCAGCAGCTCTGGCTGACAATAAACTTCTGAGACCTTTTCCTACTTATGAAAATGCATTCAAGTACTCACTGCACAGAGAGCTCAGCAAGCTTCTTCCCCTCCATTGATGGCTCTGACTGGCCTAGGCCTCTCCCCAGGTTCACTTTGAAACTTCCCCTTCCCCAGGTGGCCTCCAAAAACCACCTGACCCCAGCTGGTCCCATGACCTTCCCTCCCAGCCCATTCCATGACCTTTCTCTGCCCTTGCCCACTGGGCCCAGCTAGATTCAGCTGGGGCTGATCTGCCCCCACCACACTCCTTACCTGAGTCAACCATGTACAGCAGGGAGGAATGCACTCAGCAGACAATTTTATCATGCTATTAATAATTGGAATTGTTTTAACTGAACAAAACATGCTGCCAAATGAGTAGGCAGTAATGGTAACTATTATCACTTGCACTATTCATGTGCAGTGACAAGGCAGTATGACCTAACTGCAGCTTTCCTGTAGTTCAGCTATTATAGACACCACAGCTGTGATTTCCAAGAATGGTCTTGACAGTCTGGACATGCTGCTGCCAGAAATAATAAGTGAATTGCAAGTTCAGTGTCACAGCCAGCTTTAAATGTTAATTCATCCTCTGATTTTGTTTACTAAGATCTAAAATCTCTGCTTTTACTTTTTTGTAACCACAGTCTTTGCTGAAAGGGGATCTTGGGGATGTATGCAGGAGGATTCCTTCTCAAAATAGGAATAGACCAAAAATTAAATCATCGTACCATATAAATGGAGGAGCAAATTCCACATAAAAGCAGAATTAGTATGCTGATTGAAAGCAAACAGAAAAAAAAAAAAAAAAAAGAGAAAACAGCTATATCCCTTATTTAATAAGGGGTTTTCATTACAGTTTTGAAAAGCGTGATCTCTTCTAGCCACACATTATGGTTTAAAAACGTGATGAAACTCCCAAGGTGTGGGAGTTACAATACAGACTATCAAGGAAAACAATATATAGACAGATACAAATCAAAACAAAGACAATCTATTTAATCATTTACACAGGGCTGTAGTACCTTGTGATTTCTCCCAAATACCATTCCCTGTAATATCATAGATTAGTTTTCTCCATAGAATAGTACTTTTAGAGGCAATCATCTACCAATTAGTATTAATTAAGATCATAAAAGATGAAGTATTGTATAGGAAGCAACTCTCTAGGGTGAGAGACATTAAAGCATCTGTCTGCTTAATGGATTGAATCCTGTCTAAGCACTCAAGCCCACCCTTCTATCAGCATGCACACAGGCAGTCTCTTGCATCCTGCTCTCAACCTGGTTCTTTTCCTGCTTTCCAGTTTAGAAATGGAGCCTGAAACACTGATTTCAGACATGCTGCTGCAAGAATTTGGACAATGTTGTACAATGGATCTCCTGTTTCCAAGTGTTGCTGATTACTTTTAACTTCAAGATTGAAAAATATGTTCAAGCTAGGGAATCTGTGGGAAGTTGTGAGCTAGGTGCATCTATAGACAGGTTCTTCAGCTCAGAAATGTTCTTTCCCCTTCCAGCAGTCACATCCTGGAGATCAGGGTGGTCCCTGCAAGCTGCAAATGTATCCTTGGTGCACTTCTTATCAGGGGAAAACAAAAAAAACAAGGAGGGAAATAGGAAAAAGAAACTGGAAAACTTACAGATCATAACTGATGATAACAAGGGATGATAGGGAAGGAGATTGAACAGGACCTTTGGTAGCAGAATTTGAGCCACCATCAGCCCTGGAGATAACATCCAGTAAGCAACAAAAGCTGACAACAAATGTCACAGCCCTGAGCCAGGGCAGCCAAACCCCTCAAAGCAAGAGGTGACAGAGGGTGCTGATGCCCTCAGTGTCCTGACAGGGAGTCCAGTCCTTCTGTGGAGAGAGAGGTCAGGGATAGGAGAGCAAGGTGCAGGATAAAGACAGTTCTCATATATACATATACTGGAGGAATGGGGTGAAAAGATAGATCAGTTTATTTGTAGAAGATTCTAGTGTCAAACCCAGTAATTTGGAAGGGGAATATCAGCCAGCAGGTTGGACTGCATGCTGGGCAGAAAGCAATGAGGAAAATGAAAAGGAAAATAACAAAAAGAAGCAGCAGCTAATGGAATCAATTTTCAATTTCTGAAAACCAGCCTAAAGAGTTAGAGATTCATGTCCCTGCCATGTAGAGGTCTAAATGTGTGTAGGAGGAGAGTGGGGGTGGGAGTTCATGCAGGCAGAATCTGACATCAAATACTGATTCTGTCTATTGTCTAAAGTTGTTGAAACCCCATCCTGAAGAAAGCATGCTTTTACAGAGATACTTTTCTAAGAATTTCTTCACTTCAAACACTGAACAAAAGAAATTCAGGAAGACGCTTTTCTAAATCATGATGGAAGTAAACACTTATACCATTAAAAGGTGACTGTTAAAGCAGGTATTACCTGAGTTTATTTTCATTTTCTATATCCAAGAAACAGTGTGAAATCAGAGTATAAAAGAGAGAAAGAGCTAGAAGGTCATTTAAACAAGGAGCTTCTTAAGAGATGGAAAGGACTTCAGCATTCTTTAATCCCAGTCACTCAGCAGGGTGTCAGAGATCTACTCTATAAACAGATATCCCTCCAGACTATACCAATACCTGAAACACTGCAAACACTTATTTATGCTTTTGTATTTTATAGTGATCACAAAGAAAAGCCTTCCCTGGTTTCTAAGTGTTAGGAAACAAATCCTACCCAGTTTTGTGAGGTTATCTTTCCAGCAGATGCTGTCATGAACCCACAAAGCAGAGTCACAAGTTCTGTGACTTATTTACAGCCATGTAATCCCACTGCTCCCTAAAGAGAAAACAACATAGGCAATAGAGATCAAAAACACTTAATGGCAGAGACCCAGATCCCTAGAGACAAACTAACAGCAGAATAAATGCTCTGAGTCACGAAATAGCCAAAAGGACAACTACTGAAATGAGGTAAAGCTGAAGTCTGACAGAGATTGGGCTTTTTGGCAGTAGCAAAGAGGTTAAACAGTCAAAAGAAATCTTGTTAAACACCTGTTCCTTGTATTTCCTGCTGTTGCATCCAAATGTTATTTAAATTCTGTTCTTTCCTTAATTATTTTTCAGGTTACAATATCCTGTCACCCTCACAGTCAGTATCCTGCTTCTCTTTTTATTCAACCTAGAAGCAGCTCTGCTTTTACTGAGAGGTGGAGACACTTGGTGTCTTAGTCCTTCACTCATATGCAAATATATACATAGCTATACATGCATCTAATACCCTGTTATGCATTTTCTTCATGATCTACAGTAGCTGATGCTTTTTTAACATGCTATTCCTGTGCTTGTGAATGATGAGGACCAATATCCAGAAATTTTAAGACACACAATATAAAAATATTGACTTTAAATGCTCAAAACAAATGTGGTCTTTTAAAAAAAAAATCAGCTGTGTCCTGTTTTCTGCTAACAAGCAGGAGAAAAAGAGGTGAACAAGCTGCACTGATCTCTGGGTGCTGAAATTTGCCAGGTCACTTAGTCATCAAATCATTTAGTGTGAACATAAAGGAAGGCTACAGCTTTCAGTCTTTTCCTCAGTTTTTGAGAGGGCATGGATTTAATTCAGGGTGTACCCAGTAGATGAAAAGGACAGGGATGAAGAGAGAAGCCTTTGGAAACTGCCTTTGGCTTTTGTCTCTTCCACTCAAGTTTGTTCTCCTCCTCTGAGCAGCCTCCCTTGAAACTCCTCTCCTACTGTCAGCATCCAGCATTCACCCTGCTTGTACCAACTCTCCTCCTAATCTTTCTGGCACACCTGGAGCCACCTGCTCTATTTTATCATCGATCTTTCCCTTAACCTGCCAAGCAAATCTGTTTGGGGGGAAAAATAAAGGTAATTATTGAATTCTCATTGCCAAGCTCCTTAAATCTAATCTTTGCCTGAAATGCAGCCTTCACCAGAGTTCAGCAACATCGTCCTCTTTCAAAAGCATCCATATGCTAGTGGGTTTTGTCAGCAGAAGTCTTCAAGGTCCTGCACCAACCAGCAGTAAATCTTAGTCTTCAGATCAGCATCAGCTTTAGGCATTCACTATGTAGGCATTACGAATTATATGTTCAAGTCTGCCAGTGCTGGAGCCCCACATATTCCATTTGGCTGCCCCAGAAGTGCAGAGTCTCAGTGTGCAGGGAGTCACTCTCTCTTCCCTTCAATTTCCCATAAAACAGCCAAAACAGCAGATGTGACTCTCCCCACCCCACCTTCCTCCCCGCTCTACCACTATCCTTCCCTCTTGACTCCTCTTCCCAAATCTTGGCCAGACCAGACCCTCGTTGTCGGCATCAAAGATTTCAACTGTCTCCACCACTGACACACCTTGAGTACATTCTGTCTCAGCTGTTGCCATCCCCACACTAAACCAGGTATTAGTCACTGCAGAGACCTTTCCCACAGCAGAAGTCATATCTCCTCAACTAGCCACGTGGGTCCTATGGATTTAGGAATAAATCTAATTCCTTAGGCACTTTGAGCACAAATCATAAACCCAAAACCAGCATTAACCACATCCATGCAGACCATGTCTAGTTATGAGCCATTGGCCTCATCTCCAGCATTGCTTATCCAAACTTTTCTTCTGCAGAATCCTCCACACCCTGAAGGTTATGGTTAAACTGAGGGTTAGCCAAATCCCCCTTTTTGTCCAACACTGTTGCCTTGTTGTGCCCTCTTTCCTGTGTCTCTTACCCTGGCAAAGCAGCTTGAGAACAAGCCCAGTAGGGCAGAGGAGAATCTTGGCTCAAGTCACTCCTTCCCAGGGAAGGAAGAGCAGCCATGGGTACATTTTTCCAAGCCTACTTCGTGTTCCAGTCCCCACGAGCAGATGCTGCCACAGATGGAGATGGCAGCAGTTGCTAGGAGCAGTTTTGGGGCAGTCACAGTTTCCACAGGAGCCACCCTGGGGCCAGTGCCAGACCTCCTTTGCATCACATGAAGTGAGATACAACAACAGCAACTATCAGCTCACACATCTCTGTAAACACACAGCCAGGTGTTTGAGTCTTGACAGGTCTTAGCCACACTGGCTAAGAGAGGCTTCAAACAACAGGGACTGAATAAAAACCCTGAGATCTTTCCTGTTCCAATCTCCTCGCTTAGAGGATTTGATATTTTAAGACTATTTTCCTCCCGGCTAGCTGAGCTTGCAGCTCTGCCTTAACTCTCCAGTCAGGATAATGAGACATTTGGTTAGACCTCACCACTTCTGGCTGAGGTTGTACCTTGCTCCAACATTGGAAACTATTTTAAGAGGTGGGAGAAGGGTGTTTAGGAAAGAGAAGCATTACTCATGATTGACAAGTAAGCAGTTCTGTCTTCAGAAGCCAAGGGGGAGGATATGAGCCTGAGGTTCAGGACAGGAAAATAATGAGATGAAACACTTATCTGCCTTTTCATTATACATCCAGCTTTCTTAAAGATTTTTTTTTCTCTGAGGGAATCTGAACATGAAACTGAGATGTTCTGCACATTTCCTCCTTACCTCATGGTTTTTATCTGAAATAAATCTTGGCTTCAAATTCTTGAATTGTCCAGAAAAAAATAGTGGAAAATTTATGGTGGCGCAAGCACAATAGAATTATCATAAGAATATAAAAAAAAAATATTCTATTACTCCCCCAAAAATGCTCTGTGGGCATTTCCATAATTTCAGTATAAAATAGATTATCTAATCTTCTGCACAAACACTGTGTACTTAAAATCAATAGCATTTTTCCATTTTAAAATGTTCAGATTTTGAAGACTGATCTTTCTTCTACCTGTAAATTCCTGTCATTTGCAGTGTAAAGGGATGCTGAGGACAAAACAACAAAAAATTGTTTTCTGGAAGGGAGTAAAAGATCCTTTTTCGAGTATGGGTAGTTACAGTAGCTTTGCTTACCTTTATCCCCTCCACTGCACACCTCATTCCAACCTCTTGTGCTTCTCTGACCTCTCCTTGCTTACTCTCTGTCCTTGCCCCTGGCAAGGAGGCTGGAACTCAATGGTCTTTAAGGAACCTAAGCCATCCTAGGATTCTACTGAATGTCCTAGTCATTAGTAGCACAGGCAGGAAATGTCATGTCCTTGGCATTTATCTGCTTTGAAGAACATCTACCACTTCTTGATAAATTTTGTAGCTTTTTCCATTAAGAAAGGAACAGATTTACTCATTTCTTTTAAAAAGCACTTTCATCCATTGTTGCTACCTGCAGTTTCTCCAAGGCAGGTGCTTAAATACTAAGAAGTTTTATGTCCTAAAAGTTTCTAACAAGCTGAAAGCACTTCTGCAGCTCTTGCACTCAGATCAGTACCTCCCCCTGTCTCTTCCTTTCCTTATTGTTAGATGCTCGGTTTATCAGAAGTGCTATACATGGTGAATTGGTGAGCTGTATCTTGAAAATTCCCAACTTTTCTGTAATATACATCTTCTCCAGAGAACTGGCAAGCCTAAAAAGTTCAGCTGCAAACACGTCAGCCTGAACCAAAGAGGCACAGATTGAAAGCAGTGACTCACCAGCTCACGACGGAGGGGCTTTGTGCACTCAGCTTTTTCCCACATTAAACAGTTCTAGGAGAAAAAGTTGTGGGGCTGGAGGCTATATTGGGGTTTTTTGCTTATGTCTAGACTTCTGCTCTGTATTAGGCTCTGGTTTTGTATAAAATGAAGTAAACCTAGTAAACCTTTTTCACACACACACAAAAAAAAAAAATATATATATATATATTTAATAAACTCCTTAGTCCACCATCCATTTCTTCTTGAAATTTGCCAAGATAGGCTCAAGTATGCACAGATACCCCCATCAACTCCATGAAGGAGAAAGGAAAACTTCTGTAGAGAGAGCAGTCTGACAAATGTGCACCTTTAAGCCTGGAGAAACTGGATGAGGTGCAAGTGACCATCCTTAACATTGAAAGCTTATCTGGTTTCTGATCCATAGTGGAAGAGAGCACTGGCAAATTTAAGATTTTTCCACAGAGAATGAACAACAGATAGTGCAGCTATCTCAGCAACTGGAGCAAATGAAAAATAAAGTGGTTTCACTCACAGCAAAAGTCGAGCCATTAAGAATTTGCAGCCTATAGTTGGAGAGGGGTGAATGAATGTTTTTGTCTGAGAATAAATAATAGCAGCGATGGTCTGTGACTTACACTGGAATACAGTAATTACCATGCTGGATCATAGCAGTACCTCACCTTTAATCAAAAGCAGGGAGAATGCCTGGGCTGGAAAAGGACAAGGAAGAGAAAGGCATTTTCTACATCTGGTACTAGAAACTGAACTGCTTTTTGAGCCCTAGCACATAATTTTAAAACTAAACCCTACTGTGAAGCGTGGGCACTTTTAATGGATAGAGAGATATGGTTTAGTGCAAGATTCGGCAAAATACTTTGGAGAGCTTGTCCCTGAAAATGCTGTAGAAAAATCTAGACATCTTTACCTAAATCTGTTGTCTCTCTATTTGATAATTTTTTTATCAACGTAAAATGTAATTTTTTTTCAATGTAAAAGAAAGCTGTATTTCTCCCTCCACTGTCTTTTAAAGAGAAATGCAATTACTTTCAGGTGCAACTTTCAGGTACAAAGCCAAAATACAGAGTGCACAGTATTTTCAAAATTGTCTTATTTCTATGGCATTAAAAATTGATTTCTTCATAAAAGAAGTCTACTTTTTCCTCATTTGATTGCAAACCTCTCTACAATGTTCTCAAATATATCAACAGAAAACACTCTTCATGCAGAAAGTTAGAAGTGATTTATAACTGTATATTAAAATGATGTGTTTGAGATACAATCTCAGCCAGGCTGCCAGTGAATTTTCCTAAACTGATCCAGCTTTTGGGTATGGCTTAAATTGGAATGCTGAAACAAAATGTAATTTAGTAGAATGGAGAGAAATTCTTTGCCTGCACATCACCATTAAACACATCTGTTTCAAAAGGTACCTCTGACACAGCTGCATTCATCAGGGCCTCACAAACACCAGCCAGTTTTGAAAATATTGTGTAAAAGTTGAGATTCTTAAATTGGTTTTAATTAACAGAGGCAGTGAAGGATAATATAAATATTTATGTTAGGTCTGCAGGCCTTCTCTGGAAGAAAAACATAATCAGTACCTTTAGTGGCCCCCTGCTGTATCCATTGCCATTTCTGTGTTCCATAACTAGAACTCTTCTCCAAAAACTCTTCCAGCAGCAGCACCTGCATCAGGAAGAAAGGAATTAAATAGTCTCAACATGTTTCTATAAGCCAGTGTGCTGTCCAGAACCCCAAACTCTGAGAGTAAAGATGAACCAACACCAAAGTTGTCTGTCTCCCAAAGGGTTGCCAAGCCACTGATAAAGTTTATGGCAAGATTCCTTTTCATTTTCCAAAAACTTTGTCTCTTTTAAGTCTTGCATCACCAATAGCTATACTTTAAAAGAGAGTGACTGTTTCAGGAAAGTTTGAGCCATATAACTTTACTAAAAGATCATTACATAGGACTGAAGGGCGGCCTGCTCTAGAGATGTGACTTTTTGATACGTAATATGTTTGTCTGTGAAAGAGACAGCACACAGGCTGTTATATCAGTCCAGAAACAACATACACATTTTTGTAATCCCATACTTAGTCCTCTGTCTCTTAATCCCTGTTTTTCCTCACCAGAAGTGCTCTGATTGAATGATTAAATGACAAGAAAACTAATCCATTTTAGCAACACAGCTTTTGCAGAGAGATACTGGTGTACATCATCAACTTAGATGACCAAGAACCAGCAGGTTACATCAACAAGTCTATTAATAGAGGTAAAAATGTTACTTGTCTTTAATTCTGAGAAGACTAAGGCATTTCATTATTTTCTTAAGTAAGTCACATATTGTTCTCCAAATGATTTAAAAAAATATTTTTATTCCCAAAATGAGAGCCCAAAATTTGTCATGGTAGAGATAGACAGAGATGTGGAATTATGGTTACAGCTTCATTGGCAGAGAAGGAGGTAGTTTTACTGCGTATTTCTTTATTAATTAAAATAAACATACTTTCTCCTTGAAAGTGAAGTTCAGGCTTTATGTTAAGTCTTAATCCAGAAATCATCCTTTTCAGTTTCCTGATCTGTCAAGGTTTGACGGACAAGTCCTGAAAATTGTCACAAAACTCTGTGGTTTCCATTAGAAGCCTGAAGTGAATTCAATTCACTCTGGCTCAGTTTTAGCATTTTTTGGAACTCTTCAGTCACTTTTGACCTTATTGCAAGGTCTGAAGAATGTAGAATTGTTTTTTAAAGTAGGTGAAGGGGCATTTTCATTAAATTTCCTCTGCTTATATGACTCACTGAGGAATGATCTATACAGAAGAGTGTAAAGCAACTTTGACTACTTGGCCTTCTTTATTGTGTCTTACCTCCTCAGACTTCAACCTTTCAAAGAATCCTAGGGCTAGGGTAAAATTTCCTTCCAAGTAGTTCACAGCCCTAGATGGGAACTTACAGTTTCTTTATGATACAGCATTCATTTCCACGAGAAAAGTGTTCTTGGTCACGGTTAATCAATGCCTGGGAGTGTAAATGGTTATAAATATTGTATCCATTACTTTGATTTATATTTCATAATTGATTCATCCTGAATAAGAGGGGAACACACACTGACATAATTTTGTTGTAATTCCACTTAAGTCATGTAATTCCTTAACCTTATTAGCCAAACTGATACTGGTTTGACATTAAGCACTGGGAATGATGGTGAGGGCTTGCTTAGCCATTGCTACTTCCATACTTTGGTGGTGTATGTGAGGATACAGGGATAGTACTCAGTTTACAGTTTAATGGAAACAACAAAAAATTTGTTGAGGAGAAAGAAACAATTCCACAAGTGTAATCTGTCTTTTTTTTTTATTTTTTTTATTTTTTTTTAGTTTAGAAGTGATTCCTCCTTGCAACTTCACACTCCCTTATGCTTTACAAGCCAACTAACTTTATGTAGTCCTCATGGCAGAAATGGGTCTTTAGGAACAATAAAGAAATCAGTCTTTCATCCTGTTCAACAACCAACAATTTTCCCTTGCCATAAGATGAGGACAGATGTGGGAGGCAGACTAACTTCTGGAGCAGAAGAGGTAGGCACAAAGCATCCACAGTCTAATCAAGACAGGCCAGGCAATCTCATCTTTGTGCTTCTCCTGCCCAGCCCTGCTTTAAATCCTTATCTGCAATTAGTGATGACATGTTTCTAATCCTCTTCATACAAGCCATCAGAGGATTGCATCTTCATGTGGGAAATGTCAGGGGAAGAAAAATACAGAACAAGAATCCTCCCTTCTTACAAAAGCATTTAATACTGAAGGAAAGAGGAACTAAAAATAAAAAACAGACAGACTACAAGGGAAGTTTGTTTAGAACTAAATAAATCCAGAAAAACAACTGGACTTTTGCTGTTCTTTTGTGGGATTGAGATCTTGTTTGAGGGTGCAGTTTATGGCTACAAAATTTCATACTGAAGTAGTTGAACTTGTGAGTAGGTATTATCCTCTTTAAGTAATAAAAGAAATAATGATAGCGATCAGATTTGTTTCTAGAATTGAACAGTAGCTTAAAAATTGTCAACAAGAATTACTCACAAAACCAACCATCCTACATATTTAACTCTTTGTTTTTGCTGCCACTTTCTAGCTTGCAAAGGTTTCTTTTAATTACATGGCAATGAACACTGGAAAGGGATAATTTATTTATACACAGATGATGTCATATAATGCTTCACCCTCAGCAATATTTATTGTGCTCAGATAAATGTTGTTTTTAATATTATTATTATTGTTGTCATCACCACCATTCCTGTACAGAGGAAATACGTTTTGAACATATTTCTCTTATTTTTTGCTTTTGGCAGGGACTTTTTGACATTTGAGCATCAACTCTTTCTTCTTATTTTATGCATTTGCCCTCTGGCCATTGTCAGGCCCTGCAGCCCGAATAATGAATTCCCCTTTATTGCACTGTCAGTGTGCTGTCATTATTGCAGACTTCTTCTCCTCTGGAAGGCTGGTTTGTAAATTATTTCTGAAAATATATACCACATATGTATTTGGGATTTATAGGACTGTACTGATCCATCATTTTCTGGGACATCCAATGCAGCCACTGTAAATTTAAGGAAAAGGAGAATTCTCATCCAGCTATGGATGTCAAGCCATTCTAGGGAGCATTATCTGCTTCTAACTCCTTGCTACTTTTGTACAGGAAGCATAAACTCAGCTCATGATCACAGAGAGATTTCAGTTTGCCTTTGCAGTAAGATTGTAATTTTCTTTATGCCACCTTCAGTTCCTGCTGGCTTTTGAGAAGACAAAAATTCATGTGTGATCTTGAACTTAGGTCTTGTGTACGATAGGAAATGATGATGCTAGCTGAGCTTTGAAAACAGCTGTTAGATTCATAGAAAGCTGTTTTTTGTCCATAATTATCCTAGAAAATGATACCATTTTAAAAAGTCTTATTTAGCATCCTCCACATGGTAAGAAAGTCACTTTTATTCTTCTCATGGAATTATTGCAGATGCTATTTTTAACCACAAAAAAAAAAAAAGAAGCTTTTCTTCCACAAATTTCACAAAATTTTTCCCATTGTATTTCACAAGACCAAAACCCTCAATGTCTTTGCTAGGAAAGGAGGGCTGGAATTAATAGTTCTGCGTCTTGGTTACTGGCAGACTTCAACCTGCATAATAAATATTCAGACTTGAAGTAGGAGTAGCCTGAGGCTTGAGAAGCAATGGAAACAATAAATGTGTTTCAGAGATGGAAGCAGGTCCAGAATTACTTCTGCTAGACTACCTTCCTAGAGAAAGTTGCTGCCACACAGAAACTGAGACTGCTGGGAATTTGACCAGATGTGAAATGATTTTATATTAGGTAAAAAGAGGTTTGGGGTTTGTTCAGAAATATTAAGTCCTCATATATAGAAAACTGCAAATCTCTTAAAAGCTTGGCTTCTACTTATTAAACAAAACACAGAGTTCATAGGACTTCGGGTAATTCCCCCTTTTTTTTGCTTATGTGGGGATGTTCTACCGTAACAAAAATTACTCTAATTATAAATTACCTATCAATATTTCCAAAAATCCTTATTTCTGCAGTTTTGTAATGTCTTCTTCTCTATCCTCAGCTTATAGGAATCACTACTCTAAACCCAGCCTCACTTAACTCATTAAACATTACCTGGGTTATTTTGGATGATCTTAGAAACTTGAAAGCATAATTCCATATGAACATTGCTTGCCAGCTATGTAAGATTCATCTTGGAGATGTCTGTTCAGTTCCTGTGCTGATCCCCTAGGTCCAGGGTACTTACATTTTAATTAAGCTGAAAAAGATAAGGTAATGATAATGAAATTATAATGATAATGATAAATGAAGAAGTAAAACAGCTCCATCCATACAGCTGTATCATCAACAAGGACTCCTACATCCTTCCCTTCCAGACAAGGTCTTCACAAGAGCTTGTAGGCAGCTTGCAAATCTCCCTGCACAGGAGTGGCTGGCAGCACTCCAAAGAAGATACCAGGGAGCAAATGGTGATCTAAGCAGCCAGGGGGCCTCCAGATCCCCTTCAGAGGTCACTCTCCCCACTCAGACAAGAATGAAGTCATTGGATGGCAGTGCCAACAATTAAATTCTTGACTGTGTAAGCACATGCATGTCAGAAATATTCCTTTTTGCATTAGAGGACCAGGAGAGAAATAGAGGATGCAACTGGAGATGGCCTGAATGCAAAGAGCCATGTTCTTGCAAAACACATTTGAGATGAAGATGAAAATGTGAAGATGCAGAAGCTGAAAGAAAAGAGAAAGGGAAAAGGATAGACTGCAGGGATAAGGCATGCACAATAAAAGCCTTGAATTTGTGAAGAAACAGAGACTTCTTATTTGTTTAGAAAAGCCAAATAAAATCTCTGAGGTGTTTAAGTGCTGCCTAAATGTTCTGATACTTAAAATTTCTTACCTGAGAATGAAGGTGCAAGATCTCAAACAAGAAGTAGAGCCAACTTCCTCTCCATCCACCCTTTAAGATGGAAATCCTTCTGAGCATTTTAAGATCATCCTAAAATTATCCCAGCTCTTGTCTACAGATGTCTGCAGTCTCATTCAGATCAGAGTTTTGCTACATCTGAAGGAGTGTGTTGAGAGAAAAGGATGGAGGCAATGGTTACACCACCAACTTCCAAACAAAACCAGACTAAAGGGCCACTCTGTCTCTATCTTGATCAGTTGCTGATGGTCATCTGTTGGGTGCTTAACAAGATACAGCAAAGTAGATCATTATGTCCTGAGTGCTGCATGTTCCCACAGTAGGTCATTCTGGCCCCTCTGCTTTCTGTCCTTTCTGGCCTTGCCTAGAGAAACAGAAATCTGAATTACAAAGGAGAACAGGGAAAACATAGCATAGGCACTCATTTTACTTTTTAAACTCTATTACTACTGCCAGTAAGTTACACTTTGAAGCTTAATGTTCTGTACTAAGCAGGAAACTTAATTTTTGAAAAATACCTTACGTCTACCAGTGGCATGGGTACAAAAGTATAAGAGCTTTTACTTTTCCAAGTTTTTGCAAGACATGCAGCACTGATGTCGTAAGTCATGATTTGCTGGGTGCTCTCACCCTTTCTTTAGCAATAATGAAACCAGAACTTCCCAAAGTTGCACTGACAACCTCAAGAAGCCACATCACCTACTATCCTAGTCTAGCCCACAGAATCATAGAATCATTAAAGTTGGAAAAAAACTCCAGGATCATTAAATCCAACCCCTGATCAATCACCACCTTTTCAACTAAACCACAGCACTAAGTGCCACATCCAGTCATTTCTTGAACACCTCCAGGGATGTTGGCCATAATGCCAACAGGTATGTAACCACCCTCAAAACCTGCCCCGTAACACTCTGAGCTACAAGAACTCATCTGATACCAAGTAACAGCCAAATGTTAGCATAATTACATTCTGGATAAATTACCATGTTATTTGATAATGTGAGAAAAATTATTAAGTTTTATCTTTTTTTTTTTCCCCCAGGAATTTAATGGTAGAGCCTTATTTCTTTTGTTACTATGTCTTCTTTTTTATTCATTTTTTTCGCTGACTGCAGTTCTCCTTTGAAACAAGAACTGCTTTTGTTATCTGATTTTCTACATTTTAAGCCCATTAGCTATTTAGAGATTTTATATTTAAAATTAAATCAGCCTACTCTTGGTAGAATGATATATTTCTGCACTTCACAGTGCAGACTTTTCACAGTGCATATTTTTTTGCATTATGTTTCCTCTTTAGGCAGTTGCTTGCCGTAAGACACTGCTAACTGGGGGGGAAAAAAAGATATTAAAGTTGGGGAAAAGCAAGAAACAATGCCTTGCAGTTCAAACATCATATACTCTGCCATGTTCATGTCTTTAGCTTAATAACAGCAGGTTAATACTGCAAAATGCCAAGTGCCCTGGGCTCCTACTGCAGTCAGTGGGAGTTGACAATTAGCACCTGACAGATGCACTCGGGTGCTAAAAGCTTGAGACACACTAAAACTGCTGGTTTGGCTAAACAGCACAGGCTTCCTTCCCCCTTTCCTTTACCTGCTCATTTATCTTCAGGAAGGTACAAGTCAGGCCTTTGGATTTCTGGAGCTGCTCAAGTGGAGTCGATTTCTGGAGTGTCCAATCCTGCAAGGTCCTTGCTGGTCATTAGCTCCTTACAAAGTATTTCTGTCATCACCAGCTATGCTCCTATGTGAGCTCTGAGCAGGGGGAGTTCCTGGCACTGCTCTCTAAGCTTTTAAACAATCATTCACGGTTATCTGAAGAGATCTTGAAAATTACAGTTTAGACCTTTCTGAAAAATCTTTTCCTTCCTCTGAAGTAGACATCATTCATCATCATTTACAGAGCCTATATTACAGGTTTTTTGCTTTCTTGCAGGTTTTTGGCAGTATCCTGTGTTGTTAAGGCTGATTTAATTCCTACTACCAGTCCTATTCCCAGAGGCAGCTTTTCCAAGGTGATTCCTGACACAGGAGATGGTAAGTTGCTTTTCACCCTCACACAAAGAGACTTTATACACGTGTTTGTGATGTACCTGCTTTAGTGATCAAATTCATTTGGTTGGGTCTTCCATAGGGATTCTGCAAAGCAGGTTGGATACAGGGTTTTGCTGACCTCTGCCAAACTGACCTTTCCTTAAAGCAGTACAAGAGGAGAGAAAAGTCTGCACTGCAAAAAGGGAAACGCAGCCAAGTGAGGGTTGACCTGTGGGGTTACTGAAGGCTTAATGGGGCAATCTGAGCACACTCAGTGCAGTGGAAAGCTGCAGACCAGACAGGAAAAGATGTCAGAGAGGACAATCAGTTGAGAAAAGGAGAGCAGTGGCTGACAGAAGGGTGGCTGAATAAATGAAGAATGCCCAGCCCAGTGTGAGAAATTCAGGCACCGCAGAAGCAGCTTAGTCTGCAGTCCTAGATCTGAGCGACCTTCTCCAAAGCCTTGGACATTTAAACACTCAACATCTGCTTTAACTGAGGGGGAAAAAAACCAATGGTGCCAATGTAACACTTCATTGCACAGATATATTTTAAAGACTTAACCTTTGCAAGACATTTTGAAGATGGAAAGCCCAGCAGCACAAAGATATTTTGTGAGAAGACTTTTCTCAATTTTTGCATTAGCCACTGTATGCTTGATTTTGTGGTTTTATGGTTTTGTCTTGTGCAGTTTTACCAAGTGACTTTTTCCATTGTCCAATTGTAGATTTTTAACTACAAAGATGAAATCTCAAAATCCTTCTTTGGAGTAGCCATTCAAATACAACATCTTAACATTGATAACATTTCAGAAAGGACAGTTGGTTTGAATACAAAAACAAAACTTCCTACAACAGTATCAGGAGAAAAAATTGTCATTTAACACTGACACATGTGAATAATACAGCAAAAATAGACAAAGTAAATCTTCAGCAATCATTTAACTGCCTGAGCAAATGAGCATGAAATATAATTGCTCATAAGTGAACCTGAAAATTCCACATGTTGAGACAGAGCCATGTGCCACCATTTGACATTCAGAGATTTTCAAAGGTCTTAATTAATCTAAGGTCTTAATAACATTGCAATTTTTTGCTAGAGGAAGAAAGAGACCCTTAAGGCTGTTTTCCCATGTTCAGCTCTCCTTATCCTCATCTATATCTACACAAGTTCTGACCCCTACCAGGTCAGGATTGTGTCCACGTTCTGAAAGATACAGCAAATTGCACTTTAAAAGTCTTACAGTGAGAGGTAAAGACAAGGTTACTGCATTTGTAATAATAGAACAAATAAAAAATGTCACTGGGTAGCTGTAAAATGGACTAAAGTCACCCAATTGGTTCATGGTAGTGATAATGAAACATACAGATTTTAGTGGAAAATAGGTCAGAATAGGGGCCAGTTTCAGCCCTTACAAGCCTATGCTGCTGCCATGAAGAATAAATACAGAAAGACAAAGTTCCCAAACTTGTATTATTTCATACTGCTAAGTTGGATTTTACCTTGGCCAGGAATTCCTCCAACTTCCATCTGCACACTTAATAGAGAAAAGGAAGACTTTTATGCTGTGTCTGGAAAGTTCAGCACATTCAGGTGTGGGGAATGCTTGGTTTGAAAGCTTCCCTTTCCTTTACTCTTGTCATTTTTAAAACCTATTTTCTCTCTCGTAGTTACTGTTTTTTATGTAGTAAGAGAGAAATTTTGGCTGTTCCTTAATTCTACTAAAATACCTGTGATGACAATAGAGACAGAAATTACCTGGTAGGAGAAAATGAAAGTGAAGTGTAAACAGGGCTTCTGTTTCTAATGGAAATGGTTTTGCTGGCTGCATGCTGGTTTCCAAAAGACAATGACAGGCTGGCAGCTTGAAGAAAACAGGTCTTGACAGCACATGTTAGTGAGCCAAACATTTTCTAACACCTTGTGTCACACAAACCACTTTCATACCATCTGTGCTCCAGCAGAGAAGGGCTGTTCTGTCCCAGGCAGAACCTTTTGTCTTTGCACAGTCACGGGAAGCAGAGAGCAGGTTTGTAACCCCTGTCTGAGGCTGGACGTGTGCAGGGTGTCAGCTCCTCCTGTAAATCCTCTGTGTGTCCCTGGCTGCCCACAGCCTGCCAGGAGCAGCAGCACAGCTCAGCAGACAGGAGTCAGATGGGCACTGGTTTGCTTGTTCAATGCTGCCTTGGCTGGCTGAAGATAAGAAATAAAGATGAGAGGAAGAGGGAATGCAATTCAAAGGCAAGCACGTGTCTCATTAGCACTCACTATGCAAGTTCCTTGTACTCTGGAGAAGGTAGAAATATTTTTTAGCACCTTTTCAAATATTTCTTTTTAAAAAAGGATTTTATAAGGACAACACATTTATAAGATAAATATAAGTAGCAAAATCAGCAACTTAAATAGAGACCAAGAGGGTAATTAGAAAGCATATCTTGATTACAATAAATTGCCTTCTTTGAGCAGCTTTGGTGTTTGTCATTATTAAGTTGCATGTTTCTCAGTATTGGAAGAAGAGAAATAATTAAAACTAATTCTTACATAAGTAGCATAAAGGATTATCCCTGATATCACTGTCAGGCACAGGTTTTGTGCTAGTAAACTCCCATATGCCCATGGCAATTTAAAAGTAACGGAGTTGCCAAAATTTTATGTGATTTGTCAGAATTAAAAAAAAAAAAAAGGCAAGATCTCTGGAAAGGGAAAACAGCCCCTCCCATGCAGTAAGTAAGCCCTAAATGCAGTCTCTTCTTTCAGTATTGTCATCTTTGAGGCTCAATATTTTTCTCATTATCATCCCTGTTTCATAGATTTTTTTCTTACTTTAATGAATTTCTGTTCTCAGGCACATAGCTATTTTCTTGGCTATCTTGCTTCATTATGCTGATGGAAGCAGCGTTTTAATTTAAGACATTATTATTAAAAGTAATGCATGAAAAGGCTTATCTGAAAGATATATTGGGTTGGCAATAGATGCAAATCAAAATGCAACTGTCTAGGTACTCAATTATATATTTTAATGGAAGAATTTGAGTAAAGCTCAGGCAGGAAGGAAAAAAGTACTTATCAGCATCTATCAGTTAAATTACCAGCATATTGGTAGACTGTTCCTATATTTCATACTCCTCAATAAGGCTGAGACTGAAGCTGGGTCAGTAGACAGCAGTTGGTTTGTGAAGTCTCTGTCCTTGGAATACACAGACAGCAGTTTTCCAGAAGCATGAGATATTCCTGCCTTTTTATTTCTACTATGGATTAAGTACTTGCATCTTCCAGCATCTGGTAGGCTGATTCATCTTTTGTAATCCATGTAAACATTTACCATCTACTTACCTTTGGATGGACTCCACACTTTTTTCTTTGGTGTCTTGGGAGATACACTCTGTGACCAAGGCTGAGGGTGCTCCACACAGAGAATGCACAGAGTGATGCCTCCACTGGGGCACTCATCAGACATTCAGCTGTCCCAACTATATTTGGTGTTACTTCTAGGTTTCAAATTGGGGGTTATTGAGTTTCAAATTTGCAGGGCTTTTCTTCTCAGTTCAGTACAACACAAGTGACTGAAGTTTATTGAAGAGGGTAAGAGCATCCTGCAGGCTCCTGCTGACCAAAAGCTCACATGACCCAAGTCCTTCTGTACATGAGCAGAGAGAATGCCAGCCCTTGCAGTGCTCCATGGAACTCAGCTCTTTGGAGCTGATATGTTCCATACTGCTCAGCCTCCTGGCACCCTCCTCAATCCAAAACTTTTGCAATGCAGCAGAGGTTGCAGGGACCTCTGTAATGCTGGGATCTGGAATCAAACATCCTGAACAAGTACAAGATCAGAAAATAGGCACACAGACTCTTCTCAAACAGGAATAAAGAATCTCTGTAACGTACTCCTTCCTAAAGGGGAATGTAATGCAGATTTTAAGAGCCAGCCCTTAAGCCCACCTATTGCTGTGCATGTAAGGAAAGCAAATGTGCTCTGAAAGAAACCTCAAGGTCATGGAGTACTCTGCTCCCCTGTAGAAGCACCTCCAGCAGGACAGAGAATGGGCTTGTCATCTCACTCTGTAACTGATTCATATCTAATACACAGCTTAATTTAATTTATTTTTTAAATTGCTGTCCATCTTTTTATTTTATAGCAGTCTGTCAGCTGAAAACTGGCTTGATGATCAAACAAATCACCACCACATAATTATTAACGTTTCTCTATTTGTAGTGGATCAGCTTAAACAATTTCTGGAGTTCATAGGCAGAAACAATGCTGGTAGTGGTTAGGTTTTGCCTCAGCATTGAGCTAGAGTTCATCACAACTTTTGGGTCATCTACTTTTATTTCTGCACTCTTCTAACATATGCACTGACCTAGACTTTTAACAGCAGCTTAACAAGAAGTCATCACTGCAGACAAATGTTAGGCTTTAAAATGGAAAGCTGAAATGACAGGAATGTTCAGATTTAAAATGGAAAACTGAAAAGATAGGCCCTGCTTGCAGAAGGGTTTCATTTTGGCATAGTTCCCATTAATACAGAAGAATTGCTTCAGTGGGGCTTTTTTGTTCAAATATTTAGGAATTAGCCTGACATTCACTCAAATCTTAGCAGCCTTAGCTACATTCAGAAGGACTGATAATTTAAAGATTGTTTTACTTTCATACAACAGAGTTAATTCAAAGGGTTTTATCAAAATTCTCACCTGCTAAATTTGACTTTGAGGTTATTTTAATTATACTGGAACCTTCTAACTTGTTTAAAAAGTCACTGAGATGCCAAACTTCAATCAGAAATTCAGGACAATTGGTACAGACAGAATTGGTACTGAGGCAGAAGAAGAAGACCTATCAGAAGACTGTACTTAATGAGATTTCCATAAGATATCTGAAAAGTTGACCTTTGCCAAGTGCTTCTTTTATCATGTATTGCCAGAAATATGTTACTTCTTTAGGTTATGTATCTGCAGTAGAGTCCATCAGCTAAAATCATGCAAGTGGTAAATTCTGCTGAAGCCAGTGCACTCTGAGGAGGACAATTTTAGCTACAAATGAATAGGGTCACTTACAAGGTGATAAGATAAGGGAAAGCAAGTTACTGCTACTTCAGTAAAATGCATACAACTTATAATAATAGGAGGAAGAAATGTTCAGACTTTGAAAATGTGTTTTTAAAAATGATGGCAACTACAATGTATTTGATAAGTTTGTGTCCTGCTTTGAACATAGTGTTGTCATCACCTAAACATGTTATTAACTAAGCTCAGTTATTGCAGATAGGGTTGGTATAGCAAAGCTCAACAGATTCACATTCCAAAGGCTCAGCAGATGAATGCTCAAATCTGAGATTTTAGCCAGGACCTAAGATAAAGTACTAAAGGGTTTTTTCTCCTGGACTTCAATCTACTTCAGAGAAGAGACATCTTTTTCCCTTTCAAAATGTGGGATTCTCAGGACACTAAACACCAAAGCTATGCTGTGGTAGGATCAATTATAATATATTGGAATCTATTCCTGCTGACTATCACAACCATCACAACACCACCTTTCCCACCAGAAAATTGCCAGATATCCCTTATTCTCAGTCAAAGCTTAAACATTTAGTACCTGCAAAAAAAGGCTGGAATTCAACTGACCAAATATAGACATCTTGAACCAATCACTCCAATTTTCTTTTTGCAGTAATAGAGAGAAGCAGACACTCGTAAGGTGCAAGGCATCTGGTGTAAATAGGTCAGCACAATCTCACCCCAGTATTTTCTTCTCTTCCTTCCCACAAAGGGTGTCTAAAGTGCCAAAGAGTACCTGTCTGGCACAGATTGCTTTTAGCTTAGGCAGACACATAAAAGGAGGTGAGAAGAATTCTACTAAAAGAAGCTGAAAAACTTAGAAAATGACAGTTTCATTTCCCTTTATATAAACAGGTGCATGGAACTTTCTCACTTAGTAGGAGTTGGTGACTTCAGGAAGAGAAGTTTATCAGAAACATAGGAAAGAAAAAGTGGGGAGGAAAAAAGTGTTAATTCATAGAGTAGATTAGCATAAGCAAATACCTTTTACCATGTCCCCAGTGCAGGAGAACAGGTAGCATGGTCTGTTCAAGAAACACTGAGAAATCTTTAGTGAGCAGCAAATTCCAAGGGTTTCTCTGTGTGACAGCTGTTGTGTGCTTTCAGAGTCCTTGCTTCAGAGTTTTTGACAAGGTCTGTGCTGTTGTGAGCCTTGTCTCCCATGACAGCTAAGGGCTATAATCCATAAAAATCAAAGCTTGCATGTAAATGTTGTCCTGAAAGAGTGTGTTGGGTTTTATCTAAGCCTGTTGTTAGAAACTTTTTCCCTGGGGTCTTTCAGGTCCTTGGAAAGAAAGATCAATATTTCTGTAGAGAAAATACAAGGCAGCTGATTGATACAGGATTTCTTGATGTGTCTCTGACCCAAAGCAGCTTCCAAAAATTAATCTGCTAACAAAGAGCAAAGCAGGATCCTTTGGAATCAGCTGTTGACATGCTGGAGATGATGGAGCACCTAAGAGACTGATGACAGCCTGGAAATGGAATGGAAATGCAATGTTTCCTATGAAGAAACAATACTTAGCACTGGCATTCTTTGCAGAATTCATTTCTCAGAAATATATGAAGCCTGTAGTAAGCCTGTACACGTTGTGAGATTTAATTTTTCTTTTAGTCAGATTTAATTGAGCTTCCACAAAGATGTCAAGGCCATGTGTCTCACCAACAAGGTCATCCTATGTCAGAAGTCATGGTCATAAAAGACAGCTAGAATTTCTCAGCCAAGAAAAACATTCACAGATATTTTACATTGTCAAGAGCAATTTACCTTTTCTCTGTCTGCCTCTGAAAAACATGGCTGCTGGAAAATATTCTGACATATATTTCCTGGAAATGTTTCTTTTTTCTTTTTCTATGCTGAAAAGAAAATAACCCAAGGCAGACTGAAATTTCAATCAGCCAGTTAAGGTTAACTTAGAAAGTAGAGAACAGTAGAGAAGTAGGGCTTTGGAATGGAAATTTTGAGACAGTGATCATCACATCTTCGCCTATCCCTGCACCAAGCTGAAAATTTAGATTTAATGTTGTACTCCTTCAAGGAGTTGGTATTTACTTGGCCAGGCAAACAAAGGTCTAGTTCTCTGAGGTCTGTAATGAGAACAGTATTTCCTTTACTTTGGAACAGGATTTGGTTTTAAATTATAAAAATGTATATTGCTAAGCTGGACAAACACACACATCATGCCTTCAGCTGTATCTGAAAGAGGAGATAGGATAGCGAAAAGAAAAAAAAAAAAAGCCAGAAGGTTGCCTGCTTAAATATGATTAAGGCAAATTGCATCACTAAGCAGTTTACATTTTGTTACTGCAGCTTACAAAAATGCAAACCTAAAACACAAAAATGCTGTGTTTGACCAGGAGGATACATTAAACCTTTTTCTTCAGGTATCTTGGTCATCGCCTCCATAAAATGATTTCTAAAATTTAGTAATTAGCAGTTATTGCACTGATTGACTATGTAAAATAAGGAAGCAGCTGAGAAACCTGCTGTGGATTCAGACTGGTATTTAAAATAATAGAAATGGACTATTTGGCAACAAGGCTGATGGCCAGATGCTGAGTGCTGCTCAGGAGATGGATTTTGAACTGACTCATAAGAAGAAAGGGCAGAAATTGACAGTTTTGCTGCTCTTGCTCACCAGCACAAAGATATTTCTGGGTTTGGTCTTTTTTCCTTCCTGTCTCTTTCACTGCTTTAAGACACACAAATATAAGCCCCAACCTTCAACACTTGCAATTTTTATTTAAAAAAGAGTAAACAGTTCCATGACTTGGAAGCGACAGACATATGTCATAAGTAGGCTCAGATTAGCTTAATTAATTGATGCACTGAGTAAGCTGTGAATGTATCTGAGGTACAAAAATGTGAATATGAAGGTCTGTATGGAATTACTCTGGAGTGGTTATTTGCTCATAATTGTGTTACTGCAGTAGTGCCTCAAAACCCAGGCACTTTTACTGAACAGAAATACAATAATAAGTGGTCCATTTGCTAGAGAGCTTTTAGTATGAATAGGCAAAGTGAAGGCTTGGGGGAAAGTGGTTTTGAAAACACTTGTCTTTCTAGCCAGATAAATTGTAACAATTATATTAAATATATAAATTGCAACTAAAGTAATTCAAAAGCTGAAGTTATGCCAAGCAATTGAAGCCCACGTAGGTAGGGATTTAATAGTTTCCATCTGCTGCCCATCAAATACACCTTCAGTTGTAAACTTGCAGCTCTACGAATGTTTCCACAGGCAGCTGTTGTATTCTATACCTAACACATGTATGTTCCCATACCCAGCTGTCCTCATGTATTGACTCAGCTGATGTCCTTAATGGAAAGCAGAGAGGAAAACGAGCAAACCAAACTTGGCATGGGTTTGAAGGAACCTTGTGCTCCCCTTTTTTTTTTTTTTTTTTTTTTTTTTCCTC
>VXBI01007470.1:307757-502189 GCA_013397375.1 Toxostoma redivivum
TTTTTTGCAAGCTCTGGGAGAAGAGCAAGGGAGAGTTTGGGAGTTTGGTGCCTTGCTGCTGCTGCCAGTTCAGGGTGGATGGGCTATAGTCACTCGTGTTGCAAACACAGAGGATCAGAGATTTGTTTCAAACAAATCAGCCTTCTAATCTGAAGAATACTGAAAGAACGATTCTTGGTATCTTAGATATTCCAGTGCTAGAAAGAGGTAATGGCAAAATGTAACAGGTTATCCTACAGAAAGGAAAGTCATCATTTTGTGGAAAATAGGGGACCCACATGTCTGAGGATCCAGCTAGGAAAAAATAAGGCATGTACAGGAAAACCTAAGGAAGTCAAACTAACTGGAGTCTTTTTGTACTAAACAAAACATTGTCCCCATTAAGTTCTTTATAATTCACTGCTACAATGCAATAAGATCTTCCATGCCACTACAGAGGTGTTTTTCACTAAGGCCCAAGAAACATTCACAAATACAGCCACGCTGGAATAGTCCTGCTCAAAACAGCTTAGGAGTTCCTGAGATGGAGGTTACCTGTAGAATCATCACATTCAAATAACAGTGGTGGATCCTTACCCATGAATTTGCTGTGATCTTTTTCCAATCTATTTTTATTGTTGGCTGTTTCAGCTTCCTGTGGTGATCAGTGCTGCAGTTTTAATAATTTCATAGCCAGGGTCTCATGAATTCGGTAGTAGGGTGTGTGTTGTTATTAAAACCATGCTTGCAGGTACCTTCTCTGCTTCCACTGAAATTTCTCTGTAATTTATCTTGCATAGCTAAAAGACAATTTGCAATTTTGGGCCTTGGAAACTGAATACACATTATAGTGGGTTGAAAAAATACAGGAGAGGCTTTTGCTTGCACACTTTATCTCTCAACAGTTCCAAATCACTTACCTTCAAATGACTTGCCTTCCAAATAATCACTTTTCTAGTGGAAATTAAAATTCAGAAACTTTCTCCAAGCTTAGGATTCTCCTCCCCAGTGATGAGCATCTGGGAACAGCCAATATAGTTACAGCCCTGAAAATTATACATAAAATGCATATTTAAAATATTAAGCAAGTCTGACACAACCGTATAAATTTTACTTAAGGTAATTTGATCTTTTAAAATTCTTGCTTGAACTGCCCTCACAAAGGCATTTTACCACTGAAAAAGAACCTCAATGTATTTGGTTATACTTTAAAAGTAAGAAAAAACGAGCTTTCTTAGGAAAGCTTTTAGAAATTTTAGGACCAGAACACAAGATTAGCACTTACATGAATTCATTATCTGCTTCAAAACAATTTATTCAGAAGCAATGGAACAGAAACAAATTAAAATGTCCCTTTAGATTTCACTCAGGAAATATATTCTTTTATAGGTCTTTGACTCCAACCTTCTGACAGCTAAAATTAACTTTGCATTACTGAAACAGATAATGTGTTGTCCTTATTCTATTCAGAGATAATACAGTAAATACTGATTAGGTTTAACACGAGATTTAGAGCAGAAACATTTCTTAATTTATATTAGTTTGTATTTGTGAATGATGTCTAGCTGTCCATTAGGCTTCACTATTTCAAAACTTTATTTAAAATCAGTATGTCAGCTTTAATAATTTTTGTTGTGGGGTTTTTCTAGTGCTTCTATGTGTATGCAGTTATACAAATATTACTCTGAGTCACTGAAATTTAATAATAAACATTCTCTTTATCTCCTGCTGCCTGCCAGACAGCTTGCTTGTACAGAAAAAAAGATCCTATTTTGGATTAAATCTGTTATGTATTTTCTGGCAATGCAATAATCTTCATACAGTAGCAGAAAAATGATAACTTTATAGTGCCATAAAATGTGTCCTTTTCCCAGGATTTTCAAGACTGCAATATGTAGGTTAATACAATCAAATCCCAGCTACATAATGTGGCTCACAGTGATGAGAATGATGTAAAAGCACCAGGTGCATTATAGGTAAAGTGGATGGTTTGGTGGCTTTTTGAAACAATCCTGTCCCTTTTCACTTTTGGGAAGACAACTTGGACAGTATGCAAATTTTTATGGCACACGGTACACTTGTCCAACACCCCTGACCATTCCATTTATTCCAAAGGCTCTGATATCTTCCTTAATTAAATCTTGACAGTGAAATTGTAGTTCATGAAAACAATCCATGGTGGTTTGCAAGCCAGTGTCTGTGCATATTAAACCAGCACTTGACCAGATTGGGTTTTTTACAGTTCAGTCAGGTAAGCCTTGAAAGCATTATCAGGGATAAGTGCTGGGTATTTGAATAATAAGCACTCTATGTGTGCCTCTGGGATGAAATACAAAGCTCCTCAGGCAGTCTGCAGGGCTGTAAAGCTCAGTCAGAATGTTTGGTATTTTGTTCTGCTGCAAGCAGCCACAGTTTACTTAAATACTAAGCTATTTTTCTGATCCTTTTTCCCTGGCAGCAGTGGTGCCTCGTCAGCCCTTGTAGCCAGAGGTGTTATTATTCCCATTCTCTCTAACTCCCCTCTCTGACCTATATTCACTCATCTGTTTGTTAGTCTTTCACTTAAAAATAGACTTCAAATGTTACTGTGTGAATTCAAACTTATGTTAATAGATAACACCACTCACTCCAACTAAATAGAAATACTATTTTTCACCATCTTACAAGCTTAGAGTCATAATTAAGGTAAATTTCAAGCACTCTTTAAACATCTCAGTCCAAATGCATGCACATTTCAGAAGTGCTCTTATTAGTAACTTGGTGATAATTATTTTCTTGCGGTTAGAGGTGAATTTTATTCCTGAAAAAGAGTTGCTTTTCAAAGGACAAAGTTAGTCTCCCCATTTATTTGAACTCCTACTTTACATTTGAAACAGTGACAGTTTTGACTTTGCTTGCTCTGTGGTGACTCCTTCACAAAACCAAATGCACCAGTCAAGCCAACGTTCAGCAGCATGTAAGAAGCCAAAGGGATTGGAAGTGTAGTACCTCACTTAAAAATTGTCACCAGAGGCCAATGTGTAAATTAACATGGAAGACTTATTAAGGGAAACCAGGAATTCCCATTCCAGTTTAAGATATTCCTACAAAAGTATATGTCATTTTCTACACAGAAGAAGTAGATATCTAAACTTCAATCTTCATTTAGGAAATGAAAACACTGAAATTGTAGAATAGGCACCTGAAGCCACATGGAAATTGTCCCTGTGCAGCACACAAGCAAAAAGAAACACAGCCACCAAACCAGCTGGTGTAGATGCTCTCAGGCTACCCAGACCTGGCACTCTCTGGAGCAAATACAATTTGACAGTAATTAATTTTTTGGAAAGAAACTCATGGCAAATTGCTGCATGGCCAGGATGTTCCTGAAATGTCAGGAGGAAATGAGGTAGACCAGAAAAGTTCCTGGAGGAAGTTCTGCCTGCACTGCATTTGTGCACTTACTCATAGGTATTGGGACAATTTTCTGCCCTTTAGTTCTTATCATCCCTTTAATTGCAAGAGCCAAGAACAGAGATAAAGACTGTCAGGTTTGACTGTGCTTAGAGGACAGCAGCTGGAATGAGACCATTCTTTAGGAAGGCACAATTCATCAAAGCAACTGATTTTACTCAGTTTCATGGTCAGCACAGGAAGCTGATCCCAAGTCTGAGCCCCAGAGCAATCTCCAGTGTGCTTCCAGAGCCAGATTTAGCACCTGGTTGCCCAATTTTTATAGTGGGAAATGCTGCAGCCATGACTCAGGGCCAAAGCAACATTTGATTTGAGCCTATAATCATCTCTCAGATATTCTCCTTCAGGATGGTAGCTCTTGTGGCACCAAAACATTATATATAATTCTTATCACATGGTTGGGGTTTTTTTTCACGTAAAAGCTAAAAAGATGAAAACCAAAATTGCAACCTGGCAGAGTAACATTTTCATACCATAACACTTGAATTACCTGGCATGAGGGAGTCAGAATTTGGATTCAAAGGTTGTTCTTGGATGGGGACAGAGATGGTGCTGCCCTTTGTCATTACTCCTGCTCTGCAGCAGGCTCAGGCATAAAACTTGTGGGCTTTGGTGTTCAGGTTTGTCCTGTTAGAAATTGGTTTGTTCTCTAAGAGAGCCAATTTAAGTGCATAAACAGTGTGGATAATAAAACAGGAGGCAAAAAGGCAACACAGCCAGTGTACAAGGGCAGCATCTCCTCAGGAAAATGAGGGAAAGAGAGAAGAGAGCTTGGGTGAAACCATGACAAGAAAGGATTTAGGAGGCATAACAGTCCATAGCAATATCTCACAGCCTTTTCTAGCCCTCCTAGGGGAGAGATGGAGGTTGCTTTTACACATTGGGATCAAAATTTAATATAGGAACAAGAGGAAGTCTAGAGGAAGTCCTCTCCCCTGCCTCTCATAGCTAGTGGTGACGAAGTCAAGCAGCCATGTATCAGGTCTGTGGGTAAAACAGAATTAAATAGGAAAATTGTGTATCTCAGATTAATTCCTGTAATTTTAAAATTGTACCCTGTTAGTTAAATAAAAATAATAATATTCTTTCTGAATCAAATTAGGTTTTTCAGATTTTTCCAGGATTCTAAATAAGATAACAGTAAAGGTCATAAAATGATATATTAATATTTATCAGTGTAAATGATAGGAAGACTTTTAAGAAACTCATTTTACATACAGTGCAGTCAAAATTTAAGCCATAAGTTTCCTTAAATAAGTGTGTCTGTAAGAGATAGTATTCAAGGAGTTTAGAAAAATTATCAGACTGATATTTCTAGATGCAAAGTCATTAAAAATATCTTCAGAATTATCTCCAGATTAAAAGTGACACACTGAAGGATGACTTAATTTATTCTCTGACATTGAGTAAAGTAGGTTTCTCTTGGCCAGAAATGTAAAATAAATAACTGCAAATACCAATGGTGAAAATTATAAAGGAAAAAATGATCACACAAAAAACCCACAAAAGTTACATAAGCAACATTTTTAGACATATTTGGGAAGGTAATACTTTTACCCCATAATGAGTTAAAAGTGCTTATGGTGTTTTCCAGTGGTTCATCACTATAGATTTTTCCCAGATCCAGTGAAGGCCTCTTCCCCAACCCCCATGGGCAGTGGCCTTAGGTTTTAGTGATGCATGGCCTTTATTTTTACTCTACACCTCCTGGATATCAGCTTTTCACATCATCTCATCACTCCTGCAAATCAGAGATGGGCTCTCAAGCCCATGGGCATCTCTAAGTCAAGCATTAGAGATTATACAGAGGGGCAAGAGCCTTACTTAAGTGACTTCAGAGTTGGAAATTGATATTAGAACAGAAAGAGGACTTGAAACTGATTTTAAGATCCAGAGGCAAGTGTCTAATCCTGAAGTCTTTAGTTTCTTTTCCCTTTCATTACCAATTCATCCTAAGGCACAAAATCAGCATGACAACTCTTTTTTTTGTTTGGTTTGGGTTTTTTTCGGTTTTTTGCAAAGCTCCAGGAAGACAAAAATCATATCTAGAGTGGAAAATACGTGGATAGATCTAGGCATCAGCACCTGAATGAATTTCATGATGTTTACATTCCTCTCTAAGGTAGGAAACAGCAATCCTCTTTCCCTTTTCACTCTTCTCTAGCAAACCTGGAGATCCAATAATGTCATACAACATATTGCAATGTGACAGCAGAGTGCTGATATGTCCTATACAGGCATTTGTCATTTTAGGTGTGGGATGGTTTTTCAAATATATTCAACAACACTTTAAAATATTTGCCTAAATTAGATTTTTTACCTTCTGTTGTGCAAATCTAGATTCTTTCCATCCATACAGGGACATTCAAGCTAAAAGGAGCTGTTATCAACACTAACAAATATTTTATAGGAACTAGAAATCCCTGTGAAAACAAACAGGATGCAGAAGGAAGATACTATATTCTGTAGCATGTACAATAATAGAGATGCCAGTTTGACCAGATGTTTATAATTAACTAAGGAACAGCCAGACTACTACAAATATTGTACTGCTCCCTGTTCTGTTCAGAAATGTGCACGTTCTAAAACTAAAATACTCTGTTCATCCATTCCTTTTATACACAAGAATTAACTAGTGATACAGGTAACAGAACTGAAGGGATATGCCCCCTCAAAAAAGGTTTATAGACTCACGTTGAAGTTTATCTTATATTTGGAAGGCAGTAGTCTGCAACCCAGATAATGCTGTTATTTTCATGTCTTGCTCCAAATGCTTCTAACAATGCTCAGTACACATTTTGAAAAGTGATGCATGCATCACTTTTCCCTGCTCAAAGCAGCTGGAATAACTGCAGTACTTCTAACATATTTCCAGGTTAGTTGTTACAAGTGACTTGATAGCTCAGACATGACAACAGCTGGTAGACAGCAGGAATGATTCCAAAAGTAATGTTGGAAGTGAAGGAACTGAAGATTCTGTTGTATATTTGTTAACCATGCCCATTAGCAAAGTCAGAATTTAGTAAAATTAATTAGATTTTAATTTAGTAGAATCATCTACCAAACAAAGTTAAGCGCTTCCTTAACTTTTTGACTTTTGTATAGTTTACTTTTGTTTTTTTTCCTCAGTGTGTTGCTATTAATACTTGGTGTGGAACCAGCCTGTTTATACTTAATTTATTTGAAACTTGCCATGACTTGTAAAAGAAAAGATACTACTAAAAGACACTGGGCAATGAACCTGACTTTTAAAACTATATACTAATTTTTTTTCCCTAGAATACTCTTTTTTTTTTTTTTTTTAACCTTCCCTGAAGGCCTATGGTATTAATATCTCCTGAGCAGCAAGTCCTCTTCTAGAACAACAGTTCCATCACAGACAATTGCCATTTTCTGGTAAAATGTGTCATTGACTGTGGCACAACTCTGACAACTCAGCCCTAAATCAAGAACATCTGTGGGCAAGCTGGAGGAACAGCCCATTTAAAAAGAGACAGCCATTCATTGTCCACAGTGAATTTCAAAGCACTACATTGAGTTAGGAATAATCACCTGTCCAAAACAGGGCTGTGAGGGACTCTGCAGAGAAGGATTTAAGGGATCACAAACAATTCCATGCTATTGGAGAGGGAAAAAAACCCCACAAAATATTATAGTATAATACATAAAACATCACACCAGACTGGTCTGTTCATTTTTGATCACTAGGAAGGTCAGGGTCATAGTGGAAAGCATGCAGGAAAGAACAAGGAAAAATTCAATAAGTAGAAAATGTGGACTAAGGAAATATCAAAGAAATCAAGTTCTTTAGTCTAAACAAGGGAAGCACATTTGGAAGCCTAGAAGTTGGTGCAGTGAGGGAGGGACAAAAACAGCCTTCATGCCCACCCAGAGCCCAGCATGCCTGGCAACAGGAAAGGTTTAGCTCCAAATTCTGCCTGTGTTGGAAATTACCTAGGAATTATTTATTTCTATTGCTGGAGCACCTTAAACAAGAGAAACGTAAATATTTGTCAGATGTGACAGGAACACTGGCATGGTGAAACACTCAAGATTACTGTTCAAAACCAGGTTTCCAGCAGATTGTATTTCTGCCTTGTATATACTATTTTCACAAAGTGAGTTTTGCCTTAACAGATTAAAATTGGGACTGGCATAATTGGGTGTTTGGCCAGTGTAAATAAAAGTCTTTGAGGGGTAATAACTCCTTGAATTTTATTTTTGTCAACAGCACAGAGACTCTGGCAAAACATCAAAACCAAAACTTGCAGTCCTTGGAAGTCTTTCATTGCTCATTTCTGGCAAACTCAACAACTACTCAGACTTTCATATAAGCTTATATTCTAGCTTTTACTTCAAAAATACTCACCAAGCATAGTTACACCCTTATTTGTTTTACCTACTTCATGTCTTCCCTTTGATCCCCTCTCTAACACTTCACATTCAACACATTTGGGATAAAACATCCTCTGCAGTTAACCAAAGATGAGGTTTCTAGGTGTCTGAAGAATGTTCATGCAGGAAGCAGGGGATGTTTTACACTCAGGGCTGGTTATTGGGTTTCAGTGAACATAATTGAACACTTGGGAGGCACTAACTTCTAAATTACATCCTCTGGGAAGTGGGAGGAATCAAAGCAGTGGCGTGTCTGAAAGGGACTTGACACAAGTAGCCAAAGTGGCCTAATCCCATCAGAGGAGAAAGCACTTGATCTGTGCTCCAGCAAGCACCCACCAGCCTTCTTCAGGCACTCTATAATTAAGTACTTAAAATTGCTCCCCTCAGTGCACTTCTCTGCTTCTGCTCTTCTATCAGCTTCATCCCTGAAATCACCAGCCTGGTTAACCAGCCCTGATTTCTGCTTCCTGCCCCCTGCACTCTCCAGTTTCAGTGGCTGGGGTGGGATCATGGCAAAGGCACTGGGCTGGGGGTCAGCTCTCAGTTCCTGCATGACCCATATCACACTCTGAGTTTTGGGTGTCTTATCATGAGACACGACAGCTGAATGCCCACGACATTCTGAATGCATGAAATTATCCTAGAAATTATCACTTCTTCAAAAGTTAGGGCCTGGAGTTTGGAAAGAACTTATGCTTGAGAAGAGTGTTGGAGCACATGCTAGTTTTATTTATTTCAAAGTATCATTCGAGTTTAAAAAGAACTAAACCACATTACTGGATCAGGACATGTGACTGACTAAAAAAAGGGAATATCCACACCACTTCTAAAGTGTGTCATTTAAAAAGGAATGCAATTATTCATTCTTCAACCAGCAGCCATCCTGCAGCTCGTGGCAATTAGGAACAAGCACTTTCTCCAGGCATGCTTTCTCCATGCATCCATTTCGTGCACTTTCCTGCTTCCATGCTAAACAGAATCAGGATCTCAGAGTTGAAAGAGAAGACACTGTTAAAATCAAGAGTGGCTTCCCTTATAAAGCAGAGTGAAGCAGGCACTTTTAGCTGAGAAACAGAGTGCTGCCCACCCCTCCAACCACCACCAGTCCAGAGACCACTCTGAACTGTTTCAGGTCATTTTTCCTACAGACCCCACATTTCACAGTGGGAAATAATGTAAGAAATTTTCAAGGTTATTATCTGTAAGTTCTCTTTCTGGGAATACAGCAAACCACCGAATCCATGAAAACTAGCTACCATTAACACCCCCAGAGATGTCCTCTGATGTGGGTAAACTCATCCACAGCTAAAACAGGGTGGAAGACAAGGAAATTGTAAGCACTTAGCATCTCTTTCTATAAAATGGTTAATTTTTTAATGCTACGACCAAGAAAGGAAAAAATTAGTGAAAGAATCTTTTTATAAAAAATTATTACCTGCAGAAAACTAAATATTTTCACCAATCTTGAACTTTGGCACTAGAATGTCATACTCCACAGGACCGGTGCCTCATTAATACAGACACAGCACTTCAATCCATGAAGGAAGAAATGGGGGAGGAGAACTGTGCTAATTTAGCTCTGAGTTCCACAGAAGAGAATGTCACACTCACTCCCCCTCAGCAGTGGGCTTTTCATATGGCTCCATCCAGGATGGCTGGTGGCTGAAAAGAGAAATTGCTGCTGCTGAGAGTGAGCAAGTCAGTCACTCATCAGCCCAGTGCCTTTTTCTGCTGTCCTTAACAACAGTACACCTCTTGCCCTGTTAAAATACTGGCCCTCTTACCTAGTCCAGGTCTGGGCTGAGATAGAACAATATGAGGCATGTTGATTTCATGTTGGAAGTTTTTGTTGAAGACATCTATCAAAGTGAAAGTCTATCAAAGAGTTTCTCAAAAATACGTTTTGCTTATTAGCCCTTCATCCTTTAGTAAGCAAAGGAGAGTCAAATATGTGTTTTGCTTTGCTGTGAATCCTGTAGGCAATATCAGCCAGATATATATGTACTTATCCCATGGGACTTTCTCTACTGTAAGCTACAGCCTAAGATTCTTCTTTTCTATTTTCCTCTCATATAAAACAAAATGGCTGTTTTCATCTTGGGGTCTGTAAACCTTTATATGAACAGCTTATAAGAGATCCACTCAAAACAAAGGCAAAAAACAAACCCACCACACTACTAGTGCATGACATCAGTTATCACATGGGGACTGCATTTCTACTGAAAGATTTCTAGTAATCTACACCTTGGCTTGTGAAAAAAAAAAGCTTAAATACACCTAAATAATATCTGCATGGCCAATAGCAGAAGGCAGATAACCCTTGAGAGAGACTACAAAAATGAAAAGAAAAGAATATGCACAGAAATATATCCATGGGGGTCTTAAAATAAAATGGACATCTGATGAAAATACAAGAAAAATTGGGGTTTATCAAACGTTAACAGGTAGAGTAACAAGGAAACACCACCGTGGGTAAACTGGCCACAAGTTGCCCTATTTGCAAATAATGGAGCCTTAACAGAAGAGAGAATAGGCAGGAAGGTAAGCCAACATTTTATACCAAACAATTATTAATGCACCGACAGTCTGAACATTAAGTAAAGGTTCCATAATGAGGCTAACAGTCTGTGGAGATGGTTCAGTCATAATACTGTTCTCAGCTTAATGGGTGCCATAACCATTAAAGATGAAACACAGTATTTGGAAGGGAGAATAGACACAAAGCAGAAGAACATCACAGCAAACAACAAAAAATGCTCCTGTTCCATTCAGGCTGCACAGCAGGATGAAAAGAAAACACAGTACTAGTTTCACTGTATCTCCCATTGTTCTCACTTCTGGAAACTAAAGCTGAAGACACTCAAAAGCCAATCACAACTTAGGGAATAAGTCTTCCATGGTTCCCTCTATAGTTAATGGATAGAGAAATCTTCCCCCAAAAGAATAAATCAGAGCAGAAAACTTGCCTGTGACTTTTTGTATCCTCTAGGATAATAGATTAGAAGTTTCTGTCATGACAAAAGTCAGACCTTCAACACAAAGGGAGCTGGCCATCAATTTGAGGACTGAGCAAACAACATTATGAAGTTCAACACAGCCAAGTGCAAAGCTATGCACTTTGGGAAGAAAAACCCCAGGCACCTGCAAGAGCAGGAAACCAAATGGGTTGACATTAGCCCTGCCAAAAGGGTCCTGAGGTTGCCGTGGATGCCAGATTAATATAAACCAACACTACACTCGTGTCACAAACAAAGCAAATGACCTCATTGAAATAAACATGTCCAGCAGGTCAAGAGGTTATTATCCCAATCCAGTCAGGCCAGACTTGCAGTACTTCAGCCACTTCTGGGAAGAAGGGTGAGATCAAGATGGATGTGGAGAAAGTCCAGTCCAGTCTATGAGATGGTCAGGGCTCAGGGCACATGGTTTGTGAGAGAGGGGTTGTTCCATCCTCAAAGAAGGGGTGATCCATCAGACTAAAGAAAAGATGACCAAGTGCAAATACTATTTGGGAGGTTAAAGACCATGAAGCCAAACTGGTTTTGAGGCAAGATAATGAAGGATGACCACATTCACAAACATTGTCTTGATAGGTTCAGGTTGGACACTAGGAAAAACATCCTCACTGGTAGGACAGGGCAGTGCTGTTGTCCACAGTTTGTAATGTCTCATTTACTGAGAATTTTCAAAACTCCTAAATACAAAGCCATGCTGACCTGGTCTCTAATGTCAGCAAGACCCCAGCTACTGGTGAAGGCTGGATGAGGCAACTTCCAGCTCCCCACCCAACCAAGACCTCCATGATTCTCTGACTCCCCACAGGATCCTCACTATTAATGGGTTTAACAAGACAAGTGTCCCCCCACAGAATCAAGCTGTGTGAATGAACCTCTCTGAACTTACAGGAGCAAAGAAAGCTTCAGAGCTCTTTCTATGGATTGTGTAAGTTAGAAAGAAAAGCTCACTACTGTCTTCCTGTTTCACCAAATTAATATTACAGACAGTGCTTCAAAGTGAGAAACTGTAGGATCAGCCTCACACCTTGCAACAGGAAAAAGAAAGCCTTTGAAAACAATGTGGCACAGAATACAGGCATTCATCAGCTACATTTGGAGTCTCTAGATAATAAGCAAGTTAATGGCAGCAGTAAATTTTAAGTTGGTTATTGCAGACTGGGGAACAAACTAAGCATGGGGGATGGTTAGCAAAATAGACCTAGACATCATGTGACTGGTAAGTGTAGGTCTCAAGTCTTTGGCAGTAATTTCTGTAATTTTTTTTCGATAGTGGAGTACTGAATTTAAATGAGGTTGGATTTTAACCAGTGCTGCATGACCACTATGGAAGTGGAATCTGCATATTTAGTAGGAAATTAATCTGAATATGTGCCCAGAATTAAAAATAAATAAATAACTAAAGGTGGGGGTGGGTGGCAGAGGGGAATTGTTTGAGGTTTTTTTTAACATATTCTAAGGTTTATTTAGTAGAATACTCACAGTCCTCTCCCATATTTTTGGTGGGGTTTTTTTTGTCTTTCTGCATTGCTTGGATAACACTAGATCCAGGAATGTTGCAAACCAGTAAGAGAAGGTATTTCAGGCTATTTGACTTAGCTTAAAGTATGAACTACAATATTTGACATCTTAAAGAGAGCTTGTTTCTCAGAAAGTTTAGGAAATTCAAGTGACTTATCAGTATTCATTGCATAAGCATCTGAAATTGCCAAGGCTCACCTTGGCACAAGGCTTTGTGACTAACACAACACTGCCCACCCATGTCATATCTAGAGACTGACTGAAGCATGGTGCAAACCACAGATTAAATAATACACATCCATCTCCTTGCTTCTACATCTCTCTTGTGACTAGTGTGGTGTGCAGATTTTATCAGAAAGATTGCAATAGCTTCAGAGGCAAAGAAAGGAATGATCTGTAAAGGCCATTCCATACAAACACTGCTAAATCTCGTTGTTAGCATCTCCAAAATTATCAGCCCTCATTTCTGAGATTCAGAGCCCCCTTCTCCCTCAAAATTCACCCAGTTCTCATAGGGTGGACCTCAGTAGTAGTGCTCCTGTTTTTAACCACTGCAGGGTAGAATAGCATTTCTGAATAGTCTCTCAGGAGATCACAGCAGGGTAACTCCTGCCCTGTGTTTCTGATCTGTACAGCTGTAGGGGGTAAATGAAGTGGCAATTGGTTGCTTACTTGGATGTGCCAGTATGGGCAGTAATATGGAGATAAAATTGTTCTGTATTCACCAAATTAGAAATGAGTAGCTGAACGTACTTGAATTTATGCCAGTAGCCTCAGTGAGGTAGGGCAGAAACTGAGCAGTGACTTATGAGATCTGCCATCATCACCCAAGAGCTTGTTTTATAAATAATAGTTGATTGGCAGCAACTCAAAGAGTAAAAGACAGAGAGATTAATCCCCAGTTAAAGGATTTAGCAGCGTTGCTCCTTGTGGAAGAAAGGATAAATTACAAGTGACAAGGTGCCTCTGCAACACGCTGTTGTCGTTGTGCACGCTTTGGAGAGGAAAGGGTTCTGGGGTGAGAAAGGCAACTCACACGTTTTTACTGGGACAGGCTGGCAGAGGGAAGTGAGGGGGCTGCTCAGCCAGAGGCCCTGCTCTGCACGGGAAGCAGCAGCACACAAACCCAGAAGGGCTTTCTGCCGAGCCAGCATCAGCATTTCTCACACTATCAGTGCAGACAAGCACTGTAAACAGTGAACAAATGCCCACAAAATACATACACTGGAGTTCTGGCTTACACACAATAACATATAGGACAACATGCACCTTTCCAAATAATTTCATGAGGCTCATCCAGAGCTGTAGCAAAATCCTGATCTTTTATGAGGATACCACTGTAGAGAGAAAGAACCAAAAGGCCTGTGAAGAAAAGTTTCTAAGGACTATGAAGTAAGCACTTCAAAAGAAAGAAATCAGATTTCTCCATCTGTTTTTACCTAGTACACAGGAAACATGTACTTAGGTAATGCACTGAAAGATCAGGAAAAATACCTTGACTATTCTTCCAAGCCCTACAGCTGTCAGAGACAAAAATACTAATTTTGCCTTCGCTAAATAAATCAGCAGCTTAAATAAGTCAATCAATTAACAAGACAAGCCTGTAGCTAAAGATATCACCATGAACAACAGGTAGTAAAATTTGGGAGAATTCTCTTTTCTTTCCTCTGAAGGTCTCTGCTGTAAATGTCAGGTGGGAGGCATTATTGTATTATATGCAAATAGCTTTTCTCACTTAGAAAACGTGCCAATACAGGTAATCAAATTCTAGCTATAACCAATGCCCTTCAACACAGAGGGAATGTATCCCATGACAGGATCCCTCCAGCTATAAAGTTTTATATCCTATGATGAACAACAATGCTTTATATCCAGAGATCCCACACTTGATCTATCAGCATAACTACTGGTGTTATTTGTGAAAGGCCCAGCTGGCCTTTATGAAATTACATGGCTGCATTTCTGCTTAGCAGTGATGAACTACCAAGGGCATTGCAAAGACCTAAGTCTTAATAAAGTTCTACAGTCTACCTACTGATTTAGTGAGCACACAGGATCCCCAGGCAGCAGATAGGTGTTGTTTGATGATAGTTTTGCAGAAATCTGGCCCCTGCACAGCAGCAGAAGCTCAGCAGTAGTTTAGCAAAGCATGAAACCAATGCAAGATAGATAAACCACTGAGCTATCAGGCCATCTACTGCCCAAGAACCCAAACTAACAGTCTTAAAATTACAAGAAAAGGTTTCGTTTTCTTTTTGTCATACCCAAAGGCAGAATTCGTCATTCACCTCACCCAGCTCACAACAAAACTCAGGTCAGGTCTTTTTCCCTTTCTCTACCTATGAAATTAGTATGAGCCATAGACAATCTGGGCTCCAGACCTTGCAGCAGATAGATGAAGCCCTACCTGGTGCTAGAAACATTTTGCATGCTGTAAGAGTTGTATCTGCCAGCATCTCATGATCTCTTTTCTACCAACACTACAAGAAAGAATAGTTGCGACACCACAGGAGAAAGAAGACAATTTTCTAAGTTATATGCCTGCTTATTTCAGTTTTGTTGCCTTTCAGGCTTTGTCACAACTTTGCCATTACTCTCTACAATTTTCTAGAATTGCCATAAAAAAGTCAAAAGTTGCTGCTTTAAAATAATATTTCAAGGTTGAAGCAATATTCTAGAGTGGGACACTGCACCCTATAGTTCTTCTTTAGATGCCTGCAATCACCACTGACTCAATTTAAAGAGATGGTAAACTGGGGCTGAGAGCCATCAGCTGCAGTAGTCAAATGGCCTTTTACTCAGGGAGCTGCACTTGAAAGCAAAAAGGTACAGGAGGGCTGCACATCTACCTGTCCTTTTCCTCTTCTTCCAGTTCATTGAAATGTAGCTCCTCTGGGGCCTGTCCTTTGCAAGGCAGATTGTAAATCCATGCAGCAAGTAACTACACTGTGCCTTTAATGGTAAAGGACAAATAATCACTCATTATCACAAGTATCATGAATTTCATTAATATTATTAAAACACTTTGTCTTTGGACTAACAGAAGAATAGATATTTCAAGCAACCTCCTGTCCTATTACTTTCTGATATTTAAAAGTAAAGAATATCTAACTCAATTCTGTTAGTCTCCCACTCAGTATTCCTTTAAATCAGGGGCAATCCTCATAGGGACTTTTAGCCAGGGCAAAAGTATTCTTTGAAGAGAATAGATAATCCAGAAAAAGATGGAGATTTCCTCCATGGAAACACAAAGGGAAGAAACTGTGAAGTTATTTTGTGAAAGCAGTTTGTTTCATTTGTATTGAACATGAAATTAAATGCTCCAAGCAGCACTGAAAACAGTAATTATCTTCACGTAATATCTGTGACATTTTTCACCACAGTATGCGTGGTGTTGGGTCTTGAGCAAAATAAAAAGCAGCCAGGGGACTGGCTGAGAGGGAAAGGGGGAGATGTTTGATTTGGTTGGGTTTATTGGGGTTTGTTTTTTTAACAAATAAAAATTTCAAACCCCATCACCCATCAGGAATTAATCTTTCTGGATGCATTCTGGCTTGATTCAAGCAATTTAATTCAGAATGCTGATGTTCTTGCTGTAACCAGGCAGGCAGCAGAGCCTTCCAAACCCATCACCAAGACATTAGAGTGATACTGCATCTGCTTCCCACCTGAAGTTTTTGAGACACCACCCACTCCAACTGGAATATCAGTCTCTGTAAATTCAGGCCTAGACACATCCACTTCAGGGACTGTGCCCTGCCCTCTGCACAGTCTGTGGCATTCCCAGAAGAGAAATTTCTTACTGGAGGCGTAGGTTGTCAGAGAATAAAACAATATTCAATGAGTTGGGAATAAGAAATCTTGCAACATTATATAAGTATTGTTTAGGATATTTTCCATTCCAATGACTTACAGGCAGAGATATAAAGGTAACAGATTTACTTTAAAAAGTTTTAAAATCTACCAGACTTTCCAGAACACAGAAATTTAGCAACTTTCACTGCTCTTTATCCTTGATTTCCAAAGGTTTTTCAAGCCAAAAGACTTTCTCCTCTCTAAGAGGAGACTGTGACAAAAAAAAGCACAAAAAGCTGTATGTTTTACAAGACTCAATAGATTACCCTGCCATGTTTTCTAGGAGACACCAGTGGTTTCAGTGTATCAGGCTGTCCTTGGCTGACAGAAGGCCATAAATCAACTGTAGATTTACTGCCTCTCCCTCCAGGGAGAGTAGAAATCACTGTAAGAAGAAAAGGTTCAAGCACATAAAGGGGGACATCTGTCCAAGCAGGTTCAAGTTTCAATATTCAGGACAGCATGGGAAGAGAAGGATCCCTCTGGAGCTCCATCTCATAGCACAGGCTGTGGATTGCAGGAAGAACATGCTTGCAGCACCTCTGCAACCGAATCCTTGTTATTTCTAGTGGTTTCATTCCCAAGGGCAGTGACAGCCTCATGCTGTGGTGCACTTTCAATAGAGGTTGCATTTGTTTTGTCCAGGGGTGGATAGTACTACTGCCAGATCCACACACCCAGTGGCAGAAGTTTCCTCCACTTTAACAGAATGGAACAAAATGCATGTTTTTAAAGAGAAAAAAGTCATGCACAGTGTGGGTAAAATGTGTCCTGTCTCTTGCTGTGAAAGCAGAGAAGTAGAAAGAAGGTTCAGGATTGTTGACAATAGATTGCCATTCATCAAAGCACAAATGTTTACAAACTGAAATTAATACTTTCAAAATGCTAGCAGCATCATGTAAATTAAGCTGCAGCTCTAAGAGCCCTCAAATTTGAAACCTCACAGTAGGCTATTTCAGGATAGACAATATGGTTATTTCAAGCAATTGAATCCTGCCAAGATTAACGATATTCAGCAAATCAGAGATGGAAAAGCAAGAACAGGATCAGTACTGATGTTGATAAAATAGGTTTGCAAATTCTTTATACAATGATGAATAAAAGAACTGCTCCAAGAACAAAGCTGTCTGTAAGTCTAAGGCTGAACAAGTACATGATGCTCTTAGCAGACAGCACATATTTGTTTACAGTAGCTGCAGGAAACAGAGTACTAAACCTCAACATGACTTCAGGCTTCTGGCAGTCAGTAGTGCCAAATTAAGTTTGTCCTATAATGAACAAGAACTTGGCAAGTTCCCCAAGACACAAAGTGCTGAGCAATCATGTCCCTTCAGAAGGGATGACCACAGCCCTCAATCAGATATCTGCACCTTGAATCCCCTTGGGTCTCAGTCATTTTGGGACCCCCATATTCCCCAGGTTCCCAGGACAGGATCTGTAGCCCACAAGGTGATGCTCAGCCAGTTCTAGCACAGGGGATCATCCACCATTCTCCCTAGGACTTGAGCAGGCTGTCCTTACACCTTTGCTGCACAGCAAGAATTAGTAACAAGAAGAGTAGAGCCAGAGTGAATCAAAACCCTGCCAGCAGGACCTGGGGGAGCCCTGAGTCTGAGATAAAGGCTGTGATGCTCACCTGCTGGATCCTCAGAGGCCTTGGAGCAGGACAAGTGCCAGATCACTGTGCCCTGAGGGTGGATTGGGTGCTGTCTTGCTGCTAAGATCTTTCTTCCCCATCAGAGTAGCTGTGAATATTTTGGCAATTCGTAGTGTTGGACAGATTCCATGGAAAGGAAGAGGGAACACTAAATCTCTGACCTAGACGCTAACATAGACTTAGTCTTCCCATTAATTAATAAATTACCCTGCAGCTATCCTACCCTCAATTTTTAAGATGTGTTGGGCCAGAGAGGTCCCTTTAGACTAAAAGAGCAATGCAGAAGAAGCAAAGTAACAATCCTCCAACTGCAGTTTTTAGTAAGTGCTCTGTCTGTGGGTTACATAACACATTTACCTGGACAGATAAAGTTTACAGGTAATTGCTACAGGTATGTCTTTTTGCATACCCAAATTTAACTATCAGAAGAGGAAGGCAGCAAGTCTCTTTAAAAAAAGTTAAGACTCAGTTTTTAAATTACTGTAAGGCTGTTTAAGGATGCTGTTCCAGTCCAGAAAGCTCTGGGGAAAAGAAAATTAACTGGCTCTATCTTCATTTGTAACAGAGTCTAGTCTTCCATAAAGGGATTTGCTCACATAAAATAATTTAATTTTCATATCTTTCTCATCTCAGAATAAAAGAAACAAGTTCTTACAAGCATAATGCCTGACCACGAAAATTTGTAAATAGCATGAGCTACTAAATGTATCCATGAATTGCCTGCTTCATCTGCAAAATACTTTTAGAGTCTTCATTTTCTTAAACATTGTTTCCATTGGCTGTTTGGTACAGGTCATACTTCTTCTCCTGAGGCAGCTCAGTTTTGACTGCTCTGATGAGTAACTTCTGCCCAAAGGAGTTTGCTTTAACAACTGAGGCCTGCAGAACAAAATGCTAACCCAAAAAAGCAGACCAGAAGCTCATACTACATGCTCGGTATTCTCCCCCCAGCTGCTGTTACCTCCTGCAGTATCTGAGCACACAACTGGGATGAGGATTGTTGGCCACAAAAACAACTAAGAAGCCTCTTCCTTGCTAACTGACCTTTCATAATATACTTACTGGTTCTATTCATAACAGTTTTGGATATCCTAAACTATTTACAGCTGAAAACTGTTTCTTACTGAGCACTTTATTCTTATGGAGTATGATGTTTCAAACTGCCAAAATTGTCTTCTGAAACAAATTAATTTATGTAGCTTTATAGTCTGATAGTAAATCAAGGTAGTTGCAAGTTCTGGTCTATCAGAACAATCTTAAAAGATGCAAGTTTATTTCTTCCTGGAAAACATATGCTGCTCCTTGTTTACAGCAAAACCAAATTGCAGTTACGTTTACTTTGCAGACCATGTGTAACAGCTGATGCACTGCTCAGTCATATTCCCCTAAGTAAAAGCAAATCTTACAGCATCTGATCTATAAGGAAACACTAGGACTGATTTCCCTTTACGTTACTCTGAGGTATTTAAATTCATGGAAAGCTGTTTGTGACAGCTGTCAATGGCTTCCTGGAACTGGCACCCATTGTATCGAGCAGAGAACAGTATTTCTATGGCAACTGTCTCATCACATTTCAAAAAACAGACGAATAAGAAGCATTCATCACCTGTCTACATTTCCTATTTTCTCAGTAGCACCTTGTCTTTCCATTCTCTCAACTCTTTAGGGCCAAGATAGGAAGAGAACACTTTTCAGTCAAGCTCTATAGAAGTTTCTGGCTGCTTGGCCACTTGGTCATTACATCTCTGAGCTGATGCTTCCGAGAGATCTGTGCTGTTATTCCTGCCTCTCCTACTGACCCACAGCAAGGCACAGCCAGCTATAACTTTAAGCATCCCCATTGTCCTAGGACATGAGGCTACCAAGGATGTCCAGTTTATCTCTGCCAGAGGTAAACACAGCTAGTGCACCCTGGGCTGGGTGCAGCTACCACCAGCTGCATGGAGGGAAGAAGGCTATGGTTCATCAGCTTTTTTCCCCCAGAGGCCTCCAGAAAGGCATCACTCATGTTTGCTCTGCTCTTCTAAACGCTCCTCTCTAAGGCGGCTCGTGTAACACTGAAGAAATTGCTGGGTGAAAAGTGCAGTCTGACAATCAGGAGGTGCTAAGGAAGAAATACAGGACAGCAGCATCCCCAGGGAGACTGGCCTTTGTGCTGCATATTTGCACCCGTGCTTGCTGAGACTGCAGTAATCTGAATGCAAGGCAAAGCTGCTCAAATTTTAGAGTTTCTGAGGAAGAAATGTAATGGTTATTTTTAACAAGTACTTCTCTGAAATAGGAAGAGAGCTAGAATTCTATCTTTTTTTCATTCTGTTTCTTCCCAAAGTGGCCACTTTAGTATCCCCAGAGAGAAAAAAAGTATTTAAAGCATTATGTGCATATGTTCCATTGCCCTTTGAGAAGAACTATAAACAGCTACATCTCATTCTGCAGCTCAAACTGGCTATCATGGGAAAGACAGGCAAACAGCATGATTCAACCATTCTTACTTTCAAGGTCTTTTCTCAAAGATGTTCAAACTTTTACCATTTTCAAGACTGAAACCTGTCAGTCACAGCCCCCACATTTTTTTATGCTCTGTTCAAAGCACAAGATACGTGATTTCTTCTGTTAAGGAACTTCTACAAATTTTTTCAAAGAATGAGCAAGTTCTGTCTTATTTCACTCTTTTGTTCCAGTTCCGAATAGTATCAGTGTGCTCAAATTTAGAAACACTGCACTGACCTGCTCTAAACATAGACATGCATGGGATGGAGTTTGGGTTTCCAAACTTGCTGTGTACCACGTGAACTCTATTACAGCTTTGTATACTGTAATTGTACTTGACTTACATGGCTTACTACTGAAAACGTAATTTAAAAATAGTTGTTTTAAACATTTCCATTAGATACCTAATGGGTTGCCTAAACCATTAGTCCAGCAAATTAAAAAAAAATCATCAAGCCGGTAAAACATGCTTCCTTAGCAAATTTCTCTCCTTATTTGTCCCTAAGGATCACTTACTTTGTATACACACACACAAAATCTTTCAAATAATCTCGCTTTCCATAATCATTTGGCATTAGCTGTATGCAAGGTTATATTCATTATATCAATGAAATTGTTCATCCTTTAGTACTTCTCACAAAAATTAAAGCAATAAGTCTTGCAATTGTAGCTTTAAAAATAGCCATATATTTGTCACCAAAAAAAGACATCACTAAGAAAATGCGTAACACAATTATTGTTGTGCTGTTACAGCTTCATGCTGCAGCTTTGTGATAATCAGCTTTCTTGTACAAATGAGGTTTATAGGATTTGAAACAGAGAGAATAAGATAATTAGGGAATTGATATTCTATTAACGAACCAATACCATTATTGCAGAACTAACATGATTATTGCAGAAACTTGCTCATCTACATTGCACTGTAGTATCCCAGATGGGATTCTAGAGGACTGGACTGTTCTCTAAGGAAAAGAATGTCTGGAGAGGGCCTTCATCATCCTGCAATTCTCAAAATCAGCAGGGAATTCACAGAAAGTTCATATGACAAGATTTTATACATATATATATATTCCTATATTTATACAAATATATATAAAAAGTAAGGAAAATTAACATCAATATTCCAGTGCTGGTTGAGACAACCCACTTAATTATTGGCGTCTGAGGGCAGGCAATTCTGGGAGTGTTTTGGAGGAACTAACCAGTTTGAGAAAGTCAAGCAGAGGCTGCTGCTCAGGTACAGCAAGGTGGGTAGTGATACTATGAAATGTGAAACTTCCTCTGTTTCGGGGTGCACAGGTCTTAGAAATCCTGCCAGCCATCCTTTCTAAACACAAAAATAACTGCACAGTAACTCCCAAAGTTCTCCTTCCCTATAATAGAAAGCTGCCGTTTTAATGCAGGAACTTGAGGATATATGGAGCAGGAGGACTCTTATCAGATAGAAACATTCATTGCATTACTTGGTAATGAAGAAAAATCTTCTGCTTACCAATATTATCACAAGTACTATGATGCAGGAAATATTTATATCTCTCCTACTAAACCAATGCTTCCTACTAGCTTAGTACTTATAACCTTTAAATCCCAAACTCTAGGTCAAAGAAATGAACAGAAAATAGCAGTAAATTGTCAGGCAGCACAATTGAATGAACAAGACAACAACTAATCTGATGATGAGAGGGTAAAAATTTGATAAGCCTTTCAGAACAGATGTTTCTTCAACAATCCTGTTATGCTGGCAAAACAGTTAATGTAATTTTGAACCTGGCAAGAAATACTCAATTGGACATTTCCTGCAGAGAAGTTTATAAAATACTTCTTTCTGAACTGAGGAATAAACTCCTACAGAACATTGCTTGACTCAGTAAATTTTACATTAATTTAAGAAAATTAGTATTAACTGATCAAACTACCAGGAAGCAGTTTGGCACTATCAGTCTAGCAGCCTACATTACCAAAAGTAACTTTCTGTAATTGTTCAATTACAAAAAGTGCTAGAAACAAACATGACTTCAAACACAGATTAAGTATCAAAGTCCCTTGAAGCCCATTGCAAGCACCAGCATATTGGATCAGCTGGGTCATAAAGAGAGTACAAGACACTGTGTACCAGCTTCCCACAGAGGCATCACTCACAGCTGCCAGTTTAAAATAATGGCCCAAAGGAGCTTTTCCAAGTTATTCATGGATCACTTAGGAGGAAGGATGTGAAAGTTATTGGAAATTACTCCCAGTGTTATTGATGTGGGAAGGGTGAGGTTACCAAAACCCACATGGGGAGGATGGCTCCGAGCCTGCCCCATTAGACTTTCCCAAAATGCTGTGGGCACAGCAGGGGGAAGCAGCAGGGCAGAGGGAACAAGGACCTCCTCACTGCACCTCACCTGGCCCAGGGCAGGCTGGAATCCATGAGCTGGGAACACCAAGCCTTGGTGTCCAAGAAGACCACAGAACAGCTGCTGGGAAGAGATTGCCCAGTCTCCTCCATCCCTGACAGCTTTTGTTTCGTCAAGGACCCATTGCATGCACTAAACTCTCAGAAGTCCCACCAGCAATGAAAGAGGCAGGAAAGAGTGATTTTAAGCAGGATTGCCAGCCCTGGGAATCAGGGGTCCCATCTTTGGCTCCAGTTGTCCCTTTCAGGCTGTGCTGTTTCCTCAAAAATCCCTACAACAACTTCTGCTACCACCTCCCCTCCCACACACCAGAGCTACTCAGAAAGATGCATATTCCTGTTTTTCGAGGGGGTTGTTTTGGGATTTTTTTAGTGTGTATAAAAATCCCTATATATCTATGTGTTTATAGACATTTTTCAATGTTATGCACACAGAAACATTCTTCAAAACTACTAAGCAAACTCTTCACAGTTAAAGTTCTCTGCCTTCAAATGCCAAGGTCTCCCCAGTGATCCCAAATACTCACACATCTGCTGCAATTTCCTTTGAGAGACATTTCTTTCATCCTGGAGAAAATTTATTAAAACCCTGACTTTTCATTTAGGACACTTTCTAATTAAGTACCAATCTTTAAAGCTTCAGCCTTCTAAGACTTATTGTTCTTTGCACAAGATGAGAAGGCAGTCACAATTCATTGTCTTTATAGAGACACATATTGGTTCAAAAAAATATATATTTAGCAGCTTGCAGTTCCATGTCCTTGAAGTTAGAAGTGCTTTTATAATTTAATATAGGGAAATAGCCAACTTTTGCTGTTCTAGACACAGGCCCTCAACACATCCCTATTTGCATGGTATGTTTTAAAAATATGTACATTCTTTTAGCCTGTAATTACATTGTTGAAGACTCACTGAAAGTTCTTTAGTTACATAAATTGGGCCATTACCTCACATTTTATATTCCCATATTCTAGTTTATGAGAAACTGATTATTGCCAATAAGATAAAATCCAAGTGGCACTACATACAATTTTCCAGCTAGAAGAGAGGGAAAAGTAGAATTTTAATAACAGAAGTAATATAGGAAAAGCACCTATCTTCTAAGAGTAATACAAACAGGCTGAAATGAGATGAAGCCTAAATTCTCTTGCTTTTCCTTTGAGTTGCCTTTTACAAGGATGTAAATGGGATAAATTCCCCAGTAGAGGTTATCTCAATGTTGACATTACTACAAACATCCTAAAAAATGCTCCTTGCATGCCCTGCTCTGTTGATTGTTTTCACTGATGAACCACTGCAGCTGTGAAATTTTCGTGCCATGTCTATAACCTTCTCTGGCCACTGTGTAACACCGCAATGGACATGACAAATGTTCTGCTTCTTCAACTTTCTACTACTGATCTCTTGAGCAGGGTTCATCTTTGTGGTCAGAGAGACATCTAGTAAATTAACTTGGAGGATTATTTCTCACAAGTTTGAGTTTTGCCCTGTTCTCAAGGTGATAAGAAAAAAGTTCCCAAGGTAATAAACATGGTCAAAAACAGGTTAAAATTCATAAAAAACAAGTTAAAAAAATAAATAAAAATTCACAACAAGGACAAACACCTAGTGTTTTTTCCGTGGAACACATCCTAGGAAATGTTTATCCCTGTAAACCAATAAACTACAGTTCTGTTCCGTGCATCGGAACATACTTTAAATATAAGCTCTCAGTTCAATAAAATCAACTTCTTTTCCCAAAAGAAGTCCGCGTACTTTACTGTTCCTTTTATCTCTCTTTCCTTTTATTTAAGTCCAATACCACACATCTTTAGTTCTAGAGGGCCACACTGCACACTTCTATAGCTGAGTCAGTCTTCCCAGGCTCCCTTTACAATCAGTGGGGAGAAATAAGCATCTCCAGGCATAATTCACCTGACTCAACTGAGACAGCCACTTCAGGCTGAGAATAACTCTGCCCTAGAGATGGCTGCTTCCCTGTGTAGGGTGACAATTAAGGATTAGATGGCTGCATTTAGTCAGTTAAATCCCACCATTTGTGATTTAAAATGTTATTTTTCCCCAATGCTCCCAATGTGAAGCATGACACACGGGTAGTGAAATCTCACACGGTCATAAGTGGAGCCTGTACACAATAACCTGTGGGAGAGTTTGCCCTCTAAAGAGCTGATTTTCTTTTGAGACTACAGACTCAACATTTCCCAGCAGAAGAAAATCATCAGTTTGCTCTAATTAATGTGGCTGAACATGTGTACTAAAATGGACTTCCTCCATTTTTCACCCTTATGTTCAATGATTTAACAGAATACTTCACGCTCTTAGGTGCCTATTTCAATCCAAAACACTCTCTGAATAGCACTTGTAGCTAATTGATTTGTCGTAATTTACTTCCAGCTTGCTCTCTAATGCTCCAGCATGGTACTTTTTAAATTTTGAGCACAGCAAAAAGCCCTCCTGAGAGAAAAGCTTCTTGGAGCTTCCCCATGGGGTTTTCAAGCCACACTTCACAGATGAAGGAGCAATGGGAAGATAAACACCACTTCCAGCCATGCTAGAAGTGCATGAGGCAGCTGTCACTCCCATACACCTGAGTGACTGCATTTCATCCTTTTGACCAGTACTGACAAGGAGACAGGATGCTCCTTGAATCTTGTACCTTTGGGATTTATAATAGGGGTGGCTACTGGGACAATTCCTCTCCAGCTTATAAATGGCAGTTTCCCAGAGGGAACAGAGAGGTCACTTTGGGAACTCTCTGATTTTCCCAGTCCCCAAGTCCAGCGTCATCAGTGCAAAGACAGACACAGACAGGTTTTATTTTGTCCATATACTCAAGCAAAGTACCAGAGTGTCAGAATAAACATCAGCTGTGGATCTTTCTCCACTACCAAGAGCTTAGGCCTAGGGATACCTTTCTCCAACAGGGGAAGAAAAAAGAAAGCTATTACTTTTAATCCTTCATGTAGCTTCTGCTAAGAAACACAAAATCACTCAGTGTAAAGCATGGAGGCAAAGCTCAGCCTAAGAGAGGAAGCTGACAATGTAAAATGTTGTTGAAGACAGTCTACCAACTACACAGATTACTCCAGCTTTCCTTCCTGAACTTTATGTGCTTGGTTTGCTTCCTGAGGTGCCATGTACATTAAGGATAATGCCAGATCCCTTTGTGGCAAGGATAATCTACCCTAGGAACAACAATGGTGATGCCTCATCTGGAGCTAGGTCATCTGCCATCATTGGCAGAAAAATGTCTTTTCTGGTCCCACTGCTTCCAAACAATAGCTCTTGCCAACAGCTGTGGGATCAAATATGTCCACAGTTTAACTTCAGCCATGTGAAATGGAAGAGGGATCAACTTTCAAGTACCAAGTTAATTTTAAAAGGAGACTGTTACCCTTTGAAGCAGAGTTGTTATTACTATGCCACACTCTTGTTTGTGGGGGAAAAAATGTTTTCTTACTAGAGAATATAAGATTTGGAAAGAAATTCTACAAAAATTGTCTTTCATGGATACATCCTTGAGCTACACCTTTTTATGTAAGATCTTCCACCTGTAGCTCTGCCTTGGCTAGAAGAAAACCCAAGAGCCTCCTTCTGTCTTTTTATCCTGAAGCACACCAAGAAGTACTTAGTCAAAGAATTTTGGCTTTACTTGGAGATATGTTTGCAGCTGCTGGCCAGCTAAATTGTCTTTGAGTTATTTATACTCAGCTCTCTTGTTCACTAGCAACTAAGAAAATTACAGCAGCCTTATGCAAGTCATGGTGAACACATTGATTTGCCATGCCTGAATCCCTGCTTTAGATGTTTAAGGCACTTGGATGGCTTCTCCTGGAAGGAGGCACCTTTTGCCTGGGGGATTGTGATGGATCAATTAACAGGATCTATCAGCATTTGATTTCAGTTCACCCTGTGCATCCATCAAGGCTCCCAAGGACTGGTGCAAAGTGCTTGCACCCTGGACTCCAGCTTGCACCTTCAAAAACCCTCCTACACTACCACACCTGGGTGAAACCATAATTGCTTCAAGGTAAAAAACCTTATGCAAATGTTGCTGAAACCAGTATGTCATTCTTAATGGTAAGCTCCTTGTCTCAGACAGCTTTTCAGCATCCTAGACACCCATTACATTTCCAAATGGCTCTCCAGGCTTAATAAATCACCCCGTGAAGTTCAAGCAAGAGCTCACAAAGTCCTCTGTAACCTTTCAGTGAGCCTAGGCTGATTTCTACCCAATGGATCAGAATCAGCAGACCTGAGAAGCAAATCTCCTCCCCAGGAGACACATCAGGAAGGATTTGCTGCTGGGTTCTCTGCTGCAGAACTAATGGACAGTGCTTGTGGCTCAGCTACTTGCAGATTGTGCAGAGATTGGCAGGAAAAATGCGACCAACTCGCTGCTGCCAAGGGGCATGGATTGGGAAAAGCAACCAAATGGGAGCATGTGGTCAAATTGCACAGAAAGATATTCTAAAAGCTCTATGAAACAGGGGACTGAGCTCAGCTTTACTTCAAGACATTTTTGCCACTAGAGCAGAAGGAAACTACTTATTCAACCTCTCCTGGGGCATTGAGTCGTCCATTTTTTACATTTCTTTGCAGCTAAAGCAGAAAGGTAAAAAGTCTTGTCTTTAACTTCTCTAGTGTTTCTAGCAGATGTCTGTGCTTCTAGTAGATGAGGAAGGAAATGGGGGGTCAGGAAATATTCAACTTCTCTCCCTACTCATAGACGCTCTACTGCTAATATTATCAAATATCTAAATGATTAATAAAATAAAGAAACCCAAAAACCAATTTAAGTGCCATGAGTTGTTGGTAATCCAGATGTCCAAAGATTAAAAAATGGATAATTAAATTTATATGTATGTGAATTTTCCATTGCCACTCATTATTAGTGTCATAATTCTATGTGCTGAAGGAAGGGCTACATGTCCTTGATAGAGAAGATTTATTTCATTAACTTCTTATTGTGTTCTTGCTATACTGTTTGCAATATAGCAGAATAGGAAAACACTATTTAACTACATTTAATTCTGTTAAATCACTTCAGTTTTAGATACTTAACTATAACATTTCCTAAGGTTGAGACTCATTTGATTTAAATATCTAGGCAAGATGAAATGTTCTTTAAAGGTATGCAGGAAGTCAGCTAGATGTTGAAAAGGTTTCTCAAGAAATTGATGCATGAGGTTTTTTATCCAGTTTCATGGAGAAAAGCTCTTTATGAGCTTTTCTCTGGTCATAAACAGAGCTTTAGGAAAAGCAAGCAGCTGAATCTATGACTTTTGGCTAAAGTCAATAGATAGAGGTAGTATGGTTGTTGTCTTTTCAAAAACTCTCCTATATGTGACTACAGCATTAGCACTAAAAGCTTCTTTATAGCCAATACAATATAATTTCTAACCACACAAAACCAGGTCCAGAAGGAGGCATGTGGATTCCTTACTCCCTACCAACTGAATTGTTAGTTCTCTAGAATCTATAGCATGCATATAGGAATAAAAAATCTCCTGCTTGAACAGGACACAGAATTTGAGCACGACTTTTATGTTCTGATCAAATGGCAGTAGAATTTTAAATGAAAAGCAAAGGCTTGAAATGACAAGAACTGCTCAGACTGACATTTTTACTGTCATCAGAAGAAAGTTCCTGTGCTCATCAGTCTCTTGTTTTGATAGATAAATGATCCAAATAGTGCTCTCCCAGCAGTCCCAAGCAGCATTTGTGACATTCTTAAAGGCAGTTACTTTTCAGTCTACCTGCTCTGAGACCATACAGATAAATACTTAATAGCACAGCTTATGAAAACTTTTCAAAGTCAATTGCCTTTCCTCTGACACACCTTTCGCTGGTTTTACATCACTACAAATGCAGTAACCATCATCCATGGTGAACTGAGAATATAAAAAGACCTATTTCCCACATAGAAGCCACTGCGATCTATAACACCACTTTTATTAGCAACCTGCAATGCAGTCAACACATGGAGATGAAGAAGCCTGAAGAAGTAACTGCTGTTATTATTATTATTGTTCTTATGAGTCTCTCATATAGTGGCAGTCAAAAATCCAAATACTTCCTTCAGTTCCAGACTGGGAAATAACTTTGTCGTGCCACAGAGTCAAGCAAATGAAGAGCCCCCTGCCACCAATTTCCTAAACGGATGTCTCAGCAATTATTCTGCAGACTTCTGCTAGCACAATACCTCACTGATGCAGCCCAGCTTCCTTCTCAGGCATAACCACCCACACAAAAACTCAAGAAAGCACACTCTCAGCAGTTGAAAAAAAGGTCAAAAGCACCTCTCCCCTATTCTTAATGGGAGAAAAAGAAGAGCCACAATGACACCAACTTCTTGTAAACCAGACAGCTCAATATCCTCCTTCTGGGTATTCTGTAACAACTATCATGGCAGTAAAAATTTTTAATCATATTAGGCTGAAAAAGTACATTATTAAGTAACAATCAAACAGTTCCGATCTTAAAACCTATTAAGGCTTACAGACCCTAAGCCTTGATCTGGCAATTGTTCAGCCAGACATAGAAAAACATGTATGAGACTGTCAGTGGCACAGGGCAAGGAGCCCCGGCTGGAATGCATCTATTTTTCCAGTTGTAAAGGAATTACTGGGGGAAAAGGACTGATAAATAATTGCCTTTTTGTTCAAAGCATCTGATGAACAAATCCCCTTTTTGTTGCACTTCATTATGCAAACAGGAGGGGATGAGAGAAGAAGAAAGGAGGACCTGCTGTGCCCCCAAACACAGCACTGCTGATAGCAGCTCCCTGAGGCTTCAGCCATTCACTTTATCAGAGACCCAGAGTTCTCATCATCATTTGTCTTTGAAAAGGTTACTTTGAGCAATGTGGAAGCATTTGACCATGCTGACACCTGTAAATACTGAGCATTGTTGTTTTTGAGTGGTTCTGCAGCACAACTTTCTAGGGGTCACTAGTGTGGCACTCCACACCACGGCATTCGAGCAACCTTGGATGAAATTTAACAGATGTGATTAAAGCATCCCGCACTCAGACTGAAGGAAGAACAACTGGAACCTGTAACAGATTATTTGAACTGGATACTTTCTAGCCTAAATGCATTTTACACCTTCATTCAATCTTTCCATCCCAGGACTATCTACAGAGCTGACAGCTCTCAATGTATTTATGAAGCACAAGTGCTGATTGTCCATTTTACAAGCTGAAGTCATTTACTCACCGAGCTCTCCTAGTACATCGTGAAGCACGATTTCCTAGCGGTCACAATGGAACAGCAGGGATCCCACCACCCTGCTTGGCACCAGCTGCTGGACACTGCAGGGCACGTGGGATCCTGGGCATGCAGGGTGGATGCCCAGGTGGCATAGAGGTGCCCTGGTACAGAAGAGAGAAATCAGATCAGCGAAGCAGGAAAAGGCCAGCTTGATTTGTAATGCCCTGCTCCAGTATCCAAGACAGACCTTTCCAAAACAGTTTTGGCACCAATACCAACTTCTCCCAGCTGAGTAACAACCCCTAGCATTTAAAGAGATTCATGTGTTTCACAGGCCTGAAGAGGCACGTTTTGACACAGTTCTCTAAATTGGGCAGAGGCAAACCAAAAAGGGCAGCCAAGTTCTCTGAGCTGGGCAGATGCAGCTGCTTTTATCAAGGATTACTCACATGGACACCAGCTCCACCATTCCTGCTGCAACATCCACACAAAGAACACAATTCCTTCTTGCCACCCAAATTCAGCACTGCTCACTACAGGAAAATTAATTATCTGTTAATCATCACAGAAGTCAGAAGCCAACATAAAAGCAGCAGTTATATATTTAAAAAAAAAAAAAAGCAAACCCACCAAAACAACAGACCACGTCAGGTACCCATTTATCTAAATTAAAATCTTTACCCATTTCAACATAATAAGGAGCATAAACCTACTGATCCCATTAAATACAGCTGAAAAACATCTTACAGCAATGCTTTTCATCATAACAAAAGGTTAATCTAATGATCCTGTGCCATATTTCATGGTTATAAGACATAGTCTAATTTTATTTTTGGGGGTTGGTTTGCTGTGGTGGTTTTTTGTTGTTTTCTATTTGGTTGTTTTTTTCTTAGGTTTGGGGGGGGGGTTGCTTCTTTCTTCAGTGCTCTTCTGCACCTACTTTCCACAAAATATCTTATCTACAACTGAGATAAAGAAATCTTCATGGTATTTAAAGGTCTGCAGCATTTTTCAACTACTAGCTGAGAATAATAGGGAAGCAAGGACTTTAGTGTGCTGCATTTTTACCTCCTACAACACTACCACAATTCACACATTTTCTGAAAGCTCCTATGCTGTTTTTAACAGGGTTTTTTTCCAAAAAAAAAATTTGAATTTAGACTTAGAATAGTTGATGAATGATTGGTTATGTTTTGCAGTTTTCTTCCACGCAGCACTGCTTATTTTCTAGTGAATAGAGAATATTGACAGTCAATATTGTGGTCAAACAAGGTCATACTGCAGTAATCAAAAGAAAACGTGTAAGTGTAAAATACAATGTTATTTCCCATATTTCTCCTAATTTATGCATATATAATCACCTGTGTCTTTTTGAGAAAGACTCTTAACCCGTGGGACAAGGGGGGAATAATTGGTATATATAAACTAGTCAAATCCAAAAGATTGCTATTTGAAAGAATAAAGAAATAAAGAGGAAAAAGAATCATAGAATGTAATGTCAGCATTTAGTGACTGAAAATGGGAAAACTTAAAATGAGGAAAAAAACCCCAAGGTATTATACAGAAGTGAACACTTGCCTGAATCTGTTCCTTGCTCCTTTCCAGAAGAGTTAACATTATAACATTCTTCAGCTTCAAAGAGCAAAGAAGCATTTTGAACACTAAGGAAATGCAGTTTTCAAAGATGACTTCTTAAAATAGAAAATATAGAAATGATGGGGGAAAATATGATGCAATATACACATGTACCTACACAAGGGCAAACAAGGTGAGAACTTGTACTACAGTTCTCATTGCTTGTCAACAGTACATTGATGTTAAAATGTTAAAAGCCTTTTTCCATAAATTTCAGTAGCTTCAGGGGTTAAAATTGAAAAAGCATTTTTGAACAGACAGCTTTGAAGTTATAATTTGGTCTTTTCCAATCTCCTAGTAGAAAAGTAGTTTTTCATGCTATAGTCCATAGGAAAATCCTCCAGCTTCCCAATGTGACAGCAGGGCTGTAAGCAACCCAGGGAAAGAAAATCAGCATTTCCAGCAGTGCTAAGCAGGATGTTGTTGTTCCCATACACAACAAACAAGCCAGATCATGCAGAAACAAGGGCTCACCTTTGATTTTTCCAGGCCTCTTCCAGTTTCTGAAGATCAGCACTTTAACCATTTGCCTCTGTCCTTTCCTCTTGTTTTTTTACCATGTTATTATGTGAAAGCACATCTTACAATCTTGTTCTCTCTCAGAAACGACAGGGGCCACAGAAAGGCGGCAATTGCTGAGAATCCACTGGAGGTTTCCTGAACTCTCCTGCAGCAGTTCAGAGCACTGATGTGCCTTCTGTGGATTTGGGCAATTAGATAGTCTGCTTAATGCTTCTTTTCACAACAAAACTGATATTTCACATTATCCTGTGTAAGTATGGTCAAACAGCTTTTTTTAACAGCCGTTGTGAAATACATTGAAATACACTGCAAGCTTGCACTGAGTTTTCAAAGAAACATTCTTATCATATAAAAACACAAATTTCATTTTCTCAGCACACAACTTAAGGAGAAATCAGCTGCCAAAATTACTTCCTCTTTATGTTATGATTACAATCTAAATCTAAAAGTTAGACTTGCACAACCCTCTTTTGAAACTGCATAGGCTTTTCTTACTCAAAACGAGGAGCTGAAGTGCTGCCTACAAGAATCCCTAGGACAAAGTTGTACCTAAACTTCTATACAGTGCTGAAGGCTTTCATAATCACAAAGTTATGTTTTAAAAGATCTTAGAAAGCCAATATCAATAGATTCTCAAAGGAAAAAAAAAAACAACAGGAAAACCAAAAATTTTGAAATGCTTCCTTAGTCTATCATTCAAGATTCTTTAGCTGCTTTATCAATGAGAAATTTTAGGGATCAACTGGAGCAGGGTGATCTTCTTAGACAATGATCATTTCTACTGAATTCCTGGGACAACTATAAGGTTGAGTTTCATAATTAATTCTGAATCATCTGTTTTAATTTTAAGGAGCAATTCACAGTCATCTGTGCTGTGTGTCAAGTGTCACAACTACATCTGAATTATGCAAAGGAAAAAAGTTGTGTGTGACAGTCTGTTATTTTCCTATCAGAAATGAAAAGGAGTTCACAAAGTATTAGAGAGCTTAAGAGCTGATTTAGTAATCACAGCATCTACAAGAGACCTGGCAGATCCATGAAGCTTCCTCAGATAAATCCTTGTTTCTGTGTTTGGACACTTTTTACACTGTCCTGTCTGGAAAGTGTTGTACCCCCTAAAAATACACCCAATGCTGAACATTTCCAGGAACTATTCAGCAAACTTTGATGGCAGCTGACCACAGAGACAGTCATTCTCTGCCAAAATTAGGATCTTGGGAGATTTTGCTGGCCTCCCAGTCCTGAGCACGCACAAGTCATTTCCAGACCAGCTGCCAGTCTGGACTGGTGGCAGCTGCTCCAGTTTGCCTTCCTCTCATCCTCACTGCTGCAGACACACACTTAGCCAAGGAAACCTGCCAGAAATCTCGGAAATCCCACATGCTGACTTGCACTGCACCGCGCCATGTCCCATCTGATGCACCCTAGCTCTTCGAGGAAGTTGCTGTATTTTTGTGTCGTTTCAATGCAATCCAGCACCAGTGTGGGATACAGACACATGCAAATACTGAGTAGGGGTTACTCCAGCAGCCATCCTTCCCAGCCATTCCACTTCCTCAAGTGCTCCTCACAACTCTTGCACGTGATCTAATCTCCCCTGTCTCCACAGCTCTCCTCACCACACGCTTGATTTCATGCAGGCTGTCCTGGGACTTGTTCTGCCTAACACTGGTGCTTTTAAAGAGAAGCACATTGCAGTGCAGCAAGAAATTGAAGTAAAGAGAAAGGCATGCTCAAGAGCTGTAGAGCAGCTGGAAATTGTGAAAAGGAGCAAAGCTAAAGCCCAATCTGCACTAGAGGAGTTTTGCCAGTGTAGCTGCATCCCAGATCTCAAGACACAGATGGTTTAAACAGCCCTGGAACTAATGGAGTTTCTGCCATTAGCATTTATGCCAATTCACTGAGCGAACATAATTCTTCTGGCTAAAATATCCAGTTTTGTCAATGCTAGGATTTAAATCCCTAAAAGAAAAAATTAAGAACAAACAAACAAGCAGAAAAAAAAAACCCCTCAGTAACAAAAACTCCACAAAACTGGAAAAGCACATGAAAGTAGCAAATGAGGACTTCCTGGTTATCCTGTAGTGCTCATGGAAAGTCTGATCAGACCTGCCCACATTAACACTGCCTTCATGCAGGAGAAATCAGGTCCAAGAATAGTTCTCTGTATTGTATCAGCACTGTGGCACCCTGTGCAAAGTATAGTAAAAATCACATCCTGCTTAGTATAGATCTAAGTCTGAAGGCACAGGATCTGAATTTTGAGTTCTACTACCTCTAAGAGGTTGATGCTCTTAATATCCCTACCTATTCTAAAATCCTCAGCTTTAAGGACTGTTTTGTTTGTTTTGCTTGAAGTACTTCTTGGCTAGGGCTACATGCACATCATTCAAGGGAAATAGTCTGAATTGACTCAGTCCTGATAAAGGAAATGTTAGAGAAGTGCTGTTTAGGGCAAACCCAATTTACAATTTTACCCAGAGTTTACATCTGATAGGATTATCCCATGCTATGTGGATAATAAGATCAAGGGGAAAAGACCTTCAGTCTCCAAGATGATCAGGTGAGGACTAACTAGAACAAGGACAAATGACACAGTGAGAAGTACAGAGAAATACACTGAGAAATAGCAGTAAGACAAATACTATCTAAAATAGCATCAGTCTCCAAAAACTAGTCAGAGACGAGATTAAAGATTAAGTGAATTTTACCATCTCTCCTAACTGTTAGTGATCAACCACAGACTTGAGCTGTTCTTCTGTCACACAGAATCCTGCTGCAGAGAAAGAACACAGGGATGTGTCACCTTCACTCCTCTTCCAGCAAACTCTTCTGAGACCAATACTCCCTCAAAGCTGTTCTGGTGATCACACAACAGAAAAATAATTCCCCAACTGTTGAACCAGGGTATAGTCTGAAAATTATGTTTTCTTACATTACAGATTGAAATAGAGATCTTTTCTAGGCATACATTTGAAAATATTGATTGTTTTCTTACTGAATCTCCTTTTTGTAAAAGAGTTTCAGAGAGAGGTCTGTCAGTGAAGGAGGTTTGGGACTTGCAGCTGCACACACAAGTGTTTTCAGAGGGCTGTCAAAGAACACATGGCTTCACAGCATAAGGATGAGTGGGAAGTGGGAGAAACAAGGCTGCATTTTATGACTGTTCAAGCAAACTAAAACTGCCTCTTGACCTCCTTGCTCCAGCACTGCTTTGGGATTCCTACAAGTTTCAAGCCCTTATTTAAAAAGGCAGTGTTTTGGAACAGAAGCAAAGTCATTCTGCATTTTCAACCCCCCCTGTATAAATTTAATATACATTTTCATTGATAACAATGAAAACAAGCCACTCCTGTCTAGTAAGAAACTAGATGTACAAATTAGATTAAAAATAGGTGATTAGTAACTTCTTTGATTTACTACCAATAAAAAAAATAAAGAAAAGAGGAAAAAAAAACCCAAAAACAGCAGGAACCTTGGCTTTTCTTCAGAGGGACAAAAGTCCTTAAACTTCTTAAAACAGAAAATTTGAAAATTTTTGGTTGAATGGAACATTTCAGGCATGTTAGATCCAAACTAAACAAAGGATGAATGCCTAAGGGTAGGGATAGGAAGTGAGTGGCCCACTTATGTTATGGAGGGTTCAAGCTCATATCCCAGCCCCAAGTCCAAGGGGATATGTGCCTCTAAGGAAAGGATGGTGGCCACGTGGTTATGTGGGATTTTGTCTTTATAGAACACTCACCATCATGAATGTGCCATTCTGCTCAGTGTGGAGCTCACACTAGGGGATGGGGTGCTCAAACACTATTTCTCACATACATTTATTTATTTAAACAGCTATGAGCATCAGCAGCAGAAAAGATGGCAGGAAACAGCTCCCATGGGCACTATTGCCCAGGACCTGATCCTCTGGGGCTCTTCCACAACATATACAACAGTCAACTAGCCAGGCCATTATCCTGAGAGATCTGGACTGGGGGTTCAGACCAGCCTCAAATAAGAGAGGAAACCAAATCACTTCATCGGGCAAATTATAGAAACACATCACTGTCATCTCTTCTTGAGAGCTATGAATAGGGGAATTAATTTTTTTTCTTTCTCCAGCCAAAAATTATCAAATCATAACAGGTTCACTCTGTGACCACCCAGGAATTGAAGCTGATTTGGGAGTCATGTGTTATATAAGCAAGTCCATCATTCTGTGTTCTTGCTGTTCTTCCTTCCCTCCCCCCCACACCCCTCAGCTAGATTAAAACAGATGGCAGAGGGACATGAAATAAAGAGCAAACACAGGCAAGTGACTAATTTTCCAAAAGGAGACAGAAAGCCAAACCCTTAACTTCAACGTTAGAAGCAGCAAGGAATGCATAATTACCCTCTGAACATCACATTCTTCCACATAAGCAGATGCAGTGGTTGCTACAGATATGATGACAACAAGCAGGGGAGGGATCCTCCAGGCAGGCTTGACAGGCAGTCTGGGACTACACTGCAGTCCTAGAGACACAAGCAGAGAACCTGGCAAAGGAATCACAGTAGGAAACACGAAGGTGAGTGAATTACACCAGGGACATGAAGACAGAACTATTCCAGTGCTTCCCTTTTACCAGACAGCACTGTCTTCGTTCCAGTCCTGGTGGAGTTGGTGCTTGCATCTCTCTTGTCAGCACCCCTTCTCTGGCAGCTTGAGGAAGGCTTCAGACTCTGCATTTCTGCTGCTTCAGTAGAAGCACTACATACCTCTGTTGGTTTTGCTCCATGAGCAATAACATGACAGACCAGACATTTGGGGTAGTAATTTTCAGGGCTAAGTCTATCAGACTTTGTCATTTTAGCCATTTGGGATTATTTCTGCTGGTTGAATGAATTTAAGGAGACATTCAGAAAATTTAAAGCAAGCATAATCTTTGTTGTGTCTGACACAAAGCATACTGCAGCACATCATTTTGCCAAAAGAAGGACTTTTTAGACTGCTACACAGCTAAGAAAAGCACCAAATCCTCGTTCAAGGCACAGAAAGGGATTTTCCTTTGCCATTCTGTAAGAAATCAGAGTGCTTGTGCTCAGACATGGAGGTACCTATCCTTCAGGACTCCGATTTTTTTCCTTCCTGTGTTATATTGGTATTCAGGGCACGCTGCAAAGCCTATTTATTTGCACGTGCTTCTCCTGAGGCGTGCTTGGGAGATAGAATTCCGCGGTATCTTTAGATAATATTAGTTCAATTGATTTATCTGTTATTTTGTGGTTATTTGTCGTCTGTGTTTCTAGGTCTGTTGTGACCTTTTACAAATGGAACTTACAAATAACTCCAATCTGTGAAGACTCATGCAGCAAAACCTAAACAGCTTTTAAGATATTCCTCCAGTTGCCTATACATTTCAGGTCCAGACTGTGCTCAATCCCATGGACTGGACAGCATCACCCAAACAGGGAATCTTAAGCATTACTTTAGCATGCATATACAAATATTTGCTGACAGATTAAGAACAGGAAATAACTCTACGTCTGGGTTAAGTTGCAGATGTGGGGGGAAAAAGAAAAAATAAGGTTTTAAGCAAGCAGAAATGCAGACTGGGTAAGGAGACTTGGCAACCTTGTAATTTCTGCTTCGCACTTCAATCTGCTGACAGACATCTACTTCACATTCCAGGAAAGGCAGGTTTGTTGCAGCAGCCTTCAGCTGGCAAGGAACTTCCCTTACAAACCTTCCCTGCCTTGTCCCAGGGATGCACTGTGGCTTTAGGAGCCTTAGCAAGAGTTATTGGCAGGAAAGAATTTAAGGACACCAAGAATCCAGTGAAAGTGTCCCTCTACCCTTCCTCCTCTCTTGGGACACTTGGGCTCAAGCTCAAAGTACATGTTCTACATCAGATCCAAGTACAAGCTCATCTTTCTTAAACAGATTTTTAATCCAAAGCAGCAATATTTCCTTCTACTCACACTTATTATGATGGATGGAGCTAATTATCATTAGTACAACACTTGGTCAGTATCTAAAGACACACAGTCACATTAGGAAGGATTTGTACAAGTTTATAAAGCCTCATAAAAAAAATTAGATCCAATTGGCTTGCAGGTCAGAGTAGCCAACAGAGCAAGAGACTCCTGCTGGCAAGTGAAGTGTTTCATTTCAAAGCCAGCTAAAGCCTGGTAGAAGGTGGAAAAGCTGAAACACCAACAACATCCATTTTCCTTGAGTGGCCACTAGACAAATTCAATGTTTAATTCTATGATAAGGCTGCCCAGACATTTTCACCCATGTCTTCTAAACATGATCAGTAAGATGATATATGTGTGTGTTTACAGACAAGGAAGCATTTACATTCAGGTCACCTTAATATGCCAGATCTAGAAGGGAAGGAAAAAAGATTTGTAGAAGTGGCTAATTCCTCCAAAATAATAATATTCCTGTGTCCAAGATAAGAGGCATGCTATCTTAGGTGAACAGCAGCTTCCTTTGTTTGCAGAGCTCTTGTTCAACAACCATAAGTAATAATAAATAATAATGAATAAACTAAAAGACACCATTTTCACCAGTCTTAAATTCAGGACAACGTAATGCAATCAAAATTTCAAGTCTTTTCAGAGTTTTCCAACAACAGCTGAGTATTGAAAAGGTAATAATAAATGACAACACTTCCATCTGCAGCAAGAGCAGCTGCCATGGAATTTGAATTTTCAGTGATAACCTGATAGATTCTACAAGAGGGGCACTGAGTTGCCAGCTCCACAAAAGTAGCTTTACAAACATCTGGACTGTAGTAATTCTTCTGAAAATAGTTGCATGCTTAAAATAGTCACTGCTAAACCCATTCCACAAGAGATAAATCGAGCCACTAGAAGAAAGCAATAAAAATAAACAAACTAAGGTTCCAGGGAATTTCTCTTGTTTTACAATTAATTAGAGAAAGCACTGTAATGAATTTGCTCAAAAATTGACAAGGAAAGGCTAAAGCAGAGGAGCAGAGGCCAGTTCTCCTGCATCCTAATCCAGTGCACTGTCTACAGGATCACCCTTCATACTTCTAAAAGTGAGTTGGTTGCTTGCTGAGGATAGAAGCCAGCCATAGCAGCTGACTGAACTGAGTTTCTCTTAAGAAAAAAATCTAGAATTAGGTCGCTCTGGCCATGATCAAAAGAGAAAGAAACAGCAGTCCTTAAATACTGCCAATGCTTTGACTCCACGTACTTATAAAATAATCTTTTTAGTTATGATCACCCAGTAAAGCTGCACAAATTTCCACCAGTTAGAAAAAAATCCCCAACCCACTCGACCAGGAAAGCCACCAAATTTTGTGACTGGCAGTCCTAAGCAGCACAGCCCTCAGCATGGCTCTGCCTCCCCACAGAGAGGCATCATCACTGCACAGAAATGTGCAAGCCAGCATATTTCTGCCATTGTGCTTCTCAGAAAGAGCCTCCAAATCACAGCAGCACTAAGGAAACTCCTTATTCCTACACACGACTTTTACAAATCTACCCGTACTATCTTCCTTACTCCACGGTCTCAAACTGAAGAATCTTTCAAAAACAATTAATCAGCTTTCATTAGCTCTAAATTGCTTTTTCCTTGCTTGCAATTAAGGACTAATATCCAAAGAGTTAGAAATTTATAAGGTGATTAACCATAATGAGTAACTGTTTTAAAGTATGATCAACTGCTGAATATCAACAGATATCTTAGATTTTCCCAATAAACTTTTTTTCCCTATGTATTTGCACAAGCTTGAAAAGGAAGATTTATTTAGCAGATGTTGATCATTCACTGGATAATAGTATATGTGTAGCTGTTCTTTCCCTAGAAGGCAGCTAGTTATAGACAAAAATACCTGCAGAATAGAAGTTAGTTTAGATTGAGAAGGTTTAAAGGTGACACTGACAAGATGAAAGATCTATTTTTACATGTGTAAAGTATATTTCAAGTTCAGAGTAAAAGGAACACAGAAAGCACACACATATGATCAACTCATGTACAGGCAAGGATCTGCTCAGCATGTGTAAATATCATCATATAAAATACATTTCCTTTCCTTGTGCTTCCATTCAATTAAATGTTGGTCAACCAGTGCTAAAAACATTTTTGAGTAGTCAGTAGCATATTAAGCATGCCAGGGTTAAAACATCAAACCAAGTGAGTGAGTTGGGTCCAAGGTTATAAACAGTAAATGGAGATTCTTTTTCAGCCACTCCAGCATAATATGAAAAAGCTTTAGTTATGTTAATGAAACCAAATTTCTGAAAGAAAAATTATTCCCTAATTTCACATATTTCCCTACATGGTATCCAATGTAACACAAGCGCAATTCACTCACTACACTCAAAAATCTGTCAGAGATAACCCCACTTAGGTGTTCATCAAGTAGATCTTACACAAGAAATGGCAGGTCAATACTCACTAGAGGATGACATCTGATCCCCTTTAGAGTAGAGCTTGTCACTCACAGTAAAAGCTGGAAATTCCAATTCAGCTGCACTCCGCAGGGTACTCAGAAACTCTTCCTGGTAGAACATATCCCCAGAACACAACCAAGAACTTATTTAATCAGTATTTCCCTGCATTTTCTTTCTTGCAGGGCCATAGGAGGAGTTAGGCTATTTCCATAGAGAGAGTCATTAGCAGAATAAGTAGCATCCAAGTTTTCTGCAGTTTTCTTTGACAGATACCACAGAACAGCAAAACTTGAGGAAAAGTAGAGATGTTCTCAGAACTCTAATGTATGTACATATAATACTTCATTTAGGCAATAAGTGAACCATTTGAATCTTTAAAACATATCAAGCTGTTTAATTTTAGAGATGTGTAAGAGGAAGACGTAAAATGACACTTTCATCACACAGGTTTTTTTCTTCTCCTGTTGGTATGCTGTGTATACAAACCAGCACACATCCTAGGAAATATGGCAACGCTTCACATTTCTGTTTCCTCTTCAGAACTATGTTAAGAAATCCCATGTTTAGCTAATACACGAGGAATGAGTCATTTATTGATGGGGGAAATGAGTTTATATGGGGAAAATAAGCATTATGCCTGCTGGATTAATGTTTTCAACAGTCATTACATTACTTAGTGGAGCAGGCAGCACGAGCCTAAAAGTAGCATTAGTGCATATTTTAGGATGAGGTTGTTCACATTTAACCAGTTTCAGGACTCTTCTACAAAGAATTGCAGAATTAGTGCTTTTAGCTGGAGGGGAAGTAAGTATTTTTAGCCACTCAAGGAACCAGGCTGGAGTTTGGAGCCTGAATAATTTCTAACGATAAGTCTGAACTTCTTGTAAGCTTAGGGTCCACAGTCTTTTAAGATGACAAAAATCAAGGGTGCATTACCTGAATGTTTTTACTTTTCAAACAGGTAACTGCTACGGGTAAAGATCGTCTTTAAAAGGGAACATGGATTTAATAAACTCAACTGAACAAAACAGTACAGCAGAAGAACCTTTCAAATGGGCGACATCCAAGATTCTCATTTCCATTACCCTGTCTGTGCTTGCTCTAATGACAACGGCCATCAATTCTCTCGTGATGACTGCAATAATTGTGACAAGAAAGCTCCACCACCCCGCCAACTATCTCATCTGCTCTCTTGCAGTGACTGACTTCCTTGTGGCAGTCCTGGTGATGCCCTTCAGCATTGTCTACATTGTCAAGGAAACCTGGATCATGGGGCAGGTGGTGTGTGACATTTGGCTGAGCGTGGACATCACGTGCTGCACTTGTTCCATCTTGCACCTCTCCGCCATTGCTTTGGACAGGTACAGAGCAATCACAGATGCCGTGGAATATGCCCGGAAAAGGACACCTAAGCATGCTGGCATCATGATAGCAGTTGTATGGATCATATCCATTTTTATCTCCATACCCCCTTTGTTTTGGAGGCACCAGACAACCAGCAGGGAGGATGAATGCATCATCAAACACGACCATATTGTCTCCACCATTTACTCCACGTTTGGCGCCTTCTACATCCCACTGGCCCTGATCCTGATCCTTTACTACAAGATCTACAAAGCAGCAAAGACATTTCACAGGAGAAGTGTCAGTCGGATCGTGAGGGAGGAGGGAGTGAATGGACAGGTCCTTTTGGACACATGTGAAAGAAGCACCAAATCAGCTTCAATGCCTAGCACAACAGAGAAGACCTCAGATGCCCTGGTGAGCTCTGATAAAATCAACATCACCCTACGAAGCCCCAAGTCTGAATCCAAGCACGAGAAGTCCTGGAAAAAACAGAGAATCTCCAGCACGAGAGAGCGAAAGGCAGCAACGACACTGGGCTTGATCTTAGGGGCATTTGTGATCTGCTGGCTCCCATTTTTTGTAAAAGAAGTAGTTGTTAATACCTGTGAAACATGTCACATCTCAGAAGACATGTCTAATTTCCTAGCATGGCTGGGATATATAAACTCCCTTATTAACCCTTTAATCTACACAATCTTTAATGAAGATTTCAAGAAAGCCTTCCAGAAGCTTGTACGGTGCGGGCAATACCTTTAAGAGTGTTCTTTCATATAAGGAGAACATAAGTCATTGTTTTTTAACCTGTATAAATTTATATAACTGAGATGGCATTTGTTGTATTTAAGGCAAAGCACCAAGACTCTGCATTTACATTATAATTACTTTTTTTTTGTATAGGTAATATTGGGAGCATTAATTGTCCAAGTTTTAAAGAGATGGATCATCTGGGATTGGTTTTGCTCTAGAAAAAGAGGTAGCATACTGTGGCTCTGATCCAATTGGGATTTGCACAGCTGCCTAGCTTGAAGCATAAGGTATTACCTTATATATGAAGGAAATATGCACTTGAAGTAGACAAAGAAACAAAACTTTTTAAGGTAACCCTCAGTCATCAATGAAATGTTAAGTAAAACAACATACACATTTTAAACCCTACTGATATAAGATAGAAAATACACCATGGAATGACAATGTGACTTTAACAGTCTAGCACAGGCCTGCAACATAGAACCAAGCCATTCACAGCCAAGGGTAGTAGCTTTAAATATATCTACCATCATCCTATATCAGTCAGCTGAGTGAGCTGCAGCCTTGCCTTGTCCCAAAGATGGATTTCCCTGTGTTACACAGCACCCCAGCAGCAGGCAAGGGGCTCTCATGGGTTACCAGTTTCAGAGAAGCCAAGATTTGGAGCCCTTTGCCATTGCACACCCACAGCAGATGCAAGCCCCAAGGGAAAAACCCAAATATCATGGGCACCTCCAGTGAACTGGGTACATGGAGTGCCTGGTGCTCTCAGGCACTGCTTCCATGGGGAAGAGAAGGCTCATAAAGGGCAGCTGGTTCTCCTTGTGGAGAAGGGAGAGAAGCAGGAGATGAGGAGACACTCCTCCATGTCCTCACACCTGGCCAGGCACAGAGCCTGTGACCTGCAGCACCAAACCAGCCATGCCAGGGCTGAGCACTGCTGATGGGGATGGCTTAGTGAGGTCTGAAGAGCTGAGGCTGACAGCTCCAGCTCAGCATGTTCAGCCCTCCATCCTCAGAAGCCTGATGCCCCCAAGCCTTTTCTCAACTGCCCCAAGCACCAGGGTTGTGCTCCTTTTCCAAGCAAGTGAGAAAGCACCACAGTGCTGGCAGTGTGGGTCTCTGGAAAAGAATGTGCAGCACCTTCTGCAGCAGGGAAAGAGGGAGTGACCTCAGAATGCACTGCACACATGGGCAGGGGATCCTGTGGGATGCTCACTGAGCTGCTTACCTCTAAACCCCTCCTTCCCCCTCAGCATCCATCCATATTCCCATTCCCAGCAGAGTTAAAAAGGCATTACAGGAACTCCAGCCTGCTCTAACTTATTTAGTCAAAGATGACCTCTGTGAACAAATCCCTTCCAGGGCCTGAAAGATGGCAGCTTGGCCAATCCTGACTGACATGCTCTAGATGCCAAACCATGAAATTGTTAAGACTCACACCAAAGCCCAGATTTTGCACATTTCAGGACATACAGATTCAGACTGTCACTAAGAGCCCAGCTTCAAATTCTTTGTCAGACATTCAGTGCTGCCCCACAGGAACTACAAACCTCACTGTCAGCAGCAGCAATCTCCTGCAAAGGTGCTCCAGTTTGGCACCTGGGCCACCAGCCTAGGGACACCACAAAGGAACTGAGACATGACAGCAACATGGTCACCTTTAGCTGGGGAAAGATGTCACTGGCCTTTGCAGTTGTTCTTCCAAGAGGCTTTCAGTGGTTTGCATTAGACAAAAAAAAAAAAAAAGGAAAAACACTGGGAAAAAAATCATCACTGTCATTTCTCTCTCCCCCTCTGTATTACAAACTCTGCAGTTTGTAATAATTTTTGTATTTCCCACACTAGCTACCAGCTGACACAACAGCTGTGAAAAGGGTTTTCTGCAAGATGATGAGGTTTGAAACTTGAACTAATTTGTTTCTGTCACTTGCAACTTACTGTATTCTGCTTTTACATCAAGGTCCAAATGAAATGCTATTCAGAATTACCAGAAATGGTGCATTTGCTTTGCTGTTGATTTTAACATGGCCAGGAATCTAATGGAAAGCTTACTTGTCACACTATGGAGCTCTAGCACAGCAGTGGCACAGCTAAATTTTGAATATACTGGGATGTGACAGAGTGGAATTGGCTCATGCTCAGTGCAAGCCAGCACGCTTTATTACCATTGCAGTCAGAGCACAGCCTCTGCAGCCCCCATGACCTCAGCACTGGCTGCATTATGCTGAGAGAAAAAATTGCTCTCAGCATCAGCTGTGTTCCGCTGTCTCCAGAAAGAGCCAAGAAATTTAGCTTTCCAAAAGGATTAGCAGATTAGCACAGAAAACCCCACTAAATCATTCACTCTTGAAGACCTCTGTTTCCCACATTTCCTGAGTCATAACCCTGGGTGTCTCAGGGGAACCCATTTCTCTCCCCCTGCCTCTCCCTTTATGGCTGCTGGAGTACAGACTATATTGTTTATCCTCTTACTCGTAAGATGTTTGACAATATCTTGTGAAATCAAATTGGAAGGAAAAATAGGGGCTGCTTTTCAGGAGAAAAGATACTTAAAATACTTATTTAAATAATAATGGGTGCATCTCAAAGAAGGAACCACATGTAGATAAACAGAAAATAGCTGTCATTTATGGACTGTTAACAGTATTATACTCTGAAACTAATTAAGCTGCTAAACATTTCTCAAGATCCAGGGGTTGTTTCTTTTTGTATTGTTTTCACTGAGCTGTACCTGCTCACCTTTCAACACAGCGATGGGAGAGGCAACTACAAGAAATCTGATCAAACAAGTGGGCAGTTATTCCATTAAAAGCACTTGCAGCTTGTGGACCATCATTTCTTGGTGTCTGACTGCGACTCATCACTTGTTCCCTTACAGAACCCACTGTGCCAAACACTTCCCCACACAGCACCACACAGTATAATTTCATCTCTAGCATTTACCCATGCATGTGATGTGTCCAGAAAAAAAACAAGAATTCCCCTTTCAAAATGGAAAGAAGGTAAGATGTCTGCAAGATGCTGTTTTCTCTCCCCATGAAGCACAGACTTCCAGTGGACCTTAACACCAGGTTCAAGGAGCACAATGGAGCAAGATTTTATGCACTGGAGCTAAGATTTTTTTGCAAGTAGCTCTGTGCCCTGTGAGAGTTGAGTCCCAGCAAAGAGAAAAAAAATGTGTCTGGTTTCCCACCTCTGTAAGAAGACTCTGTGTGTATTTCAGAGAAAGGGTTTACATGTCCTCCAGAGTTTGCACAAAGCTTCCTGGGTCCCTATCCCTGCTGCAGCTGCCTTCCCCATTGCTGCTTGCTGCCCACATATCAGTTTAGATTTCTTCCAGCATCCCGAGAACTGGATTTGGAGCAGCTGACCCACTCCCACTTCAGCTTTTGCAGAGAATGGATCCTGAAGCAGCAGTGAACACGATATCCAGTTCAGGTGGATGGTTTTTACTAACAACAAGCAGTTAGATACACCTCATTATTCTGTACTCATTTTTTGGCCTTACCTCCCTGCCAGAAACTTTATTGGTGTCCTTTCCTCCTGAGGATGGCATATCCCTCACAAAGAGCTTGGGGACTCAAAAACTGCATTTGTTTTAGTGGTGCAGTCACACTTGTTAGCACATGACTGTACCACCCAGAAACACCCACCTCATCCAAATGCGCTTCTGGCAGTCGCTGTTTTCAGCTGGTGCCTGATTGCTCTCGGTGCTGGGGAGGTGCACGAGAAGAGCTCCGTGCCAAAGTATTTTCTCCAGCAGTTACAAACTCAGCACATTATTTCTAGGCAAGTACACATTACTACTCAACCTTTACACGTCAGATTCCTCTCACAGAAGAGAAACAGGAAACCACTGCTGTAGCTGCTGCAAAAATAAGTTTAAAAAAACAAAACAAAACAAATGAACAAAAAAGGGCTTTTTGGAACTCTGCAAACCAAAGAGTAAATTCTGCAAGAAAGTGAGAGGAAATCCTTGCAGCAGCCCAGTAAAGATTAAGAAGAAACCTAATACTTGTTTCAGTCATACTACAGGGAAAGTAGTACCAATAGCAGAACTGCTAAAAATTACCAACAAGATGTTGATATCTCCTCTCTGTGAAATCCTGAAATTAATTAAGCCATGTTTTTCTTTTTCATATTTTTCATTGTCTTCTGGAGAACCAGGATCAAATTTCTTAATTCGCTCCTCAACCCGGAAAGCTAAACCTCTAAAAGAAACAGAAATGGTTTTTTGATTTCGTGTTTCTAGCCATCATAAAGTAACTCAAAAAAAATTAAATCTTTGATGATACTGATCTTGGCTAAGAGGAAAGATTACAGAGAACAGAACAAACAGAAGTCAGCAGCAAGGGCTGTGAACAGCCAAGGTTACCAGCCAAATTCAAAACAGACTTTCTGGTGTCAAATCCCCCACACATAATGGAAACCAGTGACTGAAAGCAGCTTTATATCTTCACTTTCTATCCTAACTTACTAAAGTATGAGTTTCATAAATTTCAGTTGTTTATTTCACATTCAAGTGAGTTACTACTTAAGTAAGAACTCTGCAACTCAGGTAAATTTCAGAAGGGAATATTTTCAGGCAAGGAAAAAGTACTGTGTTTCATTAGTCAAAGTACATTAGCAGAATTATGTATTTAAGATCCTGGTTGGGGCAGTGTAAAGTCAAAGATGCTGCTTATCAAATGCTATTGCTTTTTATCCACTAATAGGTCAAGTCAATTGTATCTACTCTTGTTTATAATATAATGCTATTATAATATTATAGTCCTAAAATTATTTAAAATATTGTTTTGAAGGTATTCATTGCTGTGCACCAGATGGGCAGCGCTAATAAAAATTAGCCTCTCTTTCCACTTTAAGCAAGATACCTCCTATACACGAGTGATATTTTCCCCTCACTAAATTAAGACTTTTCCTTTCTTCCTGTACACCCAGTTATATGAAACTCAGAGCTGTATTTCATGGTTTGGGTTTAAAGATGAAAAACATGTTTAACACCACAAAAAGTGCTAACTGCTAAGGTAATGCTAGAAGAGCAATTAATCTTCTCACTTTCAGTTTAGATCATGACTGGTGGTAGACATTTAATGCAATAGCTGGTTCTGTGCTGGCAGTACTCCAAGATGCAAAAGCTGTGGTTAATTTGTATGACAGCAAGCGTCTGCTAAGCAACTCACTCTTGGCTGAGCTTGGTTTCCCATCTTTCACAGTACAAAGCTGCGTGAAACAGTCCACAGCCAGAAAATAAGGAGCAAGCCAGTTTGCACTCCAGTTGTTTCTAGTCTGGTAGTCTATCTGGAAGATAGTTATCCTACAAACACACACCACTAACCAACAGCAACAAAGCTGTGCTCCCCAGCCAGACACAAAAGGAGATCCCTTCAAGGAGAATGCCAGTGATTAACAAGACATTGTTGAATTACCTCAACAGCTCTGGTCAATAAAGGGCTTGCATTCTCTGTCATCAAAAAATTCACCTCTGAAGCTTGAGGTGACCCATCAGCTTAGATATATGCAAAAATACTGGAATTTAAGATTAAAAAAAAATTCAAGCTAAGTGTTTTCAGGTTGGAGATTTGTCTTCCACATCTACTTTAACAGCCAGTAAACTGCGGTCATTTTGAACCCAAAAACAGTTTCTCAAGCATGATACACCTATAACAGCTAAGCAGGATTTCATTTTTCTCACACATAAGATATATTACTACTGGACTGTTTCAAACCTCTTTCATCGATGGTCTCCTGCATTTTGACAAGTATTTCCTTCATCTGGTTTTCAAAGTGTGGAAGAAATACTAATTAACTAATTATCTCAGGTAGGTCTTACCTCATTTTTATAGTTAAAAAACCAAAGGCTAAGGGAAGAAGGCAGCCAGCACCTCATCCTGAGGTCCTGGGGTGGAGGACAAGAGGGGAGGGGAAAGGAAGGGAGAACAGGAATCCCTTTGTTAACTGCATAGGGAATCACACACTACTGTCTGAGGGATGAAAACGAGAACTGTGGAAAAAAGCAAATCAGGAAAGGGGAGGGAGGAAGGGAACAGGGAGAGAGAAAGACTGAGTAGTTTTCTCCTTATAGGGCCTGGAAGCCTTGAAATAAACTTGCTTGAACTCATCACAGCTCAGATCCAGCTAACAGAAGTGCCAGTTCACTTTGGAGCTGCCTGGCACCTCCCAGAGCTGAGAGAGGCAGAGGAGGTGGTTTTGCCACCTCCATCCCACTCAGGGTCAGTGCAGCGCTGCACAGCCCAGCACACACGATCCTTCTCCAAGACTGCTGTGACAACTCTGATCAACACCAGCCGTGCTCAGACAGTGAGCCTGGGGAACTGCAGGTACTGAGATCTTGAGAGGTACAAACAGTAGTAGTAAGAAAGGATGTCTTAAAATCTTATCTACATTCCAATTCCCTCCTGCCTTCTCAAAAGCCACCTCAAGTACCTGGAGAGTTGAATGGAGACTTGGAGACTTGGTCCCTTGCTTTAGACGTGGCAGGGATAGATGCTCAGCTTGCTTTATATTTCAGAACTACAATTTACACAGTCAAACCACTACCACGTTTCCCACTTTTCTTAGTTAAATACTCCAGTGTATGCCAATCCTCCCCAGTCCCTGCCAGCCTGGCCCTCGCCTGTGTCTCCAGCTCACTGAACATGTTAAAGCACTCCATAACAATTTACTCCAGCACTCCTCTCTTTCACTTGACTGGAGAAGAATAACAAAAAGCAACTGAAACATTCTCTGAGCTCTAAACCTGCAAATAGGGCATAAAATAGAAATAGAAGGAAGCAGTCCAAATTTAAGAGAAAATAAATCAAGTGACACTCCTCTTAACCACCCTTCTATTCACCCCACTTCACACTCTCTTCTCACCCACATGGGTGAGGGAAAAAGTTATTTCAGTAGCACGTTTGACTTATTTTGTATAGTTGGGCTAATGAGCTCTCATTTAAAGATCCTTCAGGGGACGGCTGTAAATGATAACCTGCTTTGCCTTCTCTCATCCTCAGCCGTACAAAGACCAAAGAGAAGAGAGGGGTTATTGACTCAGGTTCAAACAAGGAAACACAGCACGGATGAAAGGGGAGAAGGAGGAAGGAGCAGGATGTTATTGAGGGATGGCACGGAGCGGCTTTGGCTCAGCCCCCGGACACTTCGTGACGGGACAACCCCAGCCCCCTTCACGGGCAAGAAGCCACGAGTACACAACCAGCGGGGTGGGAACAGGAGGAACGGGGGGCGATCTGGGGCTGTTCCCGTCGTGCCAGGCCCTGCAGGCTGGCTGCAGGGCCGGGGATGTGCCACGAGATGCGCCGGGACGCGGAGCCTTTCCCGGGCGGCCGGGTCCCTCTAGCGGCCCCGGAGCCCCGGCCGAGCTCCCGGAGCCTGGGGACATTCCCGCGGGTCACAGCCCCGGCTGCCGTCCCCACACACCCTCCAGGTCGCGGTGGGCTCGGCTGGCAGGCGAGCCCCGCTCCCCGTGTCCCCAGCATGGCATCCTTGGCGTGGGGACAAACGTGTCGGCGTGTAGGGGAGCCATCAGCATGCATGGGATCCCCCCTTGCCATGCAAATCCCAGCAAGATTCTCAGAACCCCCATGTGTACCCCCGTTCAGCAGGGTTTATCAGAGAATCATAAAATACCCCGAGTTGCAAAGGAGCCACAAGGGTCACTGAGTCCAACCTCTGGCCCTGCACAACAATCACATCATGTGCCCAAGAGATTTGTCCAAGTGCTTCTTGAACCCTGGCAGGCTTGGATCTGCAACCCTGTGGAGGCTGTTCCAGTGCACAGCCATCCTCAGGGTGAAGAACCTTTTCCTGATATCCAGGCCACTTTCTCCTCCTGGACACAGCTCCATGCCATTCCCTCAGGGCTGGAGGCCAGAGAGAAGAGAGCAGTGCCAGCCCCTCTGCTTCCCCTCATGAGGTTATTGAAGATCACAATGAGCTCTCCCCCAGTCTCCTCAAAGCTGAACAGATCAAGTGACCTCAGCCATTTGTCAGAAGGCTTCTCCTCTAGTCATTTCACCATCCTAGTGCCATCCTTTGGACACTCTCTAATGGCTTCATGTCTTTTTTATATCATGACCCACAAAAATGCCCTCAGGACTCAAGGTAAGGCCACGCCAGTGCAGAGCAGAGCAATCACCTCCCTTGACTGTCTAGTTCTGCTGTGCCTGATGCGCCCCAGTGTCTGCTCATGTAGAGACTTGGTGCACTGCACACGCAGAAGGGAGAAAAATTTCAGTGAAAGGTTGATTCACATAAGGAATCATTGCCAGAACAAAAACCTGAGAGAAGCCAGTGAGCACAGAGCAGGTTGAAAGCTGGGTTGGTGAACAAGGGAGCTGCAATATAGATTTCCTCTGGGTTAATAGTCCCATAGCATGAGGCTCCTGGTGAGACAGACAATTGAGGAGTAAGGAATAGTTCATCAAAATTAGCTAACCAAGACAATGAAGAATGCCTGACATTTACTGTGCTTGCAAAACTGGGAGGAGAGGCAGGCTGGTTTGCAATAAACAGAGCCAGAACTTGCAAACAAGGTGAGGGATGCAAGGCTACCAGTGATAAGTGATAAATCCAAAACCCTGAACCAACAAAAACTTTTCTCAAGGCCTAGAATGTGCACAAGAGGCTAAGACGCAAACTCCGAAGACAAAGTTGAAAAGTTCAAGTGTGATGAGTCTAGAAGGCTTCATCAGAGATCCACAACAACTCCCAAATTGGGAAGCCACAAGTGCAAAAGGACTTTTGGTTCATTTTAAGGTAGGCGAGACTAGGCGGGGCTAGGACATGAATATGTATTAGGCATATTGTGTAATCCTAAGCTTTTAAGGAATAAATAGAGCAGTAGTTTGAAGTTTCAGTGTGCGTGCTTTGGGAAGAGCTATTTCCCATGCACTTCAGCACTAAATAAATACATACCTACTTTATAACTCTCATTTCTCACAAGTTATAGAGTCTTTTCCACCTATGTCTGGGACCACACCAGGTGCCAGAGGCAATGGAGGTTTCCGAGAAACAGAACCTGACATTTGCTCCCTTTCATGCCTGCTGCTTACTGAGGTAGTAAGTAACATTTTGTGAGCTGAATGAGACTCCAAGGCATCCCAATTAAAGTTGGCAAGTCTGTGGAGTTCAGCAGTGTGTGTACAACCTCCCAGGCAAGGGTCAGAAAAGACTGTCATTTGAAATGGCATGCAAAAACACCTATGCTGTTGGAAAATGTATATAAGGGAAAAAAATTACAAATCGTCAGAGATCAGGGATGCTGATTTGACCCTAAAGACAACCCACAGAAGGGATTTTTTTCCCTAGGAGCAGCTAGGCTTCCTCTGTGTCTGACAAAAACCAATCAGTGATTGGTTTGGAGAAACTGATAAGAGGTTAAACCACTGAAAGAGATGGACACAACTCTGTGAAAATCACATTTTAAAATGAACAAACCCTAGGAAAGCCCTCTTTCGTTTCCAGCCTCTCAGAAGATAACTAGCCTGACAGGATTTAATTCTAAGTACTCATGAGCAATACCAGTCACTACAGAAATAGCCACTTACCTCTCTATTTAAAGTAATGACATTAATATAATAACTATTTTTGAGTTGGACTTGTTTGTGGTTACTGGACTAGAGGTTTTGTTCACAGTTGCCCTTTACCACTTTTTGATAATGCACAGTACTGTGTAAAGGGGCCAAAACTTCCTCATTTCCAAAATCTGTAGCCCCTCTCATACTTCACAAGGACAAAGCAAAGCACAAGGCAATGCTCTGGAATTATAAAGTGGTCAGTGATTGGAACTTCATTCTAGGAAAGAAAAATCATGCTGAAGTGTGAATAACTGAAGTCTTACTGTCTTCATACATTTTCTGTGAAATTCTATCAACAGCATGTCTGAATTTGGTGGAATACTGGGCAGCTTTAAAGTCTCAGCTGAGAACAGAACATGTACACAAAGAAATACATACAGGCCACACAAATATTTGTACATGAACATAGAGCTAAAGTGTCACAAACAAGCCTTTTCAGAGTTATAAATTACCAAATATAAGGGATCCATGATGGCAGATTTTTTCTGAGCAAGAGGAGAACTCATTAATTGCAAGGGCTCTTTCTAATTCCCGTAGCATTTTAAGAAATGTTAAGGATTTTAAGCATGTTAAGAAATTGTCTCTCTTGCATTGCCTAACCATTGATTTATACCCAAGTGCTTCAGCTGGTTCCTGTCAGCTGTCCAATTCCATTCCCGTTTTGGGAAAAGTGAATCTAGAATTGTATATGCAATTCATTCGCAGCTTGAATTTTCTTTTTCTTCTTTTTTAAAACACAGGCAGCACAAAAGCCCCAGAAGTACTTGAGCTTTGCAAAGCAGAAAGAAAAATTATGACAGATTTTCTGACTCCTGTGCTTCTGTCACCATCTTTTTTCTGTCCTATATGCTTTCTTCACTGTCGAACAGACACAAAACAAACAAAACAAAGAAAAAAAATAAACAAAACAAACAAACAAAACATACAAACAACTTCACCAGACCTGGAAATTTCTTTCCAAGTTTTGTTGGATTCTAAGGGGGAGGGAAAAAAAAAGAAAACAAGGATCAAAAAAATCAATCCAAATCTTTCATAACAACTGTGAGGCCAGTTACAGTTATTTATGCTGCACTTCCAAGGGAATACACAGGGGCAGTATGATCCCATCTCATTCCCTTCTGCTGTGGAATATATTGCTGTAGAAGAGGTAATTGCAGATATTTGGACACCCTCAAGACAAGCTAGTTTTAAATAGTAGAGAATTCACATTTTCAGGTTGTTTGGAGAGATGTTCAAACAGTAACCCTGCATTCAGCATGGTCATAAAGTAGTGCAAACCACATCCTCCTATTCAGTTGCCCAGAAATGTGTGGGTAGAATTTCTTGCCAGATAGTGCTCTTTACAATATTCAGCATTTGTTTGATGCAAAAATGTTGCAGGGACTCTTTCTAGCTGAAGTAGTCCACCATATAATAAAGCAAGTATGGAGTAAACTCCTTCCCTTATTTCCCTATCTCAATTTACTTCTTTCTGTCACTACATGACTTATCCAGACAAATGTTCTGGGATGGGAGGTCTCCTTGCTCAAATGCATCTCCTGGAGTTTCATTGCTGTAGTAGGGAAGTTCAAACATTGTCACCAACATCACAGGAGATGACAGCTATAAAGTGAGTGATCGTCTCAGCATCACACAAGGTACCTGTCAAAGGCCTCAAGGTAAAATGAAGCAAATTGATCTGAAACAAATAAGGATAGGAGCTTCCCCAGGCCCTGGTAAGGAAAAGGAAGACTGATGGTGAGCCAGCGTGCTGACTATGGCTTGGAGCACAACCAGAATGAGTGAAATCCACAATCCAGCACCCAGGGAGAGCAGCCTTCCAAGAGGTATCTCTGTGTTCAGCTGAGTTGGTGTTCCAGCAGCAACTGCAGAAGGACAGTGTGGGGACATGCTGGATCACAGATCCACAGGGCTGAGGTCACTGCAGTCAGGGAAAGGCCAGCCCAAACACACAGCCAAGGAAGATGACAGGCCTGTGTCCCTTTAGACCTCCCACTGAAATACAAACACTGCTTACTACACAGTCTGCTGTCATTAAGGTATGGTCACTTCTGAGCCTTTTGAGGGCCTTTTTCATACAAGCAAATCCCCTGCTGACCAATTAGTCCAGCTTGTCCTTTGCTTGGCATCACGCTGTGGAAACAATGCAGACCATGAATATACTCCAGATGACTCTGGCCTTTGTTTCCAGGAATTGAATGAGGAGTATCACCGCCCTCAGCAATGCATTTCTGATCTGGCTGTCTATACATAAAAAGCACAACTTAGTAACTCAAAATATAAATTCAAAATAATCCTTTTTTAATGCAGCAAAAGACTGTCACATGCTACCATTTCCTCCCTGGTCTTTAGAGCTGTATTTCTATTTCCTTCTTTCACACTGCATCCCCCACATTGTGGTCATTTCCTTGCTCTAACCCCATCACCACGATGTTCTCCTATTTCAGTACTACCCACTTCTTCACAGGTGACCCACTGCTCGGAGAGGATGCACAGACCACAAGGTAGCTAGAGTATTATACGTGGCTTCTACATGCAGAATTACTGCCCACAAATTCAGGGGTTTTTCCATTTGCACTTTTCCAAGTGTGTCTAAAGAGCAAAGTCAAGCACCTGAACTTCTTGTCAAGTGCAGAAATATAGATATTACCTTGTCCCAAAAAGGCTAGAGTACTCTTTAGCACTAAAGACTGCTAAAGCAAATGGGGATTAAAAAAAAAATTAAAAATATAAACTAGCAATAAACCAGACATTCATATCAGCCAGCAGTTTGTCCTGTCAGGTGGCTGTTTTGTCTAGATGTTGCAGGATTCCTTCCTTCCAGGCTACTTCTGCCTGAAGTTCATCAAATCCAAAGGTACCAGCCAGCACCATTTGTGGACAGCCTGGATATCAATGAGATGTACCATTTCCTTGGTGATCTACTTAACTCCTTTTCAAAGCTGTTAATAAGCCCAAGCTGTAGCAATCTAGGCACAAAACTCAGGTAGGAAAAGAGGAAATTAATAATAAGTACCTTGCTTTCTATTTTAATAGCAACAGCAACAAAAAAATGTCCACCTAAAACCAGAAAAAGAAAAAGCCATTTCTTTCTACGCTTCCATTTCACAGGGGTATGTTTTCTAGTCTTTTTCAAAATCAGAGATTAACAGGCAAAGATATTTGTAAAAGTGAGACCAAGGTTTGAGTTGGCAGCAGAGGTCGGATCTTTAACTCAGTAAGGTGCAGATGTTATTGATGTCCTCACTTCCCATGTTCACAGAGGGCACAACAAATTGATAGAAATATTTAAACAGTCCAGCCTTAAGTCAGGAGCCTCAGAGTGGCTTTGTTTTTTTTTTCCTCTTTATGTTTAACACAATCCCCTTGCTTTACTGTCTGAGCTCTTAATTGTCTTTTATAGTAATTAAAATAATGCATCTCCAGGAGAAACAAGGAAGTTTCCTTTGTTCTGTGTTCTCAGTTAGAGATAAAAAAATCATACCAGAGAGAGATAGAAGAGGAGAAGGTCCCAAGATGATGAAAGAAAACAGCTGCAAAGAATTAAACCCAAGTCTCCTCACTTACTATGACATTATTTGATTTTCTCCTTAGGCTTCATTATGTTATTTTTAAAAGTCTGTAAAATGTTAAAGTCAGGAAACAAGTAAGGAGCTCCTTTGACATAAAAGTAGAGGATCTAGGTAGAGATTTGATGAAACAATATAGACATTTATTATTTTTGGCTACCCTCTTTACTGTTAACCTTTAGTATTTGAAGTCATAGCTAGGACTTCAGAAAAAAATAGTACAACTGAGATTTGCTTAATTTGCCATTAACAGCTGTGGTGTCAGATCCACTGGGTTTCCAAACATTTTAAAATCCAGGAACACAGAGTAAGCCAAACACCAAAACTGGGACTCAGACAAGTGGGATTTTAAGGTAAAACAAAGCAAAAACCATCAGAGACTCTGTGAGTAATCAGTGAAAACAAGTAAGGCTGTAGTCAGCTGGTGTTTTCAGAGATGGTAGAAAGTGAAAAATTGTTTCACATGAGGAAATTCTGCATGAAGCTAGTAGGAAAAACGTTAAGCAGGTTTCTGTGGAAGGCCACAATCAAATTTTCACTTTGTCCATTCAACATCACACTAAGATGGCTCCTCAGGCTGCCACTTGGTACCCTGAGGAAGGGTGTGACCTTCCAAACATCAAGCAGATTGCAAGCTCCTACTACATCCAGCAGTTTTCTTTTCTAGATACAGCCACCACAGGATTTGAGGAGGAGTGCATCCTCCTCAGGCAGGTGGTGATTTTTGGTGTGTCTATTTATCCCACCCACACTCCCAAAGAATGGACACAAAAAACATATGGGAGTCATACTGAATGTCTCCCTTGCATCAACACAGATTCATTTCCATCTCTGCCCAAACAGCTGCTAAATCCTCTGATGTGAAGCCATCACACATCAAATTAGTGATGAGATTGATAATTAAAATCTCCTAACACTTTGCAATAAAAGACTTTGTTTGTATCACTTCTCGAGGCTTTTCACTGCTCAGGCTGACACCCTTCTGCCTCAAAAACTGGTACCTCAAATCCCAGGAGTGTCCGGGCTAACACAGAGTCCTGGCCCAGCTCACCTTGCCAGGTACCAAAAGCCATTTTAGACCAAAACGCTCCACTCATTGCAGAAAAAACTCCAAATGTTTCTCTGTAGCAGTTCTTACCCCCACACACCCTTTTCCTACCTTAAAGAACACTGGCTGTGCATGACTGCAAACACCAACCCCACAAGATCCTCTGGCTCTCCCAAAGTAGAGGGATGCAATGAGAGCTTTGGGGCTCAGGGTTGTTCCACCACAGCTTTTCTTGCCCAAAACCTAGCAAGCCCCCCTCCTTAGCAATTAAAGGTATTTTGCAAGATCAGCTGTGCAACTGCACAGCTGTTGGCAATTCCCTGAGCTTCTTGATCCTTAGGACAGGCCTTTTTGCAGGACAATCATCTTTCCCCATCCTTGCAGGGTTTCCCCATGTTCCTAATGTCCATTTCAATAGCATTTACCCTTATTTTCAGAGCTGGCTGGGCTGATGTTTCCTTTGGTTTAGAAGAGAAATCCCCAACATCTCTAAATCTTTAACATAAAGAAATTCCCAGATTCATTTAAAATGAAATCTTGAGCTTTTTGATCCATTCTTCACCACTTAGTTTCCCCTAGTTATATTCCCTTTTTAAACTAAGATCACATCCCCATGTTCCAGGTCACATCAACTAATTCAACCTCACTTTCTCGCTCAAGGGTTTTTTCTACAGCTATCTCCTCTAAGTTGTTAATGTTGGTCTGAAAAATAGAATTTTAAGTCATATCAACCCCCTGGTTCATTGACTGTGGAGTTAAATAGATCTTCTGTTGTCACTCCTGTGGTGTATGATTGTTAATGGTTTTCAGTGTGGATGACTAAGAAAATTTCCTGTGGCACAAATCTCTGGAGTATTTCACTCTCTAAAAACGTTCAGTAATTCTTTATTTGCATCCAAATTCAACTCCCCAGTCTGTCCCAGGAGGGCTTCCTTTGACATCTTTTCCTGGAATAATTCTGAGGGAAACTAACCTACGTTATCCACATAACCACTTTTTTTTCTTCACATCTTTAAATGTGTTTCTACTCCTCCAACACTTTTAAAATCATTATTCTATCATTTCTGTACAGGCCATTTCCAACATGATTGCTCCTGTTATATAATGATCAGTGCTGCTCTTCCACCTCAATGTAATTGATGTAGTTGATGATAATATTCAGTTTCCTGCTCTAACAACAACTTGCTTGGTGTGAACACCACTTCTGTTGTCTCCTGACCATAGTTGTAGGCATATAGAAATAAATACTTTGATATTGCCCACTTAACAACAGTTGGCAGCAGTTTTACTCCCTTTTCCCTTTCTCCTTGTATTATAAAAATAGCTGTAAGGGCTTCACTACTTTTCCAAACAATTTTATTCATTTCTTTATTTAGATTTCTTTTCACAAGTCTTGTTAAGTGTGATCTCAGGAAGCTGTGTCTTCAGCATTATCCACCCTCAGATGAATCCCCTTTGCATGGCTTTTCCTCCTAGCCACACTCCTTGCACTGACTGCAGTGATCTGGAAGAACTTTTTTGTCCTTCCTTTCAAATTATTTTACCAAATTTCACCTAAACCAAGTATTTCTTGAGTGTCACTTTCACAGTTATTTTTTTATTCCCCTTGGGCACTGACAGCTTTTATAACAGGGAAAAATCCACTGTTGATCCTTCCTATGAGCTTCAGAATCTTTTTCAGCCTCCACACACTATCCTACCTAGTCCTTCCTCAGGGATGTGGTTCATGAGTCTCCCACTCACCAGTGAAAACCTGACCAATTTTTCCTTTACCAGGGTTGTTTGCACTCCTGGATGTACCCTTCTGGGGGCAGGTAGGAATCTTTGAGGTCCTCTCCCTAGTATCCTTCCTGACTCTTGCCTCTCTTTTGAAGCTTTTTGCTCCTTTTCCACTACTGTTTCTCTTGCTATTTGCTGATTGCTTTCATCAGCTTCACCACAGTAATGCCTCCTCCTCTCAGTCTTTAACTACCAATAAGTAGGTTTCAACCACCAGCATAAATATTTTTTCACAGAACATAATTAAATTTGTGGAACTCATTGCTGCATCTTATAGATTAAAAGCATAAAAAAGGGTTTAAAAGACATTGAAAGAATTGTGGAGGGCAGGTTTATCAGTGGCTGTTAAGAGATGATTCAAACACAACCTCCATCTCACAAAGTGCTAAACCCTTAGCTGTCAGATGTTGAGAAATGTTTTCAAGATGTCAGATAGCTATGGTTTTCTATGGTCTTTCCTCTTCTGGCTACTCTGAACCATCCTGTAAAATCAAAGTTAAAACAGTCTCAAGCCATCTCCAGAATGTTCCTCTGTTTTACTGAAAAAGAAAAGTGTTTCGCAAATGTCTGGGCTTGTTTCACAGCCAGCTCCTCATTCAAATCATAGAATGGTCTGGTTGGAAGGGGATCCAAAATGTCATCTTGTTCCAGCTCCCCTGCCATGGGCAGGGCATGAGACACCACAGAAGCATTCAAGTATTGATTCAGACCCAATTCCATCAAACTTTACCAGGCTGGGCTCTCCATTGATGGCGCTAAAACGGGAAGGGCAGAATTGCCTGCCCATCAGGCAGTGTCTGTATCTAAAATATTTGCTGAGGGTGAACTCCAGATATGAGACAGGCCTTGACATTGCATCTAGTAGATGTATTCCAAGAATTTGGCTTTTTACGCATTTTTTTGTGACACACACTTTCCTTCTTTTTTTACAGATGTGCTAATTCTCCATTTGCACTTGAGCACAATACTTTTCAAATGCAAGCTCTTATGCAATAACAGTAGAAATTCTATGCCAGTTTTTTTATATTTATATATATGTAACTACTGAATAAGGGAAATGGGACTAATGCATTTGCAAATCATTGTGCAGATTGATCTTAAATCATTCTTTGTGGTATTTCAGCATTTGTGAAGAAAACATGAGGCTTAGCCAGCAATAATGCCTGCATGAAGCACTTCTGCTATGTTTTCTTGCCAAGCAATCCAGTTTTAGCAGGTCAAGAATTAGTCCCCAATGCTTTTTGCTACACTGAAAATCACAGGAGCACACTCAATAGTTGGCCCCATATTTTCCATGCTCATCCTTTGTTGTGACCAACAAAGATCTTCAATACACGAGCACTGCAAATTGGTATTTTTCAGTGCCTTCTTGCAGCTGATGCTGAAGTTAGTTCTTGCATACAAAACAGATTAAAAAAAAAAATCACACTGCAGGAAGAGCTTGTTTAACAAAAGCTAAGTTTATCTCATCAGCTGCGTAGCTCAGCAGGAGTGATTTGACAGAGCACAGCACGGGTTGGGGGATTTTATTTTGGGCTAGCTCTGGTCTGATCCTGTGAGCTGAACACCCGTGAGCAGCTGGAGAGCTTTAGGTGAACCCCTGGGGTGCTGCAGAAAAGATGCAGCATTTGCTGTGTGCTCTGAGACTGCTGGACAATACCAACCCTGCACAGAGAGCACGGGACCACCAGGAATTTCTTTCCAAAAGCACATTCCTAACCCAGGCTAACACTGTGTGAGTGCATCTGCCACCAAATGACTGCAGAAAACAACAGCTACAGGAGAGTCCCAAGGACAGAACATAGACACCAGCTCTGGTGTGATCCAGCCTCTCCACACCAGAGCTCAAATTTCTTTTTGCTCATTTGACAGGCCCTATTTGAAATGTGTTTTTCTAAGAATATGCTATAGAGGGATGATGACAGCTGCAAGCTGAGAGCTAAAAAACGTTTTGTGTTTAGCCAAACATTTCCTCTGTGCCTTAGCATCTTCTACGTGTTTCTTATTCTCTCCTTTATCCCATCCCAAGCTGTCTACTACAGAAAATTATCTCCAATTAAGGCATTAATATCATCAGTTCAAAAATGCTGCAGATGGTCAGATGTGGGCAGTACTGACCAACAGGGATTCCGTTTTTTCCTGTCCAACACCTGATACCAGGACAAGAGAAAGGCTTAAATTACTCACAGGAGAGGAAAAAAATTTCCATTAGTCTGAGATGCACTCTGCAGTCACTGTCAAGACAGGATTTCCATTTGTGTATCAGAAATTCAGATTCTTTCTAAAAGAGGGAAATTATATTCAAAGAATATTCTAATAGAAGACAAAGACTGGAATTTTGAGCACACAGAAGAAAGATTTATTTCAGGTTATGGTTTCCACAGCAACTTTTCATTTTATCCCTCATGTCTATCTGTCTTATAAGGTCTTTCACAACATTTATATATAATGAGATATTCTGTTGATGGGAAATTATTAAGAAATTAATTTCTCAAGGAAAAAATCCTGTAACTTTTCCTGTGTATATTCACAGCTTCACACACACTCAGAGCAATGTACCTATGAATCAAGATGTTTGGATATAGGTATACATTTTTATTTTTGCTTTCTATAGCACATGAAATTGGCAGCCACTGTTGATTACACAAGAATGACAGTGATGAAGGATGTGATACTAAGTGTAGCTGGTGGACATTCAGACTTGGAGGCAGGCAGTGCTCCTGAAGGTATCAGAGCTTTGCAGGCATTAACTTGCCTGATTAAGGAGGCAGCCCTAACAATACACTGACTGGTGGTGTTGGATTCCAATCTTCCTGAGTTGCACAAAAAGATGAGCAGCCAGACCAGAGCTTTTCAGTAGCTGGCTCACTCATCTTTTTACTCCACACAACACTCCTCTCACACAAGATGAAGTGAGTTACAGGACATTCATGTACTAAGTACATTGTTCTGCCACATGTGGCTGCATGTTTTGCACAGAAGAGGGGGTTGTGCTCTTAAGAGATCATAAATCTAACACAGAAGCTATTTCAGGGGGGTTGTCCACGATTTCTTTTTCAGATGTACACATGGAAATCTAAAATATAAGCACAGCTAGATACGAACATTATGATATGACAATATAAACGCTGTTGGACTGTGGCAGAAGTGAGACAAAAATCAATCCCAAAAGCACTTAGCCTTGTTTGCTCAGCAGTACTTATTGATAGCTGAGAGAATGGAATGAGTTGGAAATGTAATTTTCAGAGCTCAGTACACAGTGATGAGATTAAAGTCAGAAGACCTAGAGAGGGACCATCGGCATAAAAATGCCTTAATAATGTAGAATGTGATGTTTACAGCATCCTCTTTCCTATTATAGCTCTGCTGGTGACTAAGCCTTGCCTGGGTGCATTGACCTTGGCTGGCTACCACCTGACAGTGCCCAGCCAGACACTCTCTCACTCCCCCTCCCCAGCACAAAGAGGGAGAAAATATGATGGAAAAGTTCATAGGTCAAGATAAGAACAGGGACATCACTGGTTAGTGTCATGGGCAAAGCAGACTTGGCTTGGGGAAGTTAATTTCATTTAGCAATTAATAACAGAGTAGAATAATGAGAAATAAAAACAATATTGAAACCTTTGCTCTCACTCCCTCTTCTTCACAGATTTACCTCATATTCCCCAGCCCCAGCAGTGCAGCAGGGTGGGGAATGCGGTTTGGGAACCAGTTCATTCCTTTTCACCTCCACCACTCCTTCTTCACACAGTCCCTCTGTTCCAGCAAGTTCCTTACCATGGGACAGAGTCCTTCCCATAGGCTGCAGTTCTGCACTAACTGCTCCAGCATGGATCCTTTCCATGGGATGCAGTCCTTCAGGAGCAGACTGTTCCAGTGTGGTTTCTGCCAGAAAACTGGCTCCTGCACAGATCCCTCTCCAGGGTCACAGCTCCTGCCAGAAGTGTACTCCAGGAAGGGATCCTCATGAGCTGCAGGTGGAAATCTGCTCCTCCATGGACCCCAACGGGCTGCTGGGGCACAGCTGCCTCACCATGGGCTGCAGGGGAATCTCAGATTTGGTACCTGGAGCACCTCCTGCCCTCCTTCTCCACTGACCTTGGTGTCTGCAGGGATGTTCCTCTCACATTTTTCTCACTCCTCTTCCTCACAGGTGCTGTAGGGTGTATTAAATATTCAAAAAAGTTTCTTCACTGAGAAGCTGGTCAGGCATTGTAACAGGCTGCCCAGGGAAGTGGTGAAATCACCATCCCTGGATGTGTTCAAAAACATGTAAATGTGTTCCAGAGGAGCACAGTTTAGTTGTGACCATGATGGTGCTGGGTTAACGGTTGGACTTGATCTCAGAAGTTATTTCCAACCTTAGCAATTCTATGATTCTGTAAGAAGATGTCAGCCAAGAAAAAATAAAATGCTGCATATTATGCATTTAGATTTGGTAACTGAACTTAGATTCACAGAAGTCTAAGAACAGAAGATATTTCTCATCAAAAGTGATTAACTTCCTTTATGCATTGAGGAAAAAATTTAAAAGTGAAGGAGACCTGGAGTAAATATGTCTCTATGGAGAAGTTCAGTGAAAAGCACTAAAAAATTCCAAAACAAGTCACTATTTGAAACCTCTTGTTACACACATACAAAAGGCAACAAATGAATGAAGAATAAAAATGTATTTGATGCCAAAAAGAGAAATAAATAAAACACTTAGAGAACATAAAAATCAGTAAACTGAGAAAACTAGTACATTAAGAGATTGGGGAGGAAAAAGAGAAGAAGCTTAAAGAAGCACCATTAAGAGCAAAAGTACGAACTATGTCATGACAGAAAAGTGATAGGAAATGTAGAATAAGTCCCACTTGGTTAATTCCTTGTGTTCTTCACTGCCTCCAGCACATGACAGGTGGATACAGGTTGTGGACACAAAATCAAGGAGCTGACAAGTTACCATTAACAGCAAAGATCACAGAGTCAGAAAGACCAGGTCACAAAGACATCACAGGTGTTACAGTTACTAGAGGAGAACCAAGGAAAGCATTATTTTCTCATCAGAGAAGAAAAGCTGTGACAAATTGATGCCAGGAAGGTTAGGTAAAACTTATAGGTGCAACTTCAAACTTAGGAACCCTGAGCCGGCAAATACCCTTTGGACATCTGCTCCATTTCCAGAGTCTGTAGGAAAATTGTTTACCTTCATTTTAATCCTGGTGTTGAAATTTGTGATTTTAAACAAATATTGTTCATAATCTGAAGTCACATTCCCGTTTATGAGGCTCTAAACATAATGCTTTGTCACCATTTTTTTCCATATTCAGTGAAGAGAAAGAGGCATCACAACACCTGCTATTTCCAGAAGACAAATTGTTCATAGATTAATCAGAAAGCAGACATCATCATTATTACAAAGACTGTCCTATGAACAATGTGAGTGAAAATCCACACAATAAACAGGAGCATTTTCATCTATAATCACATCTGGTGCTAAAAAGCTCAAGTGACATTCAGTCAACTGTGCATTTGACTAATAGTCAATCTGAAACAGCAGTGTCATGCTCTCAGGCTTTTTAAAATATTTTTTTCTTGTGACAATGTGCAAATAGTTCACTTCAATTCCCGTCACTTTTTAGTAGCTCTCTCACAATGATTATTCAACAAACAGTCAGCATTTTCCTACACATTTTGGCAGTCTAAAATACCTGCCTTGATTAAATTTTCTTTTAGTGCAAATAAAAGAGTATAGAGTCACCAAAAGTGTATTTATAATTAAGTGGGGGGGGAAATCATGATAAATATACTCATTTAAAAAATTAAAATTCAAGTTGCTTATTTTTGAGACCAAATTGTTATAAGACACCAAACACACCATTTGAGTTATTCTTTGGGTTACACCAAGCTGCCTATTCCATACAAAAGCAGCACTACAGAAAATATTAAAGTGATTTATTTCTCATTCTCAAATACTCAACAGATGAGCACATCAGCCCAAGAAGGAGGGCACACACAGCTCTGGTCGTGGCAGACAGAGAGAAGCCACCAAAGCCCCTGCCAGGAGCTCCACATGACAAAAACCTGCCCTTCATCAGTCACAGCCAACATGGAAGTACCTATAGAAGCTTTATTGATGTCCCAGCCTTTCTTACAACCACCCCACAGCCACATTATTCTCTTTGGCCTGATAACTTTTATTAATCATGCACAACAAGCCTAAAAAGCATAAGGGCCAATTTTGTTCCAGGACAGCCCGTGTCATATCCAGAGCACCTAGTTTCAGCGCTAAGTAAGTCTGCTCAGAATTTCTACGTTAATGGAAGTGGTGACACATTGCAGGTGACTGGACCAATTCCACCAAACACAAATTAAAGGTGAAAATAAAAATTATGAGCTTGAAAACCATAGTTTTCAGCCAGGACAAATTATCACAGATAGCTTCATAGAGCTTTTCCTCCACACACCATATCTCCCTGTCTAGGTTCTATCTTTTCTGTCTCCATTAGATCTCACCCTTCCACATTTCACTTGTTATAAAAGAATTAAAAAAGGTCTTACATTACCCCCTAATAATCACAGAACACATTCCCAGAAGCAGACTGCTCCACAGCCTAACTCTCTTAATTTTAACAGCCCTGCCATCCTTCAGTTTGGCTGCAATGATCCAGCTTCTGAAAAAGGCACAGATTGCTGTAGCTGTCCATATAAGCAATCCATGCTCACTTACCACACTAAGAAATACCAGCCCAGGAACCCAAGTTTAGACCTGACTGGGCAGTTCCTTAAGCAACAAGAGATCTTCCCTCTATTTCAGAAGCTTCAAGTCACAAGTGGTGCCTCAACATCACCTTGGACTAAGGCACTGCTCAGATTTCACTAAAGCTACAAAACACTTTTCCTATCTAGCATAATTTCAAACCTATTTGCACTGCTTCCAGGCTGTCACATATTTCTCCCAGAGGTTTTACACATGAAAAGTGCTTCTCCCTCCCCACAGAAGACATGATGATGCTGCACACAGCTCTGAGTGACCCATCACTGACATTCAACACTACAGGAAAGGCTTCACTTGTCCAGCAAGCCTGAAAACCAGCCTGGCCTCTGTAAGCCCTTTTCCTTAAGGCAGAGTCATTCTTCAATCCCTTTCTGACTAAAATGAAAAGCTGGAGTGATGTCAGCAGACATCCACCTTTATTTAGTGCAATTAAAAGGCACTGGGAGATGCTCATGCCTAAGAACATTTATGGAACAGAAACGACCCTGCAGAAACAAGCAGGAAAAATCTCTTCAAAACACACATTTCAGTGTAGTTACTGCTGCAATAATGTTTGGAAGGTCTGACAGACCTGACCAAGGAAAACTGAAATTAACAATCAGTCTGTGGAGGCTTTTTTAGTTTGGGGACATGAAGATGAGAAGAAATAAGTGGTGTGGTTAGGGCTGTGGTTTTTTCTTTAAACAAGCACACCACCTGCACTTTATATGACTTAATGCTTTTGTTCTCAGCTCCTCAGAAACTAGGAGCAAACAATTTACGCAACAGACATTTACCCAAATAACGACAAAAATCCTTCAGATAAATATTTGCATATTTGCACTTTTACTTTAAAGAGTGACCAAAAACTGCCCATTGATGTTTCTCATTTCCATTTCCTGTATAATATCAAATTGGTTTTATTTTCCATCAGTTATCAATGCAAACAGAAAGATTAATTGAAAAGAAATACGTTAAAAATTCAAAAATAAACAAAGATGTCAAATTATAGCTCATTATCTGTCATGTGCAACCATCTACCCAGAAAACAAAACAAAAAACTCTAAAACTCTCTTATTTTTGCATTTCTGTTAGAGGTATTGCTTTGACCTTCTGTGTTTTGAGATCCCTCATGTTACTTTGCGGTTTCCAACACAGAACTTTAAAGAGAATGCAGTTGCCAAAATGAAAAGAAAAGTTCTATATTTTCAGCAGCAGTCTTTTACTCTGGCACAGAAATATGTCCTTTTTTTTTTTTTGAGGAAAGGCAGCACATACACCAGAGAATTAAGGTATTTCCCTAATTCAACCTTTAAAAGTTTCAACTTTTTCTAGAGTTGAACTGATATATAGAGAAAGAGAAAAAATACTTATTAAACAGTCCTTTCTGCCCCACCACTGTCAGGTCAGGAAAGACAAAGGCTTTTGTGGGTAAGATCTGAGGCTCAAGAGTCAAAATACAAGTTTGAGTAGCTGAGCTGGCTACTTGTGCCTACAATGTCATAAGCACACATAAATAGATCTTGGGCTGTAATTCTCATAGATTTTCTCTGGAAAGTCAGGAGGCTTCACTGCTTCTCTTCTCTCTCGTGAAGGTGGGAACCTGTAGGTTGTAGTCTGCAACAGGAAGAAAAACATGTACCATTGTATTACATTGAAGAATTTTGTGGGACCATCATTCCTATAGATCCCAAAGAAAAAGCAAGAGCAGAAGAAATCTGGTAGGTAACATTACTGTGGCAAAATAAATGTGATTTCTCTGAGAAAAAGGGTAGAGCACAGAGGGTGAAACATGAACTGGCAGACAGATACAAGAACAGCCTTCTCAAAGCCTCAACAGGACAGCCTTTGAAATTTCTTTTCTTAATACGATCAAAAATAAGTTTTGAAATGCTGGTATCTACAGCAAAATAGATGAAAATGAACCATGCTAGCTTCTCTGAAAACAAAACACCAAAACAAAACAAAAACAAGAGGAAAATAGACAGACCACAAACAACTCAATTTAGGCAGCTAAAATCATTGGAAGTCTTTGATCTCTGCCACTCCCCCTCTCATCAATGAAATTGTCCTGAATGCCACACAAGAGCATATCAGGAAATGCAGCATTCTAACTTCAGAGCACTCTGACTTGTTTGCAACATTAATTAAATCATGAGCAGAAACCAAAATAGGAAATAATTGGTCTTTCCATGTGCATTAAGTGTGGCAGAAACCCTGAGGAAAAGCAGCACATTTTCATTTTGTAAAGCATGTATCACAACACACTGGAATTACTAAGTAAATGTTGTGGTGGCAGAGTTATCACTGCTGTTTCCTGGCTTCCAAGTATATGAACTGCCATGTAAAAAGTAAAAGTTTCATAGCTGTGTTTGTCTCCAATACAGCAAAATTAAGTGGACCTTTTTCCCTCTTTGTAAAAGTATGTCTGGTTCCATCCAATCTTTAATCAGGCAGGCTTCTGCCATTAAGAATACACATTCTTAAATAAAACATCTGAGTAAGGACTACTCTTTGAAGCAGAAATATTAAAATATTAAGTTTTGGGAGACTTAAAATTCAGCATTGTAAATGTAGCTTATAGACAGGAAATGCACTACACCACTCTCTATCCGGTGCTTAAACAATTGCTCAAATACTCTGATTATACATGAAAATGGGGCCATCCAAACAGCAGACATTCTCACAGATGATGTGTTCCTCATTCCCCCCTCCAAGTGCTCACAGAGGAAAATGGGAGGTTTGTCAGAGTAGACACATTGAAAAGAAATTAAAAGTTTTAGTGAAGAATAAACCAAAACCTGCAAAGCACACACAGGCACAAAGCTCACTTACTGTCCTGCTCTGCCGTGTCCATTTGCATAAACAGCAAGCTGAAAGTAGGATTTCAGGAGGTTAGAATGCTTTGATGGTGCAGGGTACACAGCTGTCAGATCTGTTAGATCCCCTCCAGCTGCCCCCAGCCCTTGAAAGACATTCTTCAAAATACAGTTACCTTCACATGTTAAGTTTTTGGGGTTTTTTTACATCCTGCTCTTTAACACACTCTTGTTTTATTTTTCCCTGCATTGAAAATTTTGGTCATGCTAGGTGTCCTGGTTTCTACTAGGTTAGAGTTCATTTTTTCTTAGTAGCTGTGTTTTACATTTAGTATGAGAAATGAAACAAATCAGCTATCTAATATGCCTAATGCACAATTATCTGAAAGATATCAAAGTATATACATTTGGGCTGTACTTACACTTGCTCAAGGGAAAACTTATCACTGCTCATGGAAACAGATCGTGTTTAGTTATGAACTGTTATTCTTAAGTATAGAATTTTGTGCTCCAAACTCCAGATTTATTTTAAATTGCCACCCCTTTATTTTATTATGACTTCTCCGAAAGGACAGTGCATATATGAATGTTTTCCTCAACCCTTGCCTTCCACCTCAGCCTCAGCAATACAGTGCATGTCCTTGTACCTGCACATAGTCAGCTATGGGATTGTAATGTATTTCAGGTTCATCAAAGGACTCACCTCTGCACCTGAAAATCAAGCATAAAGTCACACCAGTGACAGCCCCGACACCTGCAGTTGCTCCTATCAGGATGAAGAGAAGCCTATGGGAAGTGTCTGAGTAAAAAGAGCTGAAATCTGAGAAAAGAGAGCAAGTTACAGAGCTAGCTGACAGTATCCATGAATTTGTGACATAACTGCCTACCTTAACTGGAGAAAAAAGCTAATTCTCTGCTTTCAAACAGAGAGAAACAGATGAGTTGTCTGGATGCCAACCAGCAATAAGAAACTGCCTCACACCCCCAGTCATTTGTGTGTACAAATGCATTTTCCACTCATCTGCCTTTACACTTTCTTTTTCTTCAAGTATTATTAGCTCTGAACAACAAAACTGAGCAGCCATCCCTGCAAAATATTGTTATTAATGACTGATCTACACTGATTTCTGTTCTTCATGCCTTTACTGAGATATTTTGGGGATATGAGCACTTATTTAGCTGTTCTTACAAATCCTACTGTGATAGACTTCCAACAGGTCCAGCACAGCCAGAGGAGAAGCTGAATTTTAACCTTTACTACCTTTGGAACACTTGCAAGTCACAGGCAGACATGTTCCAAGGAAGTTTTCTCCAGATCATCACTACTGTGGAAAAGCTGGACATAATATTGTGGGGAAGGTGTTTTTAGATTCTTTCTTGTTTCTCACTATCCTACTCTGATTTGACTGCCAAGAAATTATTTTCTCTCGTCTCTTTTGCCAGTGACAGAAATTGATGAATGATCTCTCCCATCTTCACCTTGACCCACGAGCTGTCCATTGTCTTTTTCCCCATGACTTGGTGAAGAAGGGGGAGCAATAGAACAGCCTGGGGGGCACCTGGCAGCCAGCCAAGGTGAACCCACTGGAAGCAGAATAAGGAATTCTTGTAAAACAGAACAGGAATTGAAAGAAAATCATGCTGAAAGCTTCTCCATACAGTTCCGCAAAGCATTTGGTTTCAAAATTATTAATTTCTCTCTCAATATGCACTAGGACTTCACCTTATAACCATGCTAACCTAGTTCCAAGGCCCTGGCATTTAGTGGGAACAGCTGCACAGAACAGCAGAGAGGAGCCCAAAGCATGATGAAAAGCAATCACAATTTGAAATATTAGCACATCTTTAAGGAAAAACAATATATCAAAAAGACCAAGGTGGACACCTCAAAAACTAGCTGGCTGCATCTAAAATATTGCTTTCTCCTGTTTCCCAAAGGTAATGACAAATTAACAGGAGATGGGATGACAAAGAAGGGTGGATTAAATAAAGATTTGCAACTTGACTGGTAAAGAGGCAGATTGCTGAAGCTTCAGGTACAATATTTAAGAGTTTGAATATGTAGAAACAAAAATCTGATAGTAGGGAAATATAAGACGAATTGAACAAAACTGTTCTGCTTCAAGTCCAACAATTCATATTGTGCATTTGGCAAAGCAGAGAAAGGCTCACACAACACCTACGTCTTTATCAGAAAGGCAAGATTCTGCAGGGAACAACAATAACAAAAAAAAACCAAAACCCAAAACGAACACAAACTATTAATTTATTTTAATTTATGGAAACCTAGATATAGTTTACCTGACTAAATAAGGAAGGTGATTTGATGTATTCATTATGCTTTCTAATATTCTTTTGCTCCTGCCTATGTTGCAAATAGACTAATTTAATTTTTATTTTAGTGATGCAGTCTTACCTATCACAGTCAAAGAAGAGAAAAAATGAAAATTCCCTTCACTGTTGGCAGTTTCACAAATGTAATTTCCCTCATCCCCGAGGTTCACAGGGAAAATACGAAGTGCAGGGTCACTGTCAGGTGAATATTTCCATGTGATCCTCTCACTGCAGTTCAGCCTGCTTGTCTCATTGCGATCCCTTCTGTAGGACAATACACAGCAACTGCTGCAATTCCTCTTCCATGTCACCAGCAGAAATTGCACCACGGAGATGTTGGGGCAACTCAGCACAGCTTCATGGCCAGCCTCTACACTCACCCTGTTCTGAGCTGTGTAACATGAAAAAGAGACGTTAAAAAGATGCTACAGCTGTTGTAAAAGCACAGGAAACTCTTGGCTTCATCACCCTTAAAAGCATACTTCCTGACTGTACTGGCAGCTTTGGGGCACATATTAGTATTCAACTTCCAGATCCACCTTCCTGAAGCTTGGAAGTGCAGTGGAGATGGTACCTTTCTGCTGTGGGACAGTGATGCTGACAGCTGCAAGTCCTCCACCTTTATTTTAGGCAACAAATTTCTATCACTGAAAATTGATGGGGCAGGCAAAATCCATTCTTAAGGGAAAGGAAACTATTTTTAAAAAACGTATTGTGTTCCGGAATTAGGTGCCTTGCTTCAAGTGCCAGTAAAACCTGGGATAGCTGTGGAACAGACACCTGTGCCATGGTTAAAACCAAGATCACTTGGAGCAGTAGTTTAGTAAGAGACAAATGTGGATTCCTTTTATTACAGAAATCAGAGCCCTCCTGCCATTGTCCCAGCTCAACAAATGTATCTTGAGATGACCAGTTTTGGATTCCTATCAGATTTATCATTCTGTGCCTCTCAGCAAGGCACTCAATTATTCTGCCAGCTGATGTGACATTAGTCTTTCCATTCCCACTAAACAATAGGCAAAATTTGCTCTGGTGTATTATGAAGTTTCAGTGTCCCGGCAAGTTGGAAATACAGAGTACCAAACAGTGCTACATGTAGTTTTGAATCTTTCTCGCTTACCTTCAAGCAGATTGATTGGCAAGAAAAGGAGCACAGCCAGAACTGCCCATTTCTGAGCCATCTTTAGCAGAAGGAATCAGCACTGCATAAAATGAAGACAAAGAAAATGGCATGTAATCACAAATTGTTGTGCTCATCCCTTCAAAGAGAACATGTAGTAAAACCTATTTCCTTTGAAAGCAGGAGTTCTAAAGAAGACCCCATCATTCTTATACTGAAGAAAGTAAGTAAAAAAGAAAATAAAGACAAAAAAATCCCAAACAAAAACAAGCCACTGTTTACAGTTTTTCAAACTCCTGGATCTCTGGTACCACTCAGGATCTAGACTTCATCAACTTTTTGGCAAAGAAATTTTTCCTAGCCTTCGCGTGCTTTTAATTTCTTGAAGAGTAAGTCCCCTTTTGGAGCAGAACGGAGAGAAACCTTCCTATTGCAAGGGATCAAAATCATATGAGTTTGTTTCTTGCTTTCATAGGCAGGGTGAACTTAAGAGGCATCTAGTAATTCCTGCTATTCTACAACTGTGTAAACCTTTTAACAAACTATGTCTTATAAATGCTGCCATTTCTCTCTCTTTAATAATTTACTTTCTGAATCAGGCCCCCACAGCTAGAGATGATTGGAAAATGGTGCTCCCATCCCAAGGGAAATACTGACATAATATTTATATTCCTAAGTCAAAACCCAAGATGCAGCAGACAAGCAAACATCTCTGTGCAATGGCTGATTCAGAAATATCAGATTTGTAGCAACAGGAATTCCTTGTGGGTTGTTCGGACCATGTTCACACCCTTATGCAAAAACAACCAAGTTTCCAGCCATCTGCTGGGAGGAGAAGGAAAGGGTTCACTCTGCACCCAGAGACCTGAATCCTCACCTGGTACCACCTGCCATGAAAGTAACAGGCTACAGCTATGCAGGAATAAAGATTTCATTTTAAATGTGAAATAAACCGCATGAGGATGCTTGGTGCACAGGAGAGAAGCCACAACACTGCCACACGTGTAGCACAGGAAGAGCAAACACTGCCAGTCACCAGCCAAATGCAAGAGCTGGGGTTTTCCTTAACACAGAGTGGTACAAGTGCATATTCAAGGCACTGAATCACAGAATGGTTTGGGTTGGAAGGACCTTAAAGATCTTCCAGTTCCAAGCCCCCTGCCATGGACACTTCCACCAGACCAGGTTGCTCAGAGCTCCATCCAACCTGACCCTGAACACTTCCAGGGATGGGGCATCCACAACTTTTCTGGGCAACCTGTGCCAGCGTCTCACCACCCTCAATAGAATTGTTTTCCCTCAAAGAATTGTTCTGCTCACAACTCTAACAAAGAATTGTGATGCATCTGGATGAAAAGCTTTCATCACAACCTGGTAAAAATGCCAATAAAACCACATTGACCTATATTCTGTTACTAATGTGCAACAAGCAACGTTACTCTTACATAAAAAACATCTCAAATTTCATTTTCATTCACATAAAATCTTTTCCACAAGGGAAATATTTTGTTTTGTTGCATTTTATTCAGTGCTGTCAGAAGTTTTGGGATATTTTTTCTTTGCAGTTATGCATGTAAAAAATGCTTTCAATCAAAAAAGTTTGAAACTTTAAGAATTTTAAAAATGCATCAATACATTCAATCAAAAAAGTTGAAAGTCTAAAAATTTAAAAAATACATTTTGACCAGATTTATGTACTGAACTTGACCCAATTTGCAAAGAATTTCTCCATCTCTTTCAAAAGGAAAGTAAAAGAAAAAAACAACAAAACTTCCACATTTTCTATAAAAAAATTCAGTATTCACCAATTTTGATGGGTCCATAAATATTCATAACAGAATATTGCCATATTGGAACTTGTCCCAGAGAAGTATCTCATTTTTTTTAATGCATACAAATCTCATATGTGGGGTTTATTTGCTCAAAAGAGCAAGCATTAATGATTAAAAATGGGACCTTACAGAAAGAAGAGAGTATATGACTCTGTTTAAATATTAATGTATAGAACTCAGAATTTAATCTGCAATTTTTAAAACTCACAACCCTTGAACAGTTGCGCCTCTGAGCGAGAAGGAACTCTCAAAATCAAAAAAGGAACAACCAAGCAGAGATGAAGCAAACCCATTTAAAAGCAGCAAATAAATACTTAGTGGCTCGCCTTGTGTTATTGCCTTTGATGGAATTGAAGTGCCTCAATAGCTGCATTAAAATAAATCAAAATTTTTACTCAGCCTCGGCGGCGGTGGCTGGCACGATGCACGTGTCACTCTTCCAGCCAGGGAATCCTGCCTCTTGGATTCATCCCAAGGAGTGCAGAGCTGGGGGGAGATTCACTCAGTTATTCAAGAGGAGCCTGGGAGGGGAGCAGCAGCAGCTCCGGCTGCTCCGTGTTCCAGTTCTCCTTCTGGAGTGAGCAGGGAGACTTCAGCTCTCCCTACTCACTCCCAGTCCTGATGGCTGATCTCCAGGCAGCTCCTGCACACCAGGGAACTGCAGGGATGTGCCTGGAGCTCCCCTCCCTCTTCGTCCCCAAATATAACTGCAGTGGGACTAGCTCAGTTTAGGAGATTCCATCCCAGGTAGTCTCTGTGTTCAGCTGTACCATCCATCAGTTTCTTTTCCTTGTTGGTTCTGAGACATTAACATGCAGCTGATTTTTCTCACAGACAGATAAAGCCTCCACCCCCTCCCTGCAATGAGTCAAAAAACCCACTGGTGGAAGTACTGTGCCCTGAAGAGGATGTGGCAGAGTTAAATCAAGAGAAACAAAGGGCTTTGTGACATGTCGCAACCTTAGCTGTCTGTTGTTACACATCACACACCAGCCACAGGCCTTGAGCTGTGCAAAGCACCAAATTAAAATCAGGCAAATACATGCAAAGTTCAACATTATTTAAGCCTGAAGGAGGAAAAGGTTAGATATCCATCAGTGCATCAGTTGCCAGCACAACTTTTTAAAGGATGTGCAGTATGGCACAGAGCCATTCCCATGTTTAACTCAGCAAAATACGATTCTGTTTTGAAGTGAAAGCACATTTTAAAGAGTACACAAGACCCTGTCTTAGAAGTCTATTCTGTGAAAGACATGTGTCTTTGGGCAAGGCAGGGCTGGCAAAAAGAGGAAGCAGTGGTACACATCTGTATCGAATCTCTTGCTTCCTCTTATAAGGATAAGGTAACTGCTCTGCAAATCAAGGCTACATGATTTAAAATCCAAACCCACACTTTTGGCAGTTTGATGTTTCTACCTCATTACCAAGACCACAGAGCACCCAACTCAAAAGCCTGCAGCTTTTCTGAAGTGAGAGATGGTAGTTATGCTGTATTTTCAACATCCCCAGGTCAGCCTCCTCTGCTCGCATTTCTCCCTAGCAATAGTGCTCTGCTGGGAATTCCTCAAGTCCATCCACTGAAAATGAAGTAGCAAAAAAATATAGAAAGACTTTGAATGCCCTAGGTGGAAGACAAAACAAACCAAAAGGGGCAGCAGATAGATAGATATTCCCAAAGCTGAAACTGAAAAGCTCTGGGGGGACAGGAGAGGCTGTTTTCTTTCTCTGTTCTTAGCCATCTTCCTTGGCCCCTGACAATGCTGCTGGGTAATGGACCTTTGCTTTGACTTTAGAGCCTTCTGGTATTTTTATTCTCTGAAAGATATCCTGGCCCTGAAAACTGATCCCTGAATTCCTGTACTAGCACAGCAGAACTGTTAGCACTGTCAGGGACTGATGGATCAGAACCTCCACAGTGCATTTTCTTCTCAGACTCCCTGTTTTCTCACAGTTGCTGGCATCAGTTGAAGCCAGAGATGATGTGAAATTTAGTCCATCCAGTTTTTGAGCTAGTTTCATTCAGTTCCAAACCACAAAGCTTTCTCTGCAAAATGGGAAATAGAGGGTGGATGGCTTTCTGAAAAAGAGAACTAGCCTAACAGAATAAGCTCTCAAAACAATCACAAAAAAATTATACAAAACAACTGTAAAATTACAGTGTTTAAGTAAATATACCTAAAAGTAAATAAGTTTGACATTTTCTCCACAGCAAGGCAGAGATTTGTGCAATCTACTGAATTTATCAATATACTAATATTTAGAGTAATACCAGCCTCACAAAGTGTGGATTTTTCCCCCAGGGGAAAACATTCTATCATACATAGTAGCTGTAATTCCAGAAGGCAATTGGGCATCTCCCCTCTTCTCAGATATATTTACCTTTATTATCACTAGCTCATCTGGAAAATAGCTTAGTCCCATGAAGTCATTGCAGAAGCCAAGACATATTCCTCACATCTGTAGTGCCTTGCATCCAGTCCCCTCAGAGAATAATCCAGTGTTGAGAAGGGGCAGTAGCAGCAAAGGCTGAATGAGAACAACACCCCCTGGTAGCTCATTCTCTTCCTTTCAGAAAAAGAGAAGACATTTGCTTTATACTTTTCATTTTAGGCAGAAAATAACCCCAGGTCTTCTACCTAACACCTTGACTTCTCCAGGTATAAACCATCTGTGGCTCTCACCAGTGTCAGCAGATGGGGGAAAGCCCTACTGACAACCAAGTCTGTAAAACCTGACACTTCCATGTTCAAATATCCAGAGGCAATTCTATCACAATTTGCAGAGATCAAGAAAATATATTTCTGTTTTAACTGTAGCACTGGGCCAGCAGGGCCATGCTCAACAACTTCTACTCCTGGCCCCAGAGAATTCCCTTATCACTTGTAGGTCATTAACCTCAGGAGCTTCTCTCTCAATCCCAATACTGCAGCAGACAAATCTATCTACCACACACATGTTCATGATCTTAACTGCTTTAACTCCTGTCTCTTGTGGGCCTACTGCTTTTTGCTGCTGATTTCCCAGGGAAAAATTTGGGAGTTAGCAGCCCACAAGTGCAATTACTGCTTCCAGGGCTGTGGATAACCAGAGAAAAAGTCTGCCATACGAGAGATTTATGTTCTTCCATTCAGAGATGAACAGAGAGGAGATGATTTATAGAAGATGGTCCAACTCCTAAAACACTTGGTAAGCATCAGGATGTATCTCAGGCTCCCCAGATGAAAGTTTCCTCCCCATCTTTCAGTCAGAGGTACTGGCCTCCCACTCCACAGCCAATCATGATGGAATTGCACCACACATCTCGAACTGCAGATAGAGAATTTACAAACCTCAAGTAACTCCTGCTTTTAAAAGAACAGAAATTGCAGAAGAGCTGGGGTATAGCAGAAATGAAACCCCAGGTAGTCCTTCCTCACCTGCCAGTCAGTCTTACCTGTAGCACCACTAACCATGGTTTAAGCAGCATAGAGACACAGCACTTACCTGACCTCTCTCCTTCAGCTCTTCACTGCTCCTTCTCCTTCACACTTCAGGGAATATAACTTTCTCTGAAATCTACAGCTTCCCCATTCCTTGGACAGCTGTGAAGATCCTGCAAGAAGCCCCAGGAACCTCCATCAGCTGGGAGACAGCTTCTCCAGCCTCAGGGAGCTGCATTCTGCACCCTCATTGGAGTCACTGTATAGAATAAGATACGTATTTTACTTGTTTATATATGTAAAGAAGGAAAAAAAACTGTCCCCTGTGTTTATAGAGCAGCTAGATCAACACTTACAAACATGAAATACATACTCCTATTGTATAGCAAAGGAGGAATAGCTTTCTCCCTTTCTGTGTTTTTTTAACAAGCGGAATAAATTGGTTGTATAACAAAACATACTTAAAATAGAAACCCACATCCCACCTCTCAAATGCCAAGTAAAGTCATGTCACCATGGTCAGGATGCCATTTATCACTGCCTACACTCTCTTGGTGCAGCATAATACACCAAAGTGGATGCTAGCCCTTTTTCCTTCCTCACCATATAGGTGCTGTCATAGACTCCTGTTTTCATGAGCTAGTTAGCAGCTATAGCTCTGTGTCAATGATCTAGGAAAATTCTCCCTGGTGGTTTCCAGTAAAATTTCTCACCTCATTTCTTTTCTGGTTACCAGCACCTCTGGCAGATTTTAAACTCTGTTTGAGGCAGGATGACGCAGGAGAGTGGAGTTGCTGGGCGGAGCCCTACAACATATCCTTACTCAGGCTTCTGCTAAGCAAACTTCTGCCCATATTTTGTAGACCAGTGGTCTGCAGGTGAAAACCACAGTATAAATTCAGGTCATCACCCACAACTCTTAATGCTGCCATGGGACTGTGGCCATTTCTATTAAATGATCTTAATCTCCTCACCTTCCCAGCGTGGCTTAAAGGACAGCCCAGAGGGGAAGCTCCTGAGGATGAGGTGGCAGAGCTTCTCCAGGCTGGGAGAACATGCACATCATTTTACCCTGATTCAATGTCCAAAGGTGCTGTGTAAAAAGTTGAGGCACAGCACGACACAAGTGAGAGAAATAGAAGATTAAAGAAAAAAAAAAAAAAAAGAAAAAAAAAAAAAAAGAGAAAAAGATCAACTAGCACACAGAATTCAGAAGTGTCAGACAGACTCAGGAAGCCACTAGTTTTTTTGTCACCCCTGCCTTCAGGCCTGTATAGGCTATGTGCATACACAGGCCACAGCCATATGGCTGTGTCTCTGCACAGCTAAGAGCTCATTCAAAACATATGAAAAAACATGTCTTAATCTGCTAAAAGTGTCTGTGCTGTGGCCATGTCTATGTGTATTGCTAAGTACATGAATATTTTTAAAAAACATTATATAGAGATACAACTTTATGCACACCCTTACAGCTGCTGCACTCACAGCCCTCTGACACAGCAGGAAAAGTTAATTGGCTTGTTTGCAAAATGCCCATCACTGGAAACCCAAATTTTGCACATTGCTTCCACATAGTTTGTTGTCAGAGCTAGTTTATAGCTTTTGTAATGATAGAGTCTCTGGCAAAACAATTTTAAAAATGCATCCAAAGGGATAAATTAGAGGCAACTCTGAACTATACAGGTTTCTGACGAACCTATTTGAAGAAGATGATCTTCTCTAAAGAAGGTAATTCCTCATGTAAAAGAAGATGACCTATGGACAACTGGCAGCACTTTACATGGGGGGTACCTGCAACTGAACAATGAAAACAACCTCACTCAAAGTCCAGATTCAGTAAGTCCAGCACCTCTATTCCATCAGGGTTATTGTACATGTGCTGCAAAACTTCTGCAAAGTAGTTTTAATGCAGTTAACAAGGGCATAAGGAGCCTCATGGTGATGGCTTGGGTTTTAGCTTTTATATTTTTCAGATTCTCTGTTGCTTGGTGTGTAACTTTGAAACTTCATATTAGGTGTTAGTGAGTTCTCTTCACTGGGTAGTTAGACAAAACAATCCCTTCCCAGCTGGAGAATCAAGGACACCCAGTACCCAAAAAGTGTAAACAGCAAAGGGAAGGGGACAAGCCATGGGGCTGAGACTTCATGGCCTGGGGCTGTGGTTGGACAATTGACCCCAACATGCGGATGAACCAAAACTTATAAAAGTGTAAGAACTCGTGACCGGGATCCATCTTGGATTTAACTTGGGTGTAGCCCCAGCCAGGTTCCTGCACTGCCCAAGGTGTATCCTTTCAATAAATACCTGTTTTATCCCTTTTGCTCTGGCTAGTCTCTGTTCCAGGTCAGCCTTTCCAGGCATCAGTGGGGTGAGGGATCCTGACTGAATGCATACCTGGACAGTTAGCTTGAAAATCCATTTTCACTGAAAGCGACATTTTGATCTGGAGGCTTTGGACTAACAGTCTACATTTCTTTATAGGCTCTATTGCACAATCTACTCAAAGTTTTACTTTGCTTGTTTACACAGGTCAGTTCTGAGATGGATAAAGAACTTCCATTCTTTCCTGTGAAACAGGGAGGTGGCATTGCCCTGGCGTGGGACAAGAAACAGGCACTACAGATTTCTGAGCAGGTCCTGAAAGAAAATCCAGCTCTGCTCTACTGTTGTCAAGGACAAGGAGAAGTCATGCTGACTTGTGCAAGACATTTTGTTTGAGAAAATTAGTGTTTTCTTACTACTGAAAGACACACAGAACACCTCCCCCCTCTCCTGGGGCTGCCCTATGATTTAAAAATTCTGGTTGGCCTTGATTAACTGCATCTGGGCTGAGTTTCTCCTGAGCTTATCAGAAACACTGTCTGTTCCCAGGAACTGCCAGTGCTGCCTAACAAGCTTTTGGTTTTTAACAAACAGCTTTGGAAACTTAATTTTCTTGCCCAAATAACAACCTGAGTTTAGGCCTAAGCTGTTGGCTAAGTCCAAGCCTAAATTTGGCAAGGCAGACCTCTTTGAACATTGGAAGGGCCTTCCTTTATTCCTTTTTATTCTTATCTTTTCCCATCTTTATCCTTTTTCCTTCCCCAGACTCAGTGTACATAATTTATGGTTGATTTTAGTTTTAGATTGATTGATTTTACATTTTAGCATGATTTTTCTCTGTGCTTTAGCCATCTAGCAAGCAGAAGAGTGAGTCTTGCCAATGCATTTTGTCACACTTTCACTTTAATATTAAATCTGCTTTTGCCAATTCCTTTGATTCTTTGAGCCACCTAAAACACTCATTTGTGACAAAAAATTCGCATTTTCTTGTTACTCAAGGCTACTCACATCACAGAATTCCTAGTCTTGATGATGTGTCTTCCCTAACAGTACCTGCCTCTATAACAGACAGAATGCCTAGGTGTTTGGAGCTGGAATTCCACTAGGTGTGTTCCTGCTGCCAGTTACTATGGATATACACTGATGCTCCCTCCCTCAATGTAAAATGCCTCTCTGGTGTCTTACTGCTCACAGACCTGCTGCAAGCACCTTGTTTTTATGACCCTTCACCTCAAGGACTTGTATTCACAGCTGCTGTAAAGCAGGATATTTGGAATCAGCTCCTATGCTTATACACAGCACAGAATACTGAATGCCAAGGAGTTAAAAATCCCCTTGAGCTCAAGAGAACTGCCTCTTTAAAATTCCTACTTCATCTTCTAGTGCTTGCAAAAACAAAAAGAAAATCTCCTTAGCCTCTCCACAGCTATTCCTCGTAGTGTCCAGGAGGTGGAAACATAGCTACACCAACCTAAGGGGGAAGCATCGTGCTGATGTGCATTGTACAGCATGCTGCCTGCTGAAGAATGGAGCTAAAAATATCTGCAGTTTTCATATGAGCAGCTTTTGCCTCACTGGAGCCCAAAACATAGCATCATACAATGCTCTTCCTGAGTCTCTGCACATCCCCTTCCCCCAGCTAGCAAGAAATCCATACTTCTTGCTGTGGGTGCCCTTAAAGGAGCTGGTTCTGTCAGATGTGACTAACATTTATTTCAACAAGAATCCAAAATCAGGCTGCCTGTGATTGAAAGGCTCCCACAGCAGCAGCCATTGCAGCCCTTCAGGACTGATAAACAATCAGATCCCTTGCAAAGTGACGAGGAGATAAATTTTCACTTGTCTGAGTGTCTTGACACTCAGAAACACTGCACACATGTCCAAGTATGAAAAACATGACAGAGGTCAGCACTGCCCTTCAGACAAGCCTCAGTCACCACAGAAACAGATACAGGTGTAACCATCTCCCCCTTGTCCTTTGGTACCAAATTTTAAGGCCTGAGAGAGAAGGCCTTTCACAAAAGGCAAATTTACATCAATACTTGGAAAGGGGGAGAGGGACGCAGCAGTGTTAAAAAAAAAATAAGCTTTCAAAATAACACAGAATTGGGTAAAACATCACAACTTCTTTTGGTTTCTGTTTATACAGGAGTGAGTTTGACACTAACTTCATTTCTGCTTCCTGTGTATTCCTCACCTTGAGCTCATCCCACTGAGAGTGTTCTCAGCTTTCCCAGAGCAAGCTGAAGAGCACAGAGGATGGACTAGAAATGAGCCAGAAGATAGTTCAGAGGACAGAAAAAACACAGGAAATCCTTCTTTGCACAGAGAGCAGTAGAAGAAAGGAAGAAACCTCCCTGCATGGGAGGCAGGTTCCAGAAAGTACAGCTAGGAAAAAAAAAATGGGGAAAGGGTGTCAATAAATATATAGACAATGCCAGAAATCCATATCTACATATAGGAAAATGAATTCCAGAGGTGATAAGGCTGGGCTGTTTGCATGCACAAAGCTCTCAATTTAAGAAAATTCCTAGATCTCCATTTTAGATACAATATCTTTGCTGCCTGTGAATGCAGCTGAGGATATGAACCCAGAGCAGATGCTACCTGAGCTGGGGTAGACCTGCACCTAACCTGAGACTAACACACATTTTCCCACACTGCTTTTTTCACCCAAATTCTTTCAGCTCTGCTAACGGTGCTCAGAGTAGAAATCCCATGGGAAGCTATTTCCATTAGCTCAGAGAAATCCACAGCCAATCTAAAACAAATCCCTGACATTTTTCACATGTCAGCCTTACATTTAGCATGCACAGACGAAGAGACAGAGGAGTATGAAACGTATTGCACATGTCACAGTGTGGCAGCAATCAATTTCAGTTTCACACCCTAGGAGGAGAGGATGCATCTTCATGAACACAGTTTTTATCACGCAGAAATTTCTGCTGAGACACCATCGTGTCACCTCCCAACTCCCTCTACAAGTACACAGAGCTTACCTGTTACACTCACCATATTGAAGTGGCCCATACCAGCCAGGAAAATATTCTTTGTTTTAGCTTTGCACTGATAGCAGACACGAACTGGTTGACTTCCTGTATTTCCAGAAGTTTTCAGTGTAGACCTGACTTTTGCCATGAAGCCTGCATTTTGTGAGGGGTGCAAGTTTTCCATCTCCTTTCCAAACCCGGTCTCGTTTTCCTTATTGGCTCTTTCGTGCCAGTGAGCCTCGATTTGTGATGACTGATTCTGCTGGTGCCTGATAAGGCAGCTTCAATTCAGCTTCTTTCCTTCTTCCAGGTATTTCATGGCAGATGCATAAATGATTTTCCAGCATGCTGTTTTCTGTGGTGGGAGAGTGCAGACTTAAACTGAGCTGAGCTTTGTGCCAGGCCAGTCCCCCTCCCTCCCCATTCTTTCCTTCTTCATTCTCCTTCTCCATTTCTTTATGCACTGTAAAAGGAGGGGCTGTCTTGTGTTTCAGATGTGCACAGAGCACCCAGGGTAACAGGTAACACAATGAAAACAATACTTTTTCCTCCACGTGAGAAGACAGAAAATCTATTTCCTAACATAGATCTTGCAGCAAAGGCCTTATGCCAACAGAATATTCTCTATAAGCTTTGCTGGTTTTATAAAAATGGAAGATGAGGAAAGCATCCTCTCTTGAAAAAATAAGCAAGTGAAAGCATCAAGGGAGAGGGACATTTCGGTGGGCTGTTTGTTTTTATTTCTTCAATTTGAAGGTTTTTCCTTTTATCAAATATTGAGCTGTTCCATTGAAAGATAATCTAAAAATACTGATTAGCTCAAAATAGTTCTCTTTTGGGATCAGGTTTCACCTCCCAGCTCTCTGGGCAAAATTGAGTATAGAGAAAACAAAAGACTGAAATACATCATGCCTCAACAGAAGCTCATTGCAATAGATGTTTTTCTTTCCCAGAACCCAGGCAGCACCTCCTGGCCACACCAAGTAATCCCTAAACTGGACTGAAAAAATGCCAAAAGCAAGCAAAATTCCTCTGTAATTGTTTCTCCTCCTCAAGAGGGCACCTGTATCAAATTATTTGGCTGGCACAGGTAAGAGCCTGACAATATGAATATATAGAACACCATGCTACTGACATCTCTTTTTCAATGATTGAAAAAAATATCAATTCTTATTACTGTAATTTGTACTTTAAGTAGGAGAATTCTGATGTGAGCATCAGGAAAAACATAGAGAAATTCTGAAAGAAAAAATAATAATGCTTACCACAACATCCTCCTATTTCAGATTAGTGTTAAGAGGCAAGAGAGTTTCTTTCTTTGCTTCAAAATACAGATTTTTCTTTCTCCTAGAGAAACAAAGCTGTCTTTTAGAAACATCTTTAGGTGCCAGACCAGCAAGTAGAATTTGGTACACTGCTAGAAAGGAGAAAACAAGAGTGGTTTGCTTGGCCTCTGTTTTCTAAACAGGTAGGTGGCTTGAGAGGTTCTGTGATTCAATAAGGAAACTAAAAATCCAAAGAAAGCGTTTGTTTGCTTGGGGACTGTTTTTTTTTTCCCCCTCACCCTAGCCATGGAAGGATTTCTGCTTGTTCCACATTGCAGGTCCTTGTAACTGTGTGCTTGTGTGAGTTAAGTCAGTTGTTTTGGGTATGCCCTGATCTTCTTGTTGGCAGGAGAGGACAGCAAATGGGATTGAAAATTACAAACAAGATTTATCTGCACTTTTCCATACTGCACAGAAGTTCCTGTGTAGGCTGGACTTGCAAGAAATTAAATGTCTGGTTGGTTTCTGAGTTATTTTAACTACTATATGTATTTTCCACTTATCTTTCAGCTCTCTGTTGGTGTTAAAAGTGTCCACATTGCACTCTCTGGTGTCAAACTTTCAGTTATGGATCAGCTGCCCAGGAACAGGAGATTTTGTTGGCTTTTACCAACTGAGGCCAGCTTGGCTGAGACTTTCCTGATGGCCCAGTGACTTTAAGACTTATAGAAGACATTTCAATTTCAGACTGCAGGAAACAAGCACAAGTTCAGCTGCTGTTTCAACAGCTCCAGAGGCACACAGAGCCCAGTGGTTCATGGATGGGGGATAATGGGACCTGTCAGCTCACAGCCTTTGCAAGTCATTGAAGCAATCAAAACCCTTACTCTACTAACAAAAATTAGTAGTTCAGTGTCCCAGACATGTTTATTGAAAATGTAAACTCTCCGTGCAGGAAAGCATCATTTCCAGAGTTGCTTCCAAACTTCCTTAAGAAGACATGAAAGGTGCTGGCTTGAGACTTCAGACACTTCAGCAGCCATTCATAAAGCATGCACAGCTCTGAGAGCAAAGCAAGATGGTTTTTTCTCTTGTCCTTCCACTTTCCTATATCTCACAATCCCTTCTCCTACAGAGCCAGCAGTGGACTTGGAAATCCATTCAGCACAGGGTCTGTCAATGCAGTGTAATCCCAGTTCCTCAGCCTCCTCAGAAAAGCCTCTGGATTCATACTCACCAGCAAGCAGCACTGGACAGGTCTCTGAGGTTTTTCCCTCAGGAGCAAGGTAGTGAACAAACCTTCTATCTGAGAAGAGCCTCGGGGGGGGTTGGAGCCAGCACTGTGAGCTGCACACACATTCCCAACAGCACAGGAGATGAGTAACACAGGAAAACAATGTGCTANAAACAAAGCAAATATCAAAATAGCAAAGTTTCTCTTGATGAGTAAATCCAAGTATGTGCCATTCATTTCAAGGCAAGTGAGACCTCCTCAGAGAGCCCAGCTTTGGTAAATCCATCAGATTCAATACAACAGCTAACAAATTTCATTACAGCATGGCAAGGCAACCAGGACTAGGAAAAACACAAATTAGAAGATCAGACAGTGTGCTGTCCTCCTGTATCCTAGATATGTCCTGCTTTAGGAACCTACTTCCTCTTGAAAGAGGAGAAAAAAATGGTTTGAGCTCTTGTGTGTGTTTATATTAAATCAAAATATTAAACAGTGGCAAAATTTAGCTATTGAAATTCTGATATTTTTATCCTACTTTGTTTTAAAAAAAATATCCAAATGACTCAATGGTGACAAAAGACATCGTTTTACCCTCCTGCTTTACCTCAGTTTTAGACTTAGTTCTTTGGCTTTGCTTTTCTAGAGTACCACTTCATTATTACATGGTCCTATACATTGGCTTCTAAAAGTGACAAATGGGCTGTCAATTTTACTTTCTTATATCAAGATAGAAAAATAAAATTTAAAAATTAACATCAAAACCCAAGAGTTCTATATTGAATTAAAACAGGATACCAATTAGTGAAAAAATGCACCTCTTTTTTTAATCAAGATAACAAAATTAATTATGTCAATCGAATAACAAGTATGCAAACCTTTAGAAACCGACACTGCACTGTTAGCTAAATTAATTAAATATATAATTTCACAGTATTACAGTGGAGTAACAGAGTAACACAGTCGAATGATCAAGCCCTCAAACTAAAATTACAGATTATTGCCACTCACTAAAGTAACACTAGGAGAGTTTAAGAAAATGACAACATCCTTCAGTTTCAATTACCTTAATATAAATTCACTTAGAGTGTGCACTAGGTAATTTTTCCTTTTATTACAGGAGGATTCATACTCTATCATTCTCTTTTTCAAAAGGACACAGTGAGCTTTAAAAGAAAGTCTAACAGTTAACTCATGCAACAGCTTAAAATGTAACCATTATTATGAGAAAATCTGACTCAGTGAGAAGTTATGGTTGAGGAAATCATTAAAGAACTCTGCTGGGAATCTCTTGTGCACAGATAACTTTAAATTCTTCTTTTGCTGGATGACCTGCCAAGGAATCAACTTCAGTTGTGTCTATGGATAACAGGATTTTTTGTTTTTCCTTCTCTGGTCTTTAATTCATGAGTGAGCATGTCCCACTCACTGCAGCTCTCAATCCAGCATTTCAGGATCATTTAGGATCGTTTTTTTAGGTCCAGATATAGTCATGTCAGGATGATCAGGGTGATTTTCAAGGCAGGTAGTAAGCTAAGATGTAGGTGGGTATTTTCTAGAAAGCTTGTGTCATCTTCCAGTTAAATCAGAGGCACAAGTTCTGCTGTAACCAAAACCAGTTTTAGTCTTACAGTCTAACCAACCTTATTCCCAGGTATGCATTTTATTGACATTTATCCTGTCCTTAGTGCTTAGGCATGGTTTCATGGTAGGATCTGTTGCTTATTTGGAGGGAATTTTAAAATAATAAATAAATATAGGCTCATACAAATTCTACTGGCTTTCACACTATATTAAAATAATCTTATACTATTTTTTTATTTATTAATCTTGGGTTCAAATAGGGTCTAGATTTATATCCCTCCCAAAGCTTATAATAATGGTTTTCAATAGTTACACAGGAAAAGGGCTGCATTCTGCATTTCTGCAGTGCCAACCATAGCAGTAGCCATTTCTTTTTTGTGATAACAGATAACAAGCCTTTCAAAGCCACAGAGTGACAAGAACTAATAAAGACCAGGCATTATCCACCCTCACGTTTCTATTAAAAGTTCTATAAGCATCACAAAAGCCTCATCAGAGCAGAACACAATAGTTCTCCCAACACAAAAGCCAATATACAGCCACCAAGAAGATGGAAACCTACAGGAAGTTTGTATTTCTCTTTGCCTTCAAGGCTACATTCAGATTTTTCCATTATGTTCACTGATATCAGATAGAAAGGTAAATGAATGCTAGTCCAATTTAAATCCTTCTTGCTGCAAGAGTGAATGCACCCAATGAGAAATTTGATGCAGAAGTTAGGTCCTAATTAGCTGAGGCTGAAGCACCCAAGCACTCCAAATACCATTTCAGCCTGATCTTAGGGTAATGAAATTCCAGAATTGAGTCTTTACTGGCAAAGAGAAATTAAACACTGACTACTACAGAAAGGTTAATGCAGAAATTAGGAGCATTTCCTTGAAGGATTGCAGACTTGGGAGGTGGGAGTAGCACAGATGGGACACAGGGAAGAGGAAGATGAATGGAAGATGGGAAGAGAAAGAGAAATCAATGCCTTAGACCTGGATATCTCCTGTCTCACTGAGCTGTGTTTCTGGAGGAAGAGTATATGCTTTCTCTGGTAATTGTATAAGCACCTTTTCATTGTACTCCTTAAGGAAAAGAGTGAATTAGACATAGTGGTTATTATTCATACATTTCAAAAGCTTAAAAGAAAAGGAACACAGTCTACTGTCAAATTCAGAACTCTATCTCCAAAGGGCAAGAAATGCACATGCAACAGAGAGGTAACCTACATTTTCACAAGTCAAGGGTTTTTATAGGGGTACATACCACAGTAAAAAAGAAAGATCCATGAGCTGGATGGAAAAAGCCAGACTTGTAAATTTATGACATTATTTTTTTGTGTCTCAGCATCCTGCATGTCCAAAGACTACCAAATGATAGAGCAATTGAAAGGCAAAACTGAAGAAACACATATCCAGAAAATGTCCAGTGGGATGAGCTGGAATGAAAAGTCTTCTCAAGATACCAGGGCCTGAGGGAAGAGGAGAATTCCAAAGGCATTTCCATTCAAGCAGCATTAATCACACTAACATCAGCTCCAGTTACCCAAACAGTGCAGACAGCCTGACTGCTGTGCATGCATGTGAACTTATCCACATGTGTACTGCCATTTACTGGAAAAAAACACAGCAGCTCCACCAAAAAACTCTACTTAGCTTGCATAAGTCCTTATTTTTAAGACCTTTTAATTTTTGCTGCAACAGAAATTTTCAGGTTTTTAACCAGGTTTTCTGATTTCAGTCTGACACACAGCAAAAGAAGACCTCATAGTTATAAAATAACTACATATTAATAAATACATAATTTAGTATAGTAATATTATTAGTAATATTATTCTGCACCTAAAAGCCCAAATTCACGATCTATACAGAACATTCCAAAGAAGAAATTATTGTTCAGAATTTAAATTCTCCAGTAAAAAGGCACTAGGGAAGACAATTCAATATTTAAAGCAGAAACAGCAAAGCCTGGGACAAGAGGACTGCCACTGTAGCTCCTTACTGACAGGTCCAGGGGATAGAAAACCTCTCTTAGCTGCAAACACAGGGACAGCAAATGATTTTTTAACCTTTCCTGCTTTTTAGGAAGTGACAAGTCCAAAATGCTCGAAGGAGGGGTATTCTCCCCTTCCTCTAGGATCCTGCAAACCAGTAGGATTGCAACATTTGCTTCCCCCTCTTTTTCTTTCTCTGAGTCTCTTTACCATGTCAGAAGCATGTGGTCACCAGAAGAGAAAGAATTAATTACCACTTGGCTTTGTACAGGATGATTGATGAGTCTTCATTTGGTAGCTCAAATGGACTTTGCTTCATGACTAAGGAGGACTTCAGTGAACCAAATATTTCTATTACCAAATCACATGGTGCTTTATACAACACTTGCTAAACTAAAGTGGGGAAAACCATCACTGGCAAAAGAAGGGACAAAGGGAAAGGGCTCCAGTGATTTAGAACAGCTTAAACACAAATAAACAAGTAAAGTATGCTTCCAAATATTTGACAGTGAATTTTCATTAACTGCTTTGTTACGAATCCAAGAAAAGGATGGCACTGCAGGGAGAGAAGTGAGCCTGTGGTCAGCAAGTCTACAGTAAGAAATAGGTGAACAAGCACTATTTAGAAATCTTCATCACATCATTTTTTTAGGGAGGTACATGCTCCCAGGCAAGAAAGTGAATCACCATCATAAAGAAGGAACGTTTTTACACCAAAATAGCCACGTAAACCTTTGTGAACAGAACAATGCTGGCACTGTTACAGATCATTTGAGCACAACTTTATTTTCAGAACAAAACACATGAAGTATATTCATTCAGTTTTAGGGCTAAACTCCTTGTAAAAGTGTGTTTATAACAAAAAGCACCTTTTAGTCGCCTAAACTTTATTAATGTCTTTAAGAGGAGCGTAAATTTAAGATATACTTTACCTGTGAATTTACTGGTCAGAGATCCCAGCAAGTACCCAAATTAAGAACAAAGGTGCTTCCCTCCATTCACCCAACACACAGAGGAAATTATATGAACACTTATAACTACTAGAAAACACTTCTTTCTGGCCATTTTTGCTAATACAGGTGAGTTTCACAGAGATTTTTCTAACCAAACACAAGGAAAGCTTTGGCAAAAAAGAATTACAGAAAATATTTTGTCAATGTTATTCCACAGGATAATGCCATGACACTGGTTCATTAATTACTACAACCAGGCTACAGTTGGAAAGGGACATAATTTGGAGAAAGCAGACACCCTAAGTCTAGTCCCTGTGCTAATAGAACCCCACCACCTAAGCCAACTCCTGCAATATAGGAATATTGTAAATTTTGAGGGTTTTTTCACATTTTACCACTTTTCACTGTGTTAAAACGTAAGAAATCTCCTCTAATTTTTTTTTTTTAGTTATGTTCCTCATTTTTGTAGCTGTATGAATATGCTTGAGAACACTCTTGCAAAAGGCTCAAGAGCCAGAAAAGGAGACATTACAAGCTGCCTTTACTCTGATCAATTCTCAAATAATTTTCATTCTACTTTCTGCTGGTGGGAAGACAGGAGACATTTTGAATTTCTGTGTCTCACTAACATTTTACATTCATGTAGCACCTTTTTCTGTTGGGAGTCAAAATTACCTCACTTGGCTATTGCAGTGGCACTACAATGAAAAAACAAATCTTGATTCAGGTGCTGGTTCCAAGCAGAGGACAGGGCAGGTTTGACTTTTCTGGTTCTTAGAACATCAGGGCTCACTTACTTAATTTTGTAGGTTTGAAGTTGTACAAAAAGGAGCAACTCCAAGCCACAGCAGCTTGCAAATCCACTTAGAGTAAGTGGATTTCAGTAAGGTTTTTACAACAGCAATGACTGTCATGTTGCAGCACATTTGGGTTATGATCATTTCTATTACCTTCCCTTTGAATTAAACAGTCAGAGCAGACAGCTGGGGAAGACACAGGTATTACTTCTAACAATCCAATTCCACAGCAAGTCAATGAGAGAAAGAAGCAGTTTTAGAGCTTTTAAAAATTGAATTAGATTTTTTTAATGAGAAGTTTACACGGTCAGTTTAGTAATTACCTTGGTATTCTGAGATCTCAAATTTAGAGGCTTCCACCTGCATCAGAAACACCATCAGGTCAGTCTATGTCCATAAGTATATCCTGCACGTGCTCGTGGATTAGATATGCCCTTGTGACAGACTGACCCCAACCAACATCCAAACACCCACCCTGACTCCCTCTCACTCCTTTCCTGCTGAGTGGGGACAAAATAAAAGAAAGGCTAGACTTAAGCATTGAGGTAAGGATAGCTTGATAGGGAAAGGAAAGCTGCATATGCAAGTAAAGAAAAATGGGAATTCATTCCTTGGTTCCCATCAGCAGGCACAACAGCTGCTTGGGAAGACCATAACCACAAACATCTGTCTTTCCTCCTGCTTTTGCCAAGCTTTTAATGCTGAGCATGACATCAAATGGTGTGGAATATGGAACACCCCTTTGGTCAGTCAGCTGTCACCACTCTGTCCCCCCTCCCTGTAGTCTGGGAGGAGTGAAGGGGAGAAAAACCATGAGAGAAAGCAAACACTGTTCCACAGCAGCCAAAAAAAGTGGTGCAACATCAACACTCTTAGCCACAGATGCAAAGCACAGCACCACTGTTGTGCCAGGGAGAAAGTTCACTCCATCCCAGCCAGACACAGCACAAGCTCAACCCCTTATTCCACATCTTTCATACCATGTGTGATCTGAGATATCCCACTCATACGTTGCTTCATTTCTATACCCTACACATATCTTTCCATTCCATATATTTATATTTCATCAAATTGCTTCTTACCAACACTTACAACTTATACTATGTACCTAAACCATCTTTACATCCAACAGTCAGGCTTATACATCCTCTATAACCATTACACCTTCCATTACACCTTGTCCTTGACATATGTACAGATATTGTTCCCCCATTCCATGACCTCCCTTCCCCAAATTTCCATAAGAACAGTCGATTACTTTGGTCCTATCTGTCAAGGGTATCATTCAGGACAGCACCAAGTTGGATTGTTAAGCAGCAAGATCACTTGAGGTGGGTCAGCACTGCACTCACATGGTTCCTGGTGAGGCTCATTCTCTATTTGGTTCAGATGATTCCTGCTGTATTCCTTCCTATGACATACAAGTCAAATAATGGGTTCTTTTCCTCCAGGGATAAACCTCCTTGAGGCACACGTCAGATTTCCACTTTCTCCTGCACCAAGTGCATCTGGGTCCCTGAGCAAAGACAACCCCAAAAATGCACTTTCCTTTTCTCAAGGCAGAGCAACCCACACTGCCTTTCCCAGTGCACCTACAGTGTAGTCAGCTAGCCACACCTCAAAGGTGATATGAGGCGGTGTCTGTGATATGATTGGTATCACAGACACCTCCCTCCATCTGCTCCAGGGAGATTTTACCTACATGGATCACTTGATTGCAGTGCATGTTTCACATATGTTAAGGCCTCAGCAGTGAGAGCCCACCCCTCAATCACAAACCCATTTTTTCAATGCATCTCCCCCAGTTACGGTCCTTATCTTGAATACTTCAAGCTTTTTCATCCTATTTTCTCCTCACATCCTGTAGAGGAAGGGAGTGAAAGTGGCTCAGGTGAAGGTTAACCTGCCACAATCCTATTTTTTTTTCATCCAACAATGAGCATACAGATTTTAACCAGCAACTTCCTAACCTGCAAGCAAATGCTGCTGGCTCAGATCAATCCAGCACAATCCAAACCCACTCCCTTTAAGACATTTCTCAGAGCAGGAGAAGGCTCTTGCCCAGAGCAAAGGTCAGGCTTGCCTCAGATGACCTCCTTGAGTGAGTTTTTGAGTATAATATCAGTAAGACAAAATGCAAAGCTGATGAGAAATGCACGTGATTAGCACTTCTGTCCACAAGGACAAGACAGCCTATAAAGACATCACACATTCAGTGAAACTTGGTTAAATAAATCATCTTTTAAACCAACCTTTGCCCAATCAAAGTCCAGTCTTACTCACATGTACAGTCACAGAAGGAACAGCGAAAGAGAACACCAGTGAAGGCCGCTTTACATAGATACACAGGTAAGAAATTCCTTCTTTCCTAATCCCTTTTCCCTTGGAAAACTCTTTTTTGCAATACAAATAATTTTGCACAGATCAAAACGTGTTGTATGCAGTGTGTTGTAACCTCCTCTCCACTTCTAAATATGAAGAAATCATTTTTCCCATAGAAGCCTACTTTTCTCTGTGTAGTACTGGTTTTGCATGTTAATTTCTGGGATTATTACAGATTCCCAGTGTTTGTCAAGAAAAGGTGCTTTGAATTGTAATTGATACAGTCTGATGTGTTCTAAACCATGTTCAAATAACAGGGAAGTTCATCCCTTTATTAGTTAATGTCAGTGCAATACACAGAGACTCAAAAATGCTCAAGGCACCTGACCATGGACTGCAAGTGAATCATGATCTGCAGGCTGCATATCCTTGCAAGCTGAAATTCCTGTATTCCCCAGCTCCAGTGACATCTGTGCCAAACTCACACCACACATCCATGCTGTTCTGTGTGCTGCCCAAGTAATATCAAGAGTGCAGCTTCAGCTCTCATAGCAAAGAGTCTGCAGCATGATAGCCACAGCAGTGGCTCTGCACTAAGCTGCTCTCACAGAGGGATTTGACTGCCAGCAGATCTAAAGAACTGACTTCTGTCAGTAAAGAGACAGAAAAAAAGTCTTTCCAGTAAAATAGTAGCCAAGGTTGCTAATTACCTGGATTTTTCAACTGGAGGAATTTGTCTTCATCTGCCTCATTTCCCCATCTTCATGGATCTTTGGCAGGAAAACGCCTTGGGAGGCGTTCCCTGGCTCCACCTGCTATTTACCTTCCATATGTGGTATTTCTGCATGACAAGCTTCACCCAAACCAGAGTTTCTTTACATCACAGAGCAGTTTAGGTAGGAAGAAACTTTTAGAGGTTGCTTGGTGCAGTACCCCATAAAAAACAGGGCCAGCTTAAACCAGGTTGCTCAGGGCCCAATCCAGGTATCTCCAAGGACAGAGACTTCACAGCCTCTCTGGACACCTCTAGCTGTATCTGACTGCCCCCAAGAGGAAAAGCTGGTTGGAACTTCCCTTGCTGTGCTGCAGCCTGTGTCTGTTGCCTCTCATCCTCCCACTGTTAATTTCCAAGAAGAACCTGGCTGTGTTCTCCACACAATTCAGTTATTCAGTGGCAAGATATCAATAAGAAGTTTCCTTTACTTTCTCTTCCCAAGACTGAACAAATCCAGCTCTCTCAGTCTCCTTAAATATATTCAGGACCAAAATGCCCTCTGCCAACTAGCTCCAATATATCAATTACTTGGGGAGATCAAAACTGGGGACAGTACTCACATATGGTCTCCCAAGGGTCAAATGGAGGGGAACAATCCCTTCACTCCAGCTATAATCCCTTTTCCCAAAACTTCATTTCCTCTGTAAACCTTAATCCTGGTTACACCCTCTCCTCAAACCTTACTACGTTTTCACAGGCAGACTTTTCTTATTTCAGTTCTGAATTTTGCTTAACATCATTTGAGATTCAGAGACAAAAAAGCAAGGAGGGTCAGGGAAGAGAGTTTGGTTTCTTTGCCCTAACCTTATTAACTAAATTCAGCTTTACACAGCTGGATTTCCAGGGGCCAAAAAAAAAAAACCACCCCAGGAATTCAGAAGCAAACCCTCTTGACATGTAATTAGAGGGAACATACCCTAGTTAAGCTTACTGTTCTTACTCACAGGTATTTTTTCCATCCTGTCTGGTAGAGATGACTTCTGCTCTGCAGCCCCGAGAGTGTACAGTGACCAAGAATCCCCAGAAGAAATACGGGTTCTTCCTGCGCATTGAGGAGGACACGGCAGGGCACGTCATCCGCAATGTGGGGCACGACAGCCCAGCTGAAAGGGCTGGCCTGAAGGATGGAGACAGAGTCCTCAGGGTTAATGGTGTCTTTGTGGACAAGGAGGAGCATGCACAGGTACAGCTCTGTTCAGTCTTGGATCCACGCCATGCCCACAGCTGCTGCATTGTAGTAATTTTGTCGAGACAGACTGGACTGACATCATCATCAATCCTTTATTAAAAACTTTTATGCCTTCTCTCAGCAGACTTCTTTCAGGCAACTCTGACTCCTTGCCTCACAGGCAGCTCCACACAGCACTGACCCCTTCCCTCCTTCTCTCTGCAAGTTTCCTTCTTCCTTCTGCATGATCAGCTAACCCCAACCTGTCCCTTACCTGGCCACCTAACCCTGTCTGTCCCTCACACAGCATCTCCTTACCTTGTCTGTCCCTTGCACAGCCACATGTCCCTTCCTCCTCACAGCACAGCCAGCAGCCTCCATCCCAAACTGCAGCACACTCTGGGGCTCCAGCTCCAACTAACTCTGGACCAGCTGCCCCACTCTTTGATAAGCCCCATCCTCACTGGGCAGGCAAGGCTGTCTCCACTTCCCAGCAATCAGCACAGCTGTAATTCATTGAGAAAAATTCCCTTCTGCACTATCCTTGCAAACTAGCTTCCCACACTGCATGAAGCTTTGTCTTCCAGTTTTTATGGCTAGGAAATCCAGGAGCAGAGTCAACTGCTCTGAGTATCCCCCTGTATCATTCATTACCCACCATGGGCATAGAATGTCTTTGGGGTGCCTCCCTAGTGCATGAGCAGGGGGGTGAGACAGCAAAGACAGTGGACAGTGCAACTTTTCCTCTTTTAGCTCCATCACTCAAGTGCCTGCTTCCATTTGCCCTTGTCCATTACAGGTGGTGGAGATTGTCAGAAACAGTGGGAATTCCGTTGTACTCCTTGTTCTGGATGATGCATCCTATGAAAAGGCACAAAAGGAGGGAGTGAACTTGGAAGAGCTGGGCCAAAAGACATCCACAGGACAACAGCAGGAGCAGCAGTGCCCACCATCCATGGCCAACAGAGGAACCACTGGAGTTCCACAGCCCCGGCTCTGCTACCTAGTGAAGGAGGAGACAAGCTACGGCTTCTCCCTGAAAAGCACAGAAGGTGAGAGCCTGCAGACAAGAAACTGGATACATTTATATATATATAGGTATATATCTGGCAGCAGGGACAGAGACAACCACAGTTAACACCTAGGGGCTAATGGGGACACACAAACTGTTCTTGCTAACAGAAAGAGAGAAGTAGAAGGATGAGTTCAGATCCATCTCCACTACATTTCTGTTCAGCATATGCAGCACAAGGTTTTCTGAGGACCATGCTTCTCATGGGGTGGAAAACAGACAAAATAAAAAAAGAGAGGGAAAAATAATAAGCTATTTTCTGCTTGTTATTTAACCCCACTTAACAAAACCAAATTTACAATCCCTGCTCAAACACTAGATATACATTCAATGTGCTATGTTAAGCCCTGTTCCATTCCTCAAGATCAGCTTAGGAATCAGCACATGAGGTTCTAGACAGCTGTAAGAAGTACTTTCTCTGATTTCTCTGATTTGTAAGTTAATTCATTTAGAAAGAAAAGGATTTAAAAACTTTTCCATATATGCCTTTTTTCCAAGGCCAGTCAACGGAAGAGGGAGTGCTTCTGGAAAGCACCACCACTAAAGAGCCGTCTAAAGGGTATTTTGGAAAGCAGTGTAATTGAAGGACCAAACATAGAAGGCTTCCAAACACAGGAAATTATGAAATGTATAAAACAACAGTAAAAGCAGCTTCTCTCTTCAAAATGATGGGGGGAGAGAAGGGTGGGAGGGAACAGAAATCAAATCCCTTTCAGCTATGTTAATCAGCTGCTTTGCACTCCTGGTAAGGAAATAATCAGTCTGAGCTGCAGATAGCGAACAAATATCTCCCTCCATCACTGAAGTGATTTTTCCAGGCCAGAGTAAGAGACAGAGGAGTGTCTGTGTGGAAGGTTTGTGGTGCTCCTGCAATCTGTGTGCAAGCAGAGGCTAAGAGTGTCTGAGGACATCAGTGCCGAGTTTCCTTAACCACTATACTCAGGCCTATTGCAGTGACTTACCCTGTGTAATGAGTTTTCACTTATTTTAGGACAGAAGGGATTGTTCATAGTAGAGGTTTCACCACAAGGAGCAGCTGCAAAGGCTGGTGTCCAAAATAACGATCGTCTGATTGAAATCAATGGGAAGAATGTGGAAAATTACACACACGAGGAAGTGGTGGAAAAGGTATTGACTTATCTTCTTATTCTGGCCTGCTTTCACAGAAACCTATCAAGGTTACTGAGGAGGCCAGGCTGGCTGATCAAAGCCCTTCACAGTAAATCCTGGGAGCTGCTGTTCACCTACCATCAACTCATCAGCATAGCCCTCTGCACTGGCTCTGTTGTCAACTGCCTCTCCATGAACACTGCCATCAAGACAGGCCAAAGAATTTTAAATAACAATGGTATATTGCTGCCAGGAATCCTATGAAATAATGAAATAAATTCATTTCCTAGAAGTTCTGGAAATGCTCCTAATGGCAGGAGGGCAAGTCATCAAATGTGGCTTCCAGGCAGGAAAGGGGAAGCCTCTGATGATACAGTCAGAATGGAGCAGGGAAGATTTCATTATTTTAGACAGTAGTCTCTTTCTCTGTGAAGAAGTCCAAAACTCATGAAAATTACTGTGCAAGTGATTTCACTAATTGGTTGCAAAGAACATGGCTAATGAGGCTTCCAACTTTCTGCTGTTGGCACTGCTAAAACACAGCTGGAGCTGAAGAGATTTCATAGAGCCATGAGGCTCCAGCATTCCAGCAGGATTCAGTGCACACGGCTAACTATGGAATCATGCAACACCTGTCTTTTGTTGAGCTACTGCAACACCAGCAGCAGAGTGACACTGGTTAAGATGAGTAAAAAGAGAACCCATTAAAAAGAGCACCCATTAGAGTAAAAAGGATGAAGAGAAAGACAGGATTGGAGAGGTTGAACAGACAGAAAAAAAAACCCTCACCTCAGAGTCAGTAATATAGGGAGACAGAAGAAAACCACGAGTGACAGAAACTTGACTCCTGTCACTGTAATCTAAAATAGAGGTATAGATGGCATGATAAGTCTAAATTGTAGAGTTCCACACCTAGAATAGCCAAATACTATCTGCTCAGGCTCCCTGGATTCTACAGCACTGTGTGCCACCCCCGGGGCCCTCCACAGGTAATTCCCTACAGGTCAGGAACACAGTATGAAATATGGCAAATTTCCTCATATATTACATGCCCCTGATTTTGTCACGGTCCAGATTTCTGACTGGAGCAGGGGGAGGGAAAGAAAAATCAATTCATAGTAGCATGGCCTGAACTAACAGCACCCAGACTCCACTATGTATCAGTGCACCACTTACCAAATATCCACAATTCCCACATGCTGTTGAAGGGGTGACATCTGAGACTGTACATGTGCTGTCACAGGTAAAGAAGTCTGAAAATCATGTTATGTTTCTACTTTCAAATGAAGAAACAGACAGCTATTTCACAAGCCAGAAGATGTCACTGAGCAAAGAGAATGCCAGCCTAAGGTTGCTTCCCCTCAAACCACGACTTATTGAGATCGAGAAAGGAAAAAGCGGTTATGGATTTTATCTACGGATGGAACAAAATACTGGTGGTAAGATCCAAGTTAACACACAGACCATGACAGTTGTTGTAACATTTATTCCTATATGATGTCTGCAGCCCTCAATCTCTTTGGCTTCTCACTGGCCATCTAGGAAAAATCCTCAGGGAAAACAGCCTCAACATAAAATGCAAATCTGACCATTTACCTGTTTTTCAATGTCTTTAAAACTCACCAAGCTCTGCCTTCACAGCAATCTTCCTCCCCTTCTTATTTTAGATCACATAATCAAAGATGTTGATTCTGGAAGCCCAGCAGCCATGGCAGGTCTAAAGGACAATGACATCTTAGTTGCTGTCAACGGTGAGCGAGTGGATGGGCTGGATCATGAAAGTGTAGTGGGAAAAATTAAGCTGTCTGAGGAAAGAACCTCCCTATTGGTGGTCGATAAGGAAACTGACAGCATGTACAAACTGGTAAGAAAATGCAAACTACTGCTAGGAATTGATAATTTATCACGATGAAACAGAAAATCTGCTCTGACACTTTTTCAACTTGCAGGAAATGTCTAAGAGACACCTGCAACTCCACTTACACTTGTACAGGAAGTCACTAAACACCCAAATATTTAGCCTTTTCCTGATTTTTATAGATGCTATTGGAACAATTCTAAATTCAAACACATCACAAGAAAGGTTAAGGTTTGCTGTTCATACATCAGAGCTGCATGACTATGTAACCATTTATGAGCAACAAAGTTCCTTTCTCACATAGATCAACACTAGTTTTCCACTCAGAATAGGGAAGAATTCTTCACCACAGCTAAAGTCTGAGTCATTAACAAAGTTTCAAACAAAATATATTGAGCATGAGAGCCTGAAACAGATTTCACAACAGAAGATTTTACTTTAACGTAGTTTTGTCACTTTTTTTCAGGCTCAAATTTCCCCTTTCTCATACTACTACAAAGCACAGGATTCAACCCCAGCTAAAATGGAAGAAAGAGGGGAGTTGCACATTGAGCAGAAAGTGAACCATAAGCCAAGGATCTGCAAGATGGTGAAAGGACCTAATGGATTTGGCTTCAGTTTAAACATGATCAAGAACAAACCTGGATTGTTCATTACTGAGGTACTAATGAAGAATGAGGAGCAAGGAGAAGCTCAAACACTCTGCTGGGCAGCTTCCTCCCCTCCATCCTGCAGACAAATGCAAGAAAAGCCACAAAAGTCTCTACTGATATCCTCAGATCAGAGCTAGGATTGTTTAAGTCAGACTGACGTTGTTGGCCCAAGATGAAATATGAGCACCAGAAAACATTCCTTTTACTGTTAGACATCTAGAGGGGAGGGGAAATCAGCTTTTGCATTATTTTTGCTTTTGTTCATGAGTCTTGCACACTAAAACTAGTATTTTAGATAGAATTGGTTTTTACTGCAGAACAGCCTAATTATACGGAAGATGCCTTTGCCCTACTTCTACCCACCTTCTCTGAATTCCACAGCTGGTAAAAGCCAAACTCCTTCTGTCCCAAATTACATCTGTAACTTCAGCTTTCTTCAGAGGAGGGGTTACACTCATTACTAAAGGATCTGTGATTTGCACTAAACTTTGAAGTTATTGGACAAAAACCTCCAGTTAGAAAACTTGTTTTCCTACCTGTCTTCATGGTTCTACCATGCCACATTCCTATAATGGAAGTCTATCAAGATCAAGAAGCATCTTAACATCTCAAAGTGGTGGGCTCCATGTTTATAATGTCTGGACCCATTGTCCATCCCAGTTCCTTCCTGCCCCATGAACTCCCATTTCCCTTGCTTATTTCACCATAACACAGTTAATTTCACCATAACACGTTAATCCTCAGCTGTTGATGCATCTTTCCAAGTTTTATGCCAATATCTTGCTCTGAACCCCCCTCTGCAGGTACAAAGCCAGGGTCCAGCAGGCAGAGCAGGTGTGGAAAACAACGACTTCCTGGTGGAAGTGAATGGAGTGAATGTGACTGACGAATCCTATGAGAAAGTGGTGGCAAGGATCCAAAGCAGTGGGGACAGACTGACACTGCTGGTGTGCAGCAAAGATGCTTACAGGTACTTCCAAGGCCAGAACATTCCCATCACAGCCTCCATGGCAGACTCTGACACTTCTGAGCCTCCTGCTCACACAGAAAACCATCCATCAGAGCCAGAGAGGAACTCACCTGAGCCAAGGGAAAGGGTGAGTAATCCTGCATTAGGCAGATGCTGAGGAATCGCTCAGAGCATAGGAAAAGAACTTTGTTTTCAGGTAGTAAGTTTTCCAGAGCTAAGATTGTTGACTTGAGCCTGGATTTTTGCAAGTTATTAAAAAGAAAGCTGTTAATTATCCTAACAATTCTTCCCCACACATAATACAGGCGAGTATCTTTAATGCAAGATTAAATCACACAAAGAACGCACGTACAAGAGATTTTATGGAACAGGATAATTCAAATAGAGTAATCCCAATGATGGGAAACAGGCAGTACAATTGTGGAAGTGGAGGGGAAAGTGCTTGAATACACAGAAAACATAACATTTGTGAAAACCACATGAAATATTTCAAAATGGATCATTCTGGAGAAGAAACAGCAACTGATAGGTTATGATGACATTTTTCAGGCAATGTGCTGATTTGAAATTATTTTACTCACTTCATACCAGAATCTGAAACATGACTGAAGTCAGAAAAGCAAGATACTACTTCTTGAAACACTTTTAACCTTCTGTGTGGTCAGCCTTAAATAATATAAAATGCTTATTTTCTGATCATACAAAAGAGACAGACCTTACCTTACAAAGGTAAGGCCAATAGTGTTTCCCATTTATTTGTCATTAGCCTTGTGTGCAAGTTTTATCAAGAATGTCTTAGTCCCTAACCTGCATTTTGCAGAAGTTGGCACTGCTGTTGTGTTCAAATTAAGCAGATCTGGGAATTGAACAATAAAAACACTCTATTGAACACATCTTTCTCAAAATGTACTTAACCAAAAAAACCCTTCAACAAAAATGGTATTTGTTGGTTCATTCTGCCATCTAAAGTGTGTGATTAGTGCAGATGAAAACAAGAGTCTGCAACAGTGCAGACTATCAAACATGTTTACAAATTGAAAATCACAATGTCTTTGTTACTCCTCTGCAGGCAGACTCATCTTCCTCCTCACAATCAGCTGCCTCCACAAGAGCTGACGATGACAACAGTGATGACACAAAGTTGTGAGGAGTCAAAACCATGCCAACAAGAAAGAAACCTCCCAAATCTTTTCTTCAGTTCTTCTTTGCTATTCCACCTCTCAGAACTTAGCTGTTCCAAGGAGCGCCAGAGCCATAAAGGACTGCAAACTCTTGATGCAATAAACACTTCAGTGTAACTTGCATCTATTTAACACTCTGCAATTGTGCACCAGTGGCGCGATTTCTGCCTTGTGAAGTGGGCACTCAGTCACTCACTTCTGAAACGGCTTAAAGTACTGCAACTTTAAGTGTCCTGCAGCAGAAGCTGGAAATGTTTTATAGATTCATAAACATCTTACCCTGTTATGGATAAGTTCTTAATAAAGACCAATTGATTTCTGCCCATCTCCCAGGAAAGGCAGCTCTCCCCCTAATCCATCACCTCAATCTCTGTGGCATCTCTTTGCTTACAGCAGTACAGCTGCTCTAAAATGGCAAAATCACAGGTACTCTGTGGTTTATGATCCTTTTTCCTGCTCACATTGCAGAAATTTCTTTCAAACATTAAGGCTAACTTTGTAATTCACAACTCAAGAAGTTTAATCACTATTCTGTCTCCTCTGCATACAGCTGTGGATTAGAACAGCGCATGTAATTCAGTCACACACATTTGTCTAACCACCAAGTCACCACCATGTTGTATTGAATCTGACATAAATGGTTCTGTAATACTGCTGCTGTCTACTTTGCCTCCTTCCTGTACACCAAAGACAATACAGAAATAAATTGTTTAGAGTGGTTATTTTCCCCCCTCCAAGTCTTACTCTCACCAGCTACAGTTTCATGTTCCAGAACAATTATAAAACAAAGCCTCAGAGAGTGGCTATAGGAACCTAAAAGTTTAAGTCACAGGAAAAAAATTTGTAACACAATGTAAACAAGGCATGGCAGTGGTCTTCAACTTGACACTGAACTCAAGCAAAGACGAACCTGAAACCTCAGTTCCACTGCAGAGAGAGAAAAGAAAGTTGACACTCAGTAAGAGAAAGCTAATCTCCAGTTCCTAAGGATATTAGGTACTAGTGATACACACTACGTACAGAAATGGAGTTCCCTCCACTTCACTTCTGCCAGACAGCAAATCCTAACCACCTTCTGGCTCAAATGCAGCCAAATCTTTGGGAGTGACAAAAACAACTGCAATACTTGCATATTACAACAGCTTATTTAATTCCACAGACTCAAACATTCAATTCCAGAACGGCTGTCCTCCAAATCCCAATTATAAGTTGATTTTCAAAAGAAAAATTGCATTTCTTGGTGCCTTCTGTGAAGATGATGTTCCAACAGCAGAAGATGTTCCCTCAGCCAGCCTACACAAGTTCTGATGCCCCTGGATAGTGGTGTATCCAGGATTGCTTTTATTGCCTGGCAATAAAAAACTGTTTCAAGTTTAATACACACACCCCCGTCCCTTCCAGCTGTGGCACTGAACAAAATGAGCCACAGAGCTGGATGATGACACGTGTGGAGGTTGAAGGAGCCAGAACAGAGTAGTCCCGTCTCTCCAAGTTTTGCAGTTACACTGCCAGAACACACACAACAGTCCTGTTCTCCGAGTTCTGCAATCCACAGGAGTTGCAGCAGTGCAGCTGACAGGACAGAGAGCAGTGCATGGCTGCAGTTCTGCCTCAGAGGGCCATATGCTTTTCTGGGGCTTGTTTGTGTGCTAAATAGAGAAAGAGGATACTGGACAGGGCACTGACTAGGAATATCACATCAAACCACCGGTGATAGAAGTTGAACTGGAGCTCTCCCAGGACCTCTGTAATAATGGTGCGGTATTCCGGAGGCATGCTCATGCGGATCAGGAGCACTGATGACACAAAGTACATTCCCTGGAAGTTAAAACAGGGACAGCAGTTATGGCTTCCCACAGGCTCTGTGGCTAGCAGGGGGCAGTACACAAAGATATTGTTATGTGTTTAAGCACACACAAGGTATGCATGCAGAAATGTTCTCCATACTCACCATTATCTGTGCTAACAGCAGAACAATAACATTGGAGGACTTGCTGCTGGAAATGGCATAGAAGAACTAGGGGAAAAAACCCAAAAACATTGGAAATAAGCAGTTAGGTAAGTCTGATGTGCCTTAGGACATACCAAAGGTACATATTGTTCAACACCTTTTCATCTAAAAATACCCAATCAAAACCATACTCTAGAGGGCTACCTGTAGCCTACCTTAATAAACCTTTCATAAACCCTAGTCTGAAATATCAATCTCCCCCAGTCAGTTGCACCTTGTGTTAAAAAAATCACAAAACAATACAGAGAAGTTTAACAATATGTAACAAAGGCTAGGTTAAGTCAATGAGTCACATGTCTGTTGAGTTGATGTCCTAGCAGCAGCTTAAATTAAGTAATCCAAATGCTTTTAATCACCATCTCATCAATCTTACTTAATAAGCCTTGGCTACAGCATCATTTTGAAACCTTGCTTACATTTAGCATCTTATTTACCATCTAGATCCCTTCTTGACAGAGTCTGGGGAAATATCCTGCAAAAGGTATTCTTCCTACCTTCCTCCCTCTGCAAGAATTTATACTCAGATATTTAAACATAAATGCATACTGAAAGTTTATAGAGTACTTGTTCCATCAAAAAGTAAAGATCTGATAATTAATTTCTCTGTGTAAAACCACTTAAGAGTCCTGCTTCTTACCTTTGTAAGTGTGATTAACAACCCTCTAATAGAGGTAACAATGATTATTCCAACAAGAATAAAGGAAATGTGCTGAGACCAGAATTTGACCTGTATCAACAAAAACACAGTTAAAACTTTAGCAGTAACCTCATTTACACCACATTGTATAGCTACCAATTCTTCAGGGTCTTTGTCTCTTCTAATTGTACAGATGTCCACTGTAGACAGGTTTATATAACAGACATTTTCACAAATGCATTAGCAACTGTTTACTCCAAACACAAGAGAAGGAGATTTAGTTCATACCAATCACAAAGAACCCCAATTTCACAGGGATATGTTCTTAAAGTGTAAATGACCAAATAACTGTTTGCATAAACAATCAAAATTAATTGTAGCTCTGCACTGAATGTATTAATCTAAGCAGATTATCTAAAGTGCTTCTATTTCTCCTCTCTGGCACGACCACATCACCATCTCAGCATAAAATCAGTGTGAAAGCAACATTCATGGCACATTTTCCTTTCCTCCTTAGTAAGTCAAAAGACAAAGTCACATTCTCAGAGTCTATCACTTTCTCCCTAGCAGCAGGATGATTTAATTTACATAAGATTTGAATTGCGGAAAAGGCTGTAAGAACTAATAAAATCTCACATCAAACTGGATTCCCAGGTAATTTACAGTGATCTCAATTCCTCTTGTGACTGGATCAGTCTTCCCCACACGATCAAATACAATATTGATGGTTGCCTGCAAGAGATGGATTTACATTCAAGCAAAAAGGCAAAAGCATTTCTCACTCTCACAGGTGAGGCTCATGCATGACTCTTCTACTGTACTACCAAGAAAAGGGCAGGGGGTGATCAGACTGCCAAAGAAGGCAAAAAACACATCAATGTAAGAATTACTGGTCTAATACTGTATAGAAAAAGTCAGATCCAGAGCTTTATTTCAACGAAGAGCCAGTTTCTTTCAGAATTTCTGGATTTTAAAGAAACTGGAGCATTACTTAATGAACTGCATGCATAGCATTATCTATGCAGGGTATACTTGCATACACATCTACAGAAAATGCAATAAAACATTTACATACCATGAAGATTTTCCAGACACAATAGATAGAGAAAAAATAACCCAAAAAGTTAAAGTATTTTCCCTGGAAAGTTTTGGAATACTCTATTCTCTCCTGGAAATACAAAAAGAGGGAGAGGGAGTAGAACATAGAAAAATATGTCATTTTCACAATCACCCTCAACATAAAATTGTAACAGAGCATCCACAGTAGCAAACACAACCCTACCTTTCTACATATTTTAATTCAAATATTTCTGAACTTCTACGTGTTAATTCATAAGCTTGTGAAGAGTTATAGAGCAATGGGGCAGACTCAAGGATGGATCTGAACTGGAAGGGAACTGTCATCTTAGCCCCAAAGTTAGGGGAACAGATCCTCACTCCACTATATTACAACATTTCACCATTTACCTATTGAATAGGTTTCAATTTCTCATAACACAGGTACTCTTTCAAACTATTTTGACCTCCCAACACCCATCTGGGCAGTTATTTGCTGTGTACCTTTGTTGCATGCAAGTCAGCAGTTTCCAGGAAAAGCTGCCGACTCAATTCTTCCAGGGCATCCACTTCTTGCTGGATAAGAGACAGATCTGGCAAACCAACATAGTCAAGGCTAGAACACATCATGTACTCTTAACTAAGAACAAAACATTCTCCATCTTCAGCCCAAGGGCCACATCTAATGGTTTGGTCTCTTCTTAGATCTAGATAAGCTTTGTCATTCAGTCTTCATGCTCTTCATTATCACAGCACCAAAGAAATCTCATGGATGTACCTGATGCACACTACTCCAGTTTAAGGAGGTAGGCAGAACAAGTATTTTGGCAGCTGTGCAACAAACTATTTATTTGCCTGGGAAACACATCACAGAACAGAACCAGAGCTCTCAAAAACTGCTGCTCCACTTTGATCAGTGTCCCTTGCCACTGAAGTGCATCTCACAATATGTCATCTCTGATCACTTTCATAAACAAAATTGCTGAGTAACTGCTGCAAGAGATTAGTGATTACTATGAACAGTCTGCCAAATAGCCAAATTCTGATTTTAGCAGCTAGTGTGAAAAGAGAGGGAGAAGAGTCCTGAGCCTTAAATTTGCAAGATGTATACTTCAAGTGGTCTGACAGAAATTGTTGATAAGCAACACTATTAGAGAAGTACAGACCCTTGCCACTCCCAACAGATTCCTTCTGCAGGGAAGGTTGAAACTGGATGATCTTTAAGGTCTCTTCTAACCCAAACTATTCTATGATTCTGTGGTAAGCATGCACATCAAGCATCCCCTGATCTGCTGTACACCCATGGTGATGCAACAGAATATTTATAGAGCAGGGCAGAAACATGAAACTTCTGCCTGTGTCACAGTAAAACAGTGCCCAAGGCCTGGGCAAAACGTCAGACAGTGCTGGAGAACAAACCTCCAAGTAGACATTAGGCTTGAAATGTGTTGAAACGCAAATGCTTTGTGACTGTCCCAACTAACACTCTACCTCTCAAAACAAAGCAAGCTTGATCCACCTCCCAAGGCAGGTGCCAGCATGCAGATGAAGGATACTTTCACTGCCAGGAACAGATGTTGTGACACTTTTTATCATTCCCCAGAAGCCAGTGGGTCTGTTATGCACTTCTCCTCTCTGGAACATTGTCCTGTGAGCCACTGCTATCCTGAAAGAACAGAAAACAGAAGTACTTAGGAATATAATATTTTTATGAAAAATCAAAACAAGAAAAAACTCCACCAGTTTCTTAGAAGATGCTGTTCAACTAAATTCACAGAAAGGAAATGATCCTTTTTTCTTCTTCTAAACACCAATCCCGCTAGATAAAATTATCCTGATTAGTTCTGGAGTAGAGCCCAGACCTATGTGAGATTCAACGATACACTTCCCAAGTTTTCCATTCAGGATCCTGTTTCAGTCCTAAAGGGTTTTAAACCCAGGTAAAAATTCAGAATTCAAATGGATTTCTCAGACATATGATTAGTTGTTTTCCTTTCCTCAAACACATGACTGTGTTATCTCAAGCTCAGGAATTAAAAGACTTCTCACGCTCCTCCCTCTCCTTGGACACCTCTTCGTTATCACTGCACATCCGCCTTTTCCACGGAGTTGTGAGCTCTGGATGGTGTGCAGAGCACTCTCTGATATGCTGTCACTCACTGCTGGGCTGCATGACAAGCTGTTATGAAGCAGAAACACACAAATCCATTCTTGGACTGAACCACTGGATGCTTCAGGCAATCTGAACATGACTCCTGAAGCTAATTCCAACACTCCAGCAGCAGCTGCGTATCGTCCCTCACACTTCCATGTGCACCACACCATAATCCCCATGAGCAGCGTTGGCTTCTGGTCTCGTTCCCTCACATTTCTCCCCACAGAAATTTGTGAGCAAGTTATCCACTCCTAAGCTGAAAACTATTCACAGGATTCTCAGGATGATCCATGATTCTGTGGTGTTTAGTTCCTTTCTTGTAGCTGCAGCTAGCATTGCTATATTTGGCACTGAGCTCTCTTCAAGGCTGTTGATAAGCAGCATAATAAAAAAAAATTTAAAAACCATTCCATCATTACTTTCACATCAGCAAAAGAAACACCCTTGGGGCACTCTACATACACATGTATGCACATTTGGCCATAGACTACAAATAACAGACATCTTAGAAGCCTGATAGTTGCCAAATGTAAGAAATGCATTTTTAATCCTTGCTTTCTTCACAGTACATGGATTCATGTGGTCCATCCCAAATGATCCGCAGCATTGCAGCAAAAATGCAGCAATGTCCAGGTGAAGCACAAGGCTATAGAGGCACAAAGGCAAATCTTCTCTTTTGAGAGGTGGCAGGGATCTCTGTATCCACACAGTGGCCAGGAGTTCTGGAGATCTCACAGAAAAGATCCACAGGCAAAACCCATACACTGTGCAGACTGGCAATGATGTTATGTGGTATTCGTGTGTCGTATCAGCTGATCTGACTCTAACATGATCGAAATGAAGCAATGCTGGCATTTCAAACCTGAGGATTAGTTATGTCACACCTGCAAGAATGAGTATAAAGAATCTGACAGCCTTAGAGGTGAGTTTCTATAAGGCTTTACTTGATTGTGCTCAGGAAGAAGAGAAAAGTGATTCCTTGCAAAAAACCCTCAGGGCAAACAACTTTCACCAACTATCTCCTACTGACTAGAAAGCCAGCCTGGATAAGGGTTGGCATGAGAAAAAATGTCAGGAACAGCAAAGAAAACAAAAAGCTTTATGTTCTATTGGCTTGCAACTCTTGTGCTCACTGGTAAGCACTGAACGATCAGTACTACTGAGAAGGTGGCCAGCACATCACTGACAATTTATGGAACTGCAGCATTGAAACTATTGCTATTGCCACTTGTTCTGCCAATTACTTGGTTACATTTGGACTGATACATATCTAACCTTTCAAATTCGCCTTTATATGAGCAAAAAGTCCAGTCATGCAAGCCATTGCTCCCCATCAAAGCAAAAAAGAGAACAAAATCTACAGAACTGCTTCGTTATAATTTGCTAAGTGATTAATACATGGCTCTTCATAATGGCTAGAAAGTTGCCATATTCAAAAGATTTCCTGGCCATAGGAAGGCAAGAAAGTGCTAGCTAGTTACAAGCCTCTGGCACGCTTTTACTCCAACATCACTCTCCCTGGACCAAAAGCCCAAAACCACTGTACAAAACGAAAGAGCAGAGTCAGAAACAGCTCTATCTTTTAACTCCAAGGGCAACCTTTTAGTGTACTTCCAGTCAATTAGATCAATTAAACCTGAGAAAATAAATTCTCTCACTCCTTACCATCTCACACATGACCAAATGAGTCAGAGTTAACGGTTGTTCACCACTGAACATTTTCAAAGGGGAAGGAGGTTATGCTTTAACTACACTTCATCAGCTAATACTCATCAGCAGATACACACATGGTGATAAATTTGGCAAGGTTAGGCTATCTAAAAGCTCCCCTGCAAATGCTAAAAGCTTCTATTGAAACATTGAGGCACCAAAAGTAAAGTTTGGGAGACTGGTGTGTCAGACAGTCAAACCTTTGAAGTGACTGCAGTAACTGGATTTTATTCTGCACTACTAGCAGGACATGAAATATGTAACACTGACATGAAATATGCAGACAAAAATCTTTTCAGTGTAAATGAAATTACATTGTTTCTGAAAGTAAGATTTTTAGCTTGAGGGACATGTAATAAACTAAACCAACGCCAGCAGAGTTCTGATGGCACACTTGTGTACTTCAGTATATCCACATTAGCAATGTTTTGCAATTCTGCAAAACTTAAACAACATAAACCTTGCTCTTTGCATGAATATAGCTGTGTCCACACTAGTTCACTACCCTGCTTCAGCTTTGACCAGGATCTACCATATGTACAAACCTGAAACCACAAGTAAGAGCCAGCTGTAGTGGTCTAAGGGTCCTTGACTTGGCAGGAGAGAAAGGTGCCCATCCTACAGATTAGTTATACGCTAGCAGAGAGTTACAAATGGCCTTGGAAGCCTAATCTGTGCCACTGCAGCCACAAAGGGCACTACTTAGTGTTAAAACAGTCATGTATCAGGCCAGAACAAAACACCACACAAGCTCAACTCAATTCAGATTTCAAAATCCATGTTATACCACTTCAAGAACCATCTTTTACCACACCGACTGCAAATCCTTGAGATAAATAATTTCATGCTACTGTTGTCCTCTCACCGTTTTTTCTTGCTAACAATCATGTCCATAGTCTGGAGGAGCCGTCGCTCCAGAGCCAGAATATCTGCATCTGTCACGTTCCTGCAAAATAAAGACTTCCAATTAGGCCTGCTACCCCATTTCAGAGGAGATGTGCACATGAGACAAAGAAAAGCCTGTATAAGGGGAATACGCAGCAGCAGTGGAAATGGTTCTAGCATGCAGACATGACAACAGCTAGATGCAGAAAAAAGTAGCAAAAAACTTGAAATAATGCCACAGAAAAAGCAAAAAATAATCTCAAAAAGCTGGACAATTACTTCATAAGGCTGCAGTTACCTGAGAAAGTAGGACATGTAAGTGTATGGACAGTTGACAGCCCCAAATCCTGACAGCAAAGCCATGAGTGTCACCCCAATCACACCAACACGGCTGATGAGCTGTTCTATAGACAGGATTCCTGAGGGAGGGAAAAATATGGCATCAGCAACCTTGCTCTCTTCACTCTGCTCCACACTTGGTGCCTTCCTAACATAACACAGAGCTGCTTAATTGATCTGACTGCCTTCCCACTGCAATGACCCCAGGTAACAGGAAAGACAGACAGGGACTAGGAAAAGAAAGGGGTAGGAGAAGTCTCCCTCAGAAATCACATTACCATGCTTAGAAGCAGGAATGGGGAACTCCAGCTGTAAAGACATTTAAAACAAATATATAAATATGTAGAGAGGACTAAATATCAGTATTTTTGTTCCAAACTAATAAAATACATTTGCCGTGTGCTGAGGTGGGAAAACAGATCATCCACCAGGTGCTTATAAAGGAGCGTCTTCCATAAAGACACTTCTGCAATTATCAGCAATTATTATCAAACCAGCTGGTCCTGGCAAACTGGCCTAAAAATGTCTGAACCCCATTTCCATTAGAAATGACCCCTCCAGATCAGATACAAGCTGTGCTTGTAGGACAGTGGAGTTGGGAGGCTTAAGCTGCTCCTGGCTGTTCAGTGTTCATCTGGCTGACACAAACACATTGTTGAGAATATCACCAACAAACACCAAGTGGACTCTAAAATATGTAATTCAACATGAGCATAAACCTGTGCTGTAACCATCACCAAGCACTGAAGCTGCATTTATTCTTAAACACAGACCTCAACCTGCCTTCCCAGGACACAGTGCCATGTGTAGTAAACACCAGTCGCTTTTTAGGGAGCTGGTTATAGAGCAGCTGCCACACACAGCACATTTAGAGCTTACACGATTTGCAAAGCTGAGATGGCTGAGCTCCAAGCCACATTTCATGCTTCAGAGAAGTGGAATGAATGATGAAAACAAGGCAAAAAGACTTCACAAAGGGAAACCGAGACACCCAGTCATGTGCAGCTGCACAGAGATTTACAGGAACTACAGAATGTGCTACAATACACTGGCCTTTTGCCCCATACACGGTCAGACTGCAGCACTTAAAACAGAGGTGCCTTCAAAATGAAATGACATTCCACTGGTTGGAGCAATGTTTCCCCATGAAACTCATACATAAAGCGAATGAATGTTCCATCAACTCAGATAAAGGTAAGAGCTTAAATAGAATACTGGTGTGTCATTAAGCACAACCTTCCTTCTACTACAAGCTCCCAAACTTAAATAAGTTGCAGTCCAAGGCAGTCCTTGCTCAATGGTGCACTTCTCAGCTGCAGGACACTGCCATCCCCATCCACACCTGCCTGAACTGGGTCACCACTCCCTGATGAAACCCACAGCAGCCTTGTCTGTACATGCAGGACAGCAGCATCCCAACAATACAGCACGGAATAAACATGTAGAATCTTTGCTCTGACCTCATGTCTACACCTGGTAGGATAAGGCACTGTAAAACTTTTAAGTGGAGGTAACACACCCTGTAAAGTACAATTAAAAACAGAGAATACCCTACTACCTATTCTGGAAATCTGCAGGTGTTACACAGCCTCCCAGAACCTTTCGGTGACCTAAAGAGGATTACCCAAACCCCATGGCTAAGTTTCCACTGGATTATTACATTCTGCCAACTCAAGCACCTTCTGCAGCTCACAATGGATACAAGTTTTTCTTGGCAATGGTACACTGGGCAGAGGGGTCTGCACTATACATCAGCTGCTGGATTTCAGAGGCAAATGACACAATTACAAAATACAGTCAAACATTTTCTCTTAGGAAACTTTTAGGATCGCAGATGAAAGGGTGAGCAGACCCTACACAAGTTGGTATCCTTCAACTTCTCATGTGAGCACAAAGTCAAGCAGCTTCCCACAGAACAGAAAGACTAAGCTGAGCATTTTGTACGCAGACAGACATTCACCAATTTTCATCAAACTGACTCAATTTCACCTGTTGGGAACAATATCCAAACAATTTTCCAGTGCAGGGGAAATAGAAGGGCAATATAAGTTACACAGGTAACACAGGTGACAAATAGTCTGGTTCTAACAGCATTAAAATCCCTCAGCACAGTCAGGTGCCTCAAGGTTTAGCACAGTCAGGCACATGCTAACTTGGTTGTACCCAAACTTGCCCAAATGCACACAGTACCTTCACACTGTAAATACTCACAACCACAACAGAGACACCCAAGCTAATTCTGCACACAAACAGCTCTGGCATCCAGCAGCACTTACCAACTCACACTCCAGTCCCATGCAACTGCACAGCCTCTGGGCTCAGGCATAGCAGCAATCTGTACCAAAGCCAGCACAACTGCCAGGCCCATTGCTGGCTACAATCTGTGCAGCTCTGGAGTTTAGGCACACTGCTGTGTTTTGGACACAACTGGACAGGCACTCATGCTAAACTCATCTGATTTCAGTCACAAGAAGGAAAAACCTGACTGAAAAAAAGAGTCAGAAGAAGGACTAGTTGTCGATCTGCTTCTTAAATAAACTAGGTTTAGTCTCCACAATAGAAAGAAGTGAATAAAAATTGTGATTAACTTTTCGTGGAGATAAAGTTTCTGTGTCCTCAAAAGTACACCATGTTCTTACATAGTTTAGGTTCAGTTAGGACTTACTTCCTTCAAGTTTTCCATTGGTACTGAAAGAAAATCCAGATGTATCCACCCATTTCTGTCAGTCTGACAACCTTCACATTACACATTTCAAAGCAGAGCAGACTCTCAGTTGCAGGAATTACTTTCTACAGTCTCAGCTGCAGAGCTGAGATAATAATAGCTCCAAAATAAAAAGTGAAATATCAAAGCCTATTTGCAGGAGGGAAAAAATCAGCAAGAAAATGAAACTCACCGTGTTTCGGGCTGAGGATAGGAAACGGATCCCCCAACTTCCAGAAGAAATACATGAATGTCAACCACACAACACATGCAAAAAGTAGTTTCTGTCTGTGCACTAATGGAGAGGAAAAAGGGAGTGTTTAAAATGGGTTCTTCCTTTAGGGCTTTTTATAGCTTGCAATATTTCTACATTGATCTAAATGCTACTTTGAGAACAGGTGACCAAAGCTGGTGCCCTCTGGCAGAGCTACAACTTGCAGTGTGCACCCCTTCACCTCCCACAAGGCTCCACTGTCCACACAGGACCACTTCACTGCTTTTTTCTTGTGTGGTCTTGAACATGAATCTTAAATATTTCATCTTCATGGCAAAACTAATATTCCCAACCTATGTGCCTAAGCTTCACACAACAGAGTGACGAGTATCAAGAGCTCAAGGGTTAAGTGTCCATTAGCCCATGGAAGAGGTCTCATCCAGACAGCAGAAACAAAACCAGCAAAAGTAATTTACTGAGCTTTTCTGCTTCAAAAGTGATTAACTGCGCTTCTCTGCCTCATTTCTTTTGCCCCCCAGCAGAACAACACAGCCTTGCCAAGGGTTGCAGAGTTTGGCTGCAAGCTTAAAATTGCAAAGGAACAAATCCCAGTAATATTACTCTGAAGTGCTCAACTTTGTTGCAACCCGTGAAGAAAAGCAGCATTTTCTGGGGTCATGTAAAGCATTTCCTGACTGTTCAATGAATGGTTCATGATGCAGCATAAAGTTCCAAAGAAAAGGTGTTTAGCCAGAACAAAGCCAGGGCAAGGAGGGAGGTACAAGGACAGTGACCAAAATTATTTCTCATTTGTATTCCTATACTCAAATTAGCAGCTCCCCTGTCACAAACCAAGTACTCACATAATCTGATATTGCTCACAACAAAGTAACCAATGTAGAAGGGCACCATGAAGACCAGGATGAGCAAAATGACACACAGGTTCAGCTTCCAATGAAAATATCGAGAGCTGAAATAAAGCCAAAATACTGATTAGCACGGTATCATAATACAACAAATTTCTCAAAGAAAATTACACGTCAGTGAAATCTTTTCAACTACATCAAGCAACGAAAAATATTGGCTTAGTATATAGAATATTCTCTATTTTTTTTATTAGGGTAGAGGAGAGGGAGTTGTTTGGTTAGGGGTTTTGTATGGTTTTATTTTTAAATACAGAAGCCAAGAATGCGTATTTAAAACTAAACAACCATCCAGAAAACCATGCTGGGTATTTTATCAAATACTGTATTTTCTATGGTGACTAATGACAGTTGCAGAATGATTCATGTGACTGACTGCTCATCTGGTAGAACAGTAAATGAAAACTAAGTATAAGCAGTAATTAATTTTCTAATGAACAGCTGAGTCAAAAAAGAGCTAATCCATATTGAAAAGACCAAAATTACTTAAGGTTGATAATTCATCATGTTTCACTTCAGAATTGTCTCATCTGCAAGACTTTGCAAAGCAAGGGTTTATAAACACATATATAGATCAACATGATCAATACTCCTCTGACCAAATTAGAGTAGTCAAACACAGGTGAGATTCATCTTGGCTGAAATGACCTTTCACTTTACTTGAACAGAAAAATACATGTCCCCATTCCCAACATTACCTCATATCCTTTTTATCCTCAGGAAAAAGTGACAAGGATCCTCATAATTTCTTCTTCCTTAACTGATTCAGAGGCAAACATTTTCATCTATACTGAAGTCTAGCCCTTTATTGAAGCTCATAAAAGCATTCTCCTCAGTGATCTCTCCAGCTACCAGCCCCACATATTAATAGCATACAGAACTAACATTACCTTTCATCAGTTCTGTGCTTCTTGCCTTTCAAGCCCTTTGATTGCTCTCTTATACTTGTATGATTAGATAGAATAAGAAGAAACCGAACTTAGCCTCTGCATGTTATGGTTCTATCTTCTCTTTCCTACTGACTTCCAAAGAAGACAGTTTTTAACACCGCCTTTATGTTGAAGTCCTCATCCTATTGTCAAGTGGGGATTCACCTTTGATTCACAAATCCTGTATTGTTACAGACATAACTTTCACTCCACAATTAGCTTCACATCTTATTCACTCCTCTGACCACCAAAGAAAAATCAGTGCTTAAAGTTTCTGTAGTCTTTAGCATCTGAAAAGTGCTCTTAGCATGATCTGAAGACTTACAATACTTTAATAAAAGAAATCATTTCTTTTAACTTCACAAATGGAGAAAGTCAAAGACCTAAGCCTCACCCTAAGGACCAGACCAATTGTTAATTGCATGGAAAATTGGAAGCTTATGGCTACTAGTCCCATGTTCTGTCAAACAAACAAATGTTGCTGCACAAACATCTTGGTTGAGTTGTTGACAGTTTTCTCCCATGATTTCCTCAATCCAAGACTAATCCATTAACTTAGAAGTTAGACTGAAGATGCTGCAGAGCACAAGGCAGCCCAGTCCCCAGTGGGCTCCCAGACTCACCTGCTGTTCAGCACTCCCAAAATCTCAAAGATGATGAGCTCAAACATGGTACAAGAGAAGGCAAAAGTCACAGAGAAGATCACCTGGACCACATACTGTCGCACCTGCAATGCAGAGAACAATCCATAGACATCAGGCACTTACATTTCTGGAACGGCATCCTCATATCCTACAGGTAACAAATCACAAGGTATGATGGCCCACAGCTGGGTCTCTTGCTTAAAGGCATCGAGACCTTTATCTGCTCAGGAGGAAGCCAAAAGCCTCCTGGGAAACAGAGGGCAAACTCATACACTAAGAGAGCTCTTTGATATTAAACTCAGATTTAAAAACAAAATCCTCATCCGAAAAACTGTTGGGGTCTGAATTTGGCTTGCCCTTAAACCATCCCTGAAAGGCTACAATCTCATACTCCACTATGGATAGAATGACATTTTTTTCCTAACTAAGCCGCCTCACAACCAATTCAGCTGCAACTTACACATCTCACCGAGTTTAAAGTTAACCACTGGATTTGATTTGGTCTCAAAAATTTCACTTCATATAAGGTAAGCTTACTAGGGCAAAAGGCAAAACAGTTCCCTCAGTTTCCTATTACCCCTGTATCTCCTCCATACTTCTTTTTATTTCACAGTAGCCAGTATGGAAACTTTTAGTGGCCACAGAAGAATCCACTTCCTCGGATATCTAGGAGTCTTTCAAATAGAAGCACAAGAGGAAATTTAAAAGAAAGTAACTGCAAATAAGATAAAAGGGATTAAAGAGAGGAATAAGGCTAAACGCAGTTTTTAGAATATTTGTATAATTGGGAGTAATTTTTTTAAGATACAGATTTGCAATGAAAGGCTCCTTCTCACCTCATAATCCTTGAAGAGCTTTCGCATGAAGAAGAGCCACCCAAATCCAAAGAACAGCACCTGTAGAAAAGATGAAGCACTCAACATCTGCATCCTGCAACTTGCCAGACACTGCACTGCTGACTGTAAATTAAACAAATGGAAGGAAAAGAGCTAGCCCAAAGTACTCAAGATCCACAAAAGATTAAAACTTTCCACGTTTTTTTGCCGTGGAAAAAAAAAAGATATTTTAAATATCCAAGTGTAGCAGATGCAAAATGCTATGGCCTTAAGGAAGATCTAGTCAATACAACAGAGTTTGGTGTTCCAAAATTCTCAGAATTCCTCAGTTCCTGGCCTGCCAAAATCCTTTGCACTGTTGACTCTTGTTTTACTCTTGTAATCTACAGAATTAAAGCCTATGGGTTTTTTTACAGGAAATACAGAAATGGAGGCAAAGCAAACACTTCAATGTCCACCACATACACATCTTCTAGGGATGAGTAAATTTTATAAAAACATCTGCTGTTTCTGGTAGTCTAGAAGTACATGTGAATTTTTTGTAGAGGTCTTCACAGTACATCTGGTTAGACACTGACACATTGTGGGTGAAAGGTGCTACAAGCATCTCTCTAAGGTGGGGAAAAGGCAGTGCTGAATGCCTCAAACCACAATCTGGAGCTGCAGAAAGCCACACGGACAAGGCAGGTGAAGCAGAAAAAAGCCAATAATACTTGCATTTCAGTTGCTGTGAAAGGACATTACAAAATTTGTTTAAGTCTCTCCACACTCCTGAAGGGATCAACTTAATACCACAGCTATTTTGCAGATGAGTTAAGTGAAGTAAATACAAATTGAACAAGGCAGCCAAAATTGCAATTACCTGGCTTCAGAGAGTAAAAGGAGGCTGTGTTGTCAGGCCTCCCCAGGTAGCCCCATCTATTCCTTGTAAGACTGAAAGGAAGTGTAATGATTTAAAAGAACCCAAGCAAAAAGAGAATTCAGAAAATACTCAGTATTTTTTACAGAAGTAGCTTTGACCAAGGCAAAGACAAAATTCAGTATATGTCAGACATCAACCAATAAAGTCAGTGTATCTCCTCAGAGCACATAGAAAAAGCCAGAGCTTTCTGCCCACCCTGCCGTGGAGATGGGAAATATTCAAAGACAAAAGCAAAGGAATTATTGTGGATCACTTCCCTGCACATCAGGAGTAACCACAGTGGCAAAGGTAACACACTAACATGATTTACAGACAAGGAATACCTGGAATGCTGGGCAAGAAGATCAAACGCAGCTGCCTTGAAAGAACAACTGAAATAGGAATGAGGTCGAATGAGTGATTTGTAACAGCTGGAAAAACTTGTTTGAGGAGGACTTCAGACTTTAAAGTAGCTGGTAGCAAAAAGGAAAGATATTCTGTAAACCTCCTATCTACAGGTCATAAGTTAAAAAAGTATGATAAGCAAATGAGATCTACATAAAGTAATTCCACATTTAACAGTGGGAAGGAGGAAAAAGGTAGAGACAAGCTCTTTAAAAAGAGGTAAGAGAAAAAGATGAAGAGATAAGTAAGTAGAAGAAGAACAGAAAACTAAACGTGAAGATTAGGCTCCCGTTGTGTTAGGGACTGTACAAAAGCAAAGAAAGACATTTTGGTAAAAGTTCACACTCGAGGACACTGCAGGTGAATGTGACATGTAAACTCAGCAAAACCTAGAGCATTTGACAATTACATGCAGAGACTTGAACATCTAACTTGGTACTACTGAAGGTGATGAGAGGATTCAAAGCTGCCATCAGAAGTGAAAGAAAAGCTATTAGATAAGTTAGAGCTCAGAACTCAAAGCAAAAAAGTGGGCGTTTTTGTTCTCGGTCAATTGTTAACAGTGCGAAAGTTACGCTCAAGCCAACAAGAGCGAAAAAGCATGTTTTAAGAAAAAATAAAGCATTATCAAATGGGAGGGCACTGTTCTTCTAAGAAACGGCCAAAAGGTGTCCTGAAAATTATCAGGAACTAGGGGTGTGCACTGAAGTCTATCTAAGTCAACCACCTGCTGCTGAGAGGAGAAAGGTGCCCTTTCCTCAGCTCATCCCTCACCACTACACAACAAAATTTTCACACCAGCTCAGAAGCTTAGATCAGATCCCTGTGGTTCACTTAAACGCGTTTTCATCTGGCCCAACTGCCTAGGATCAACCTTGCTGAGAGATATCAGAAATAAACCGAGGACTCAGTAGAGGCCTGCAAGACAAACTTTCCTATCTGTTCCAATTGGAGAAACTTAAATTTACACTTAAGCGGAGCTCGGCTCGGTCGGGCCCGGCCGCCCCTGAGGGTGCGCGCGCCCCCGCGCGGGGAGCCGCGCACGCGCGCTCCTCCGGCACGGCGCAGGGAGAGGGAAGCGCGGTGACGGCGGCACCTCCCCGCTCTCTCGCCCTTCTCCCGGCCGAAGGCGCGGCGCCGCAGCGGCGGGGAAGGGGAGGTGGATACCTGTGAGGTGAACATGATGCTGGAGTCGATGAGGAAGCTCATGGCGGCGCCCGGCGCTGCCCGCTCCGCCCTGCCCGCCGCGCTTCCGGCTCCGGTGACGGCGGCGCGCAGGCGCGGGGGGCGGGGCCAGAGGGCGGGGCCGTGGCGAGCTCCGCCCCCTGGCGGCCCCAGCGGAGGGAGCATGACGGGGCCGGTGTGAAGGAATGGAGCGGGGGGGTTCGCCAAGCTGAGCCCATCGCCTGCCCCTTCCAAACTCAGCGCTGCTGCTGCCCTCAAAACCCCTAGGAAGGGCACCCGTGCTGGCCTGGGGGCAGAAGGAGGTGTGCGAGGCACAGGAAGAAGGGGAGGGTGAACACCGACCCCAGCGCAGGAGGGACGTGGACTTGGTGGAGCCAGTCCAGTGGAAGCTACCGAGTTAATTGGAGGGAAGGAGCACCACTTCTGTGACAAAAGGCTGAGAAAATTGGGATTGTTCAGCCTGCAAAAGAGACGGCTTGGGGGTGACCAAATTGCGGCCTTACAGTGTCTAAAGGGAGCCTGCAAGAAAGCTGGAAAGGGATTTTGTACAACAGCATGGAGTGACAGGACAAGGGGGAATGAATTCAAACTGGAAGAGGGCAGGTTGAGATTAAACATTACAAAGAAATTCTTTACTGTGAGGGTGGTGAAGCACTGGAACAGGTTTCCCAGAGACATGGATGCCCCGTCTCTGGAAGTGTTTAAGACCAGGTTGGGTGAAGCTCTGAGCAACCTGGTCTAGGAGGTGACGTCCCGGTCCATGACAGGGTTGTGGAACTGCATGATCTTTAAGGTCTCTTAAAGACCCAAACAATTCTGTGATTCTGCCATTTTACCACTGCTGTAAATGCAGGAGCAGGGCGGCATTGTGTGGCTCATGGCACACCACAGCTGCTCCTGGCCCATCTTCCTCCCAAGGGGAGATTGATCTCCCACATGGAGCCCTCTCCATCCTCCCTCCACACCAAGAACTGGGCTGCAGATGCCTTCCAGGACTTGCAATTACAATATATCAAGGAACGGGGCCAGAAGGGAAGCAAAAATGCAGACAGGGAATTTCCTGATGGCTATCGGTGTGAGATCCAATCCTTCATGTCACAGTCATGTTCCCACTTGACCTTCATGGCGTATGAATATTTTTCTTTTTTCCTCTTAAAAACACACCTTGAGGAAATGGCCTCAAGTGGCACCAGAGGACATTTAGATTTGACATTAGGGGGGGAAAAAACGTCACAGAAAAGATTGTAAAACATTGGAACAGACTGTGCAGGGAAGTGATGGAGTCACCATCCCTGGAAATGTTTGAAAAAACATGGATATGGCACTTGAGGATATGGTTCGATGATGGTGATGGCTTGGCAATTGTACTTGATGATCTTTTCCAACCTTGATGATTCTTATTCTATGATTCTAACCATTGGCACTCAAAACTCTCTGTATTCAGAATAACAAACAGGAAGAGAAGAGTCAAGTTGTGAGTTTAACAAAGCACAGAGCCCCTGCAGACTGAAAATCAGGAAACTATTCATTACAACTCATTTCACTAGGAAAACAAATCTGTGTTTGGTTGTGCCAAGTCACCAGATTAGTCCCATAGTCTCTGATTGTTTGGCTTTCTGTCTTGCTCTCAGACTTCTTGGTTTGAAATTTGTCTCCTTGTCTGCAGCATTGCAAAGAGAAGAAAACATTCAGCTTTCATGGAGAAATGAACTGAGGGAGCAGGTTATTGTGTCTGGTCTGAGACTTTTTATTTTACACCTTCTGGTATCACTGCCAGTTAATGCAGAGCTGAGATCAGGCCTTGCCTGTTCTTTCTTTCTGTATCTGCTGCTTAGAAACTGTTTTTTTCCTAAAGTGATGAGATTCCTGAGTTTGGAGGGATTTGTGGTTGTTTTGTTCTATGTTGGTAGGTTGTGGAGCAAGGTAAGCTGTTGGTTGACTTTTAGAGATTGAGGTTAACAGGAAATCCTTTAAAAATAAGTTATACAGAGCCAAATTCTGCTCTTGTTTTAGTCTTGGCAACTCAACTTCCACGCAAGTGTGAAAAACAAGGCAGAGTTTGATCATAGATCTTAAACTTTCATCTTTGCATGTGTTTGGAAAAAGGCTTGAAACATGCCTCTGCTTACTGATCCCTGGGCCTTGGGAGAAACACACAGGGAACAAGATAATTCCTACAGGATAAACCCGGCCCCACACCCACCTCTCAGCCCCAGGACTCCTCCTTCAGGATAGACAAAAAGTGTGAGAAGAAAATGGGAAATTTATTTTGTGCTGTTCATCCTTAGATAGTTTGCTGATGTGCATATGGAGGGAGAAGAGTCCATGGCCCACCACCGGTACAAAGGCAGCTTCACAGCTCTAGTTATTCTTCCACATATTATAGTGAACAAGGCTATTTTATGTTCAGTTTGTAGAGAGAACCAAAATCAAGCCTTTTAAGTAAAGCTGGAAGGTGCAGCATATTGAATTAAATCATGGGGTTTGGCCAAGAGTATGTTTAGAAATCACACAGTTTTCCAGAAGGTGCTACGAGGCATATTTATGACAAATAGCCTTAGCTGGCAGCCAGCCACCCATTTTCTTTTCTCTTTTCTCCAGAGGTTTTCATAAACAAGAACTCTGAAGCTGGAAGCATTCCCACATCGTTCTGATTTCTGCATTTCTTTTGAGTTTATTTTTGATGAGTTCAGGTGATGATATTCACTGGTGATTCATGGATTCCTTTACAGGGTTGTCTACGACTCTTTTGTGAGCTAACGTGTATGCATTGAAAAACTTACCTGAGCATTTTTTTATATAGCTTTTTCACCTTGGAAGCCAATAAATGGCTGGTTTGCTTTCACTGTACCGAGCTGGATCTAGCAAGGCAAAGGCCAACAGTCTTTGTTTTTTGCAAAATGTTCTGTCAGTAGCTCTGTAATCACAATTTCTATTCAGTGCTGCTTCATCCCAGATCAGCAAGCTTTAAAACACACAGGTTTTTGTTGACAGAATGTTAAAATGCAGTCCTGTGCACTTTCAGATGGATTTAAAGGCACACTTGATGCTGAAGTTAAAATATGGAAAGGCCTAAGCTGCTATATTTCCATGATTTTATCTGTTGACAAGCATACTCTTTTTCTTTTTTCTTTTTTTTTTTTTTATTTATAATGCTTTTTCCAAACCAGTTACACAACACAATTCTGGCCTCAAGCAGCTCTTGTAGCTACCAAACACCAGTTCATAGAATCATAGAATCATAGAGTAGTTTGGGTTGGAAGGGACCTTGAAGATCATCCAGTTCCAACCCCCCGCCATGGGCAGGGACACCTTTCATCAGACCAGGCTGCTCAGAGCTCCATCCAACCTGGCCTTGAACACCTGGACAGCTGACTCTGTGTGTGCATTGGCCTCTGCTGGTGCCTGGGGAGGTGGTGTGGCCTTTGGGACAGCCTGAGCCAGCTCTACCAGAGCACCCCGGCAGCCAGGAAGTGCCCTACATGTGTCATTCCACCATGCAGTGGCTGCACTGAGCTTTCTGCTTGGGATATCTCATGGGATAGATAATTCAGGCTGGAAGGCATCACCTGGCCCAGCCTTCAGCTCAATACACATTAGGATGTTCAGTGCTTTTCCAGCCAATCTTCATCCCCCAAGGATGAAGATCCCACCACGTTTCTGAGCACCTGCTTTAGTGCTGAACCACTCTCTGTTTGAACAAGTTTTTTCATTGTCGGACTTTTTTTAGTAAAAATATTCCTTTGCTGCTCATTGTGATTGTTGCCTCTGGTCTTTTGCTGTGCACCTCTGTTAAGTCTGCCTCCATCTTCCCTGGACTTCCTCCCCCTTAGGAACCTGAAGAAAGCACTTAGGGCTCCCAATGCCCTCAGCCCCCTCCTCTCCAGGCTGAACAAACCTCCTGTGTCTCTTTGTACAGCAGGCTGCTGAGAGTAAAGCTTGAGTTGTTGACAGATACAGAAGTCTTGTCTCTTCTACTGAAATAGGTTGGTGCCAAGCTAGTGGCAAGGAAAGGATTGTGTGCCAGGCTATGTCTTGGCAAGCCAACACATATTCGCTTGCCATGGTTACTACTCAGCTGTGTAAGCACATTTGGTGTTGGCAAAAAGCCTTTCCTGAGCCATGTTAAAAGGTACAGCACACACAGAGCCCAAGTAATGGCAATGTCATTCTGTTGGGGGAAAAAATTATTCCAGTACTTCGACAAGTCCCCTGATTTTGGCACATTTATCCAGCCCTGGCCCTCAGGAAATCTGGCACTATATACTGTTTCATCACAGCTGCCTTGGGCTTACAGGAAGGCTTTAGTGTAGTACTCATGGATGTTCCTGTCTTTGCTAAACAAAACTAAGCCTAGGCTAGGATTACTTTCAGTTGTCAGCCTGAAAAGCCATTTTCTATACAAAACAGCAAACTGCCACCTTTTTTTTCAGCATTGTGTGACACAGCCGCTCTTTAAATGTAAAACTGCACAGTCAGTGAGTTACTGAGCAGCAGGAGAGATGGGACTTCCCCCATCAGTAAGTAGATTGGATGCCCACACAGACCTAGAGAGCAGAGATCCCCCAAATCTCTCCTCTCTTGCAGGAGGAGGAATCTGCAGCTCACTGTGTTTCAGCACTGAGAGATTGTGGGTGTTGGTCTTTGAGTGGTTTAAAACAGAAGCCCAGCAATATTCTGCATGATACAACCCTCTCCCACATGCATTGAAAGCACCTTAAAACTGTCAGAACTCCACCAACCTGAACCAAGTGCTCCAGGAACTGCCTTATTTAAGCACAAGTGCTGCCCCAGAGTGGATGCTGGGGATGGAGAAGAGGGGTCCACGTCACCACACTGTCACCACAGCTTCATACATGGCCTTGGCTAAGGTGGGAGAGGTGGGTGAGGGAATCAATAAAGTCTTTTTTACCCATGGCAAATCCATGTTAATGTTGTCAGTGCAGTGCAGTGTTCACATTTCCAAACTACCACCCTTCTGATCGAGGAGTCATATATTACCCAATTTAGCAGTTCTGCCAAGAAATAACAAGGATACCATGCATTTCAGGAGTGCTTTTCATCAGATCATTCCTACTTACTTTACAAACAGAATTAAGGAAGCCTCACAACATCCCTGTGAGGTAGGTGGAAATTCTTACACCCATTTTACAGGTGGAGAAAACAGGCACTGAGAGGTAAAGTGATTATCACAGCAAGTCAGAAGCAGAGCTGGAAATAAATCTAAGATTATTATCCTAGGTCCACTGCTCTAGACACTAGAGAACACCAACCCCCACATGCTATTGTAAACTAAGAGACTACCTTGCTCTTCTACTTTCACCTTCTTTGGTGATTTTGACACTTGCATCTTATGCTCCTTGCAGAGAGCCATGTGATCAGTTAGGAATTTATTTGCACAGGGAGCCAAGGAGGTAAACACACCTTTAAATGATCCAGGCATGGCTCTAATTGTCCAGTGATTTCCCCCTTCCCAAGGAAATAACATTCCCTAATCATCATATATATCTCTATGTTTTGCTAAGTTATTTTTTGAGTAGAATCATACACTGAATTCACAGTTCTGAGGCTATTATGCAACTTCACTAGGAATTTCTTGAATAAACAATTAAGTTTGTCTCATTGAGAGGGAATAAAGCACATTTATGTGCTCTCACATCCAGAAATAGCAATAATCCTTTGCTCATCTGTAGGGCCTTCCATCCAAGGACCTCCCTTTCCATAATTAGCACGTCAGGCCTCACATCATCATTGTAAGGTAGAAAATTATTCCCAATTGCACAAGAAGGAAGAATGACTTGCTGACAGTCCCACAGCAATTTCCTTGCAGAGATGAGGCTGTGTGCCAGAAGACCAGACTGTTCCTGCCCCGTTTGCCAAGCAGCACTGTCCTGATGCTGTGGCCCATGCTTGGTGGCTATAGATTCACTGCCAGCCAGGCAGAGTACTTGAAAACTGGCTTAAAAAAAAAAAAATCAAGAAGCAGTTGAGTGGATGTAGGAGGAAAATGCCAGCTTCTCCTTGTGCTGTTGGGACCCAGGGGAAGAAAGGAGCATTCCTGTGGCAGCTGTGAGAGAGCTACAGTGTCCATGGAGTACACTGCACATGGTGCATTTTACTGAGGTTCTCCAGTGAAAGGACATAATTAACTTGTGGTGATTAAAGACTGCCCCTCCTGACAGCCATGTTGTGAACAGCGTACTCCTGATGAGCAAGCACTTATCTTTAAGTAGTCCTGTAGTCTAATGAATGTATGAATGTCAGAGATCAGGAGTGGAATTGTCAAGTAATTAGAAGTCAACAGGGGTGAGTGTGATTCAGCCAGTCCAGTACCTTGGTATCTGGCAAGGTCAGATACTCTGATGCAGATGCCTCATACTAAACTGTTTACCAGGTTGTGGTTTCTTCCTGCAGGAAGGTATGTTTCCAATCCCCTTCAACAAGTGGGCTGGTTGATGCTTAGAATCATTCAAACTCTCTTATCTCTTTCTATGGAGAAAATAAAACAGATCTCATCTAGTGTAAGTGTGGTGACTATGTTGTTCCTCTAAATCTTAGCCCTTTCTTTAGTTCTCGTATGTTGAACTGGGCACAGTGGACTCTTCCTGCTGAAAAACATTCTCATTCCTTAGTTGTGATAACAGTTCTCCTGTTTCTGTATTAAGGGAATGGATAAATGGTAGCCTCCAGTCTCTCTCTCTGCGTGTGTTGCTTTGTCATATTCTTTCCCAAAACTGAGGAGGGACCTTCCAGTCTTTCTTCACAAGGAAGGACACTCAACAGCCTTTGCCTAAGGAATAAAGGTTTTGACCTCAGGCTGCAAACCTTGGAAAAATACACAGGCCCAAGAGGAGCAAAAGGATGAATAGTTAAGAAAAAAAAGAGAACAATACATGGCACCTCTGTGGCACTGAAGAATCCCAATGCACCCTACAAACTTTCTACATATGTACAACTTATCGTCACTCAGCAGTGAAGTCCAGCCACCTCCGTGGCTGCATGGCCAGGCAGGGAACTCCATCAAAGGGGTGGCATCAGGAACAACAGGACTGACTGTTCTGGGGCTGGGGCAGGGCCCAAGCCTACCCAGGGCTCTCACAGACACCCATTTGCCTTCCCTGGGCTTTGAGTCAGACCTGCCACAATAGGAGGCCGCAGGGGTCTTTTCTAGCTAACGGCGGGATGAGTTTGATGCATTGTGCCAAAGACCATTTTTTCCCTGACCTGGATTAGAGCCTGCCCTGGGAACAATGGGATGGGCTGCAGCCCAGCAGAAAGAATTTGCTGAGATGGCAGGGTCTGAGGTTTGCAGAGCAGAGCAGAGCAGAGTGCATACCTGCACTTTTTTGGCATGAGGCTCGGTTTTGGGGGGACATAGCTGTTAACCTGAAGCTTTTGAACGCATTGCTGCGCTGTCCCAGCCAAGAGTTGCTGCTGTAGTCCTAAAATTAGAAATCTATATTAGACATCTAAACATTTGCAAGCACATCATTTTCTACCTTCTGTAAAAAAAGATTTTTCTGAGTCTCTGAGAGTTCTGTACAGACCTGTTGGCACAAAAGGTCTAAATCATCTTTTGAAAGGCATTGTCTTACTTGAGTTAGACTTTGGCATTTAATTAAGAAGTAGCCCACTGAATGGCTCCCATCTGTCAAATTATAAACAAAGGCTGTCAAAAGACTTTTACCATATCAGTCTTTTCAAACTTGACCAACCAGTTTTGTATTTAGAGGTTTAAAAAGTCACATAGTTACCCAGACCCCTGGTTCAGGTTCACAGGTGCCTTCAGGACTCTGTGCCTGAGATTTGCTGAGTGCCTGGGAGCCTGGAAGCTCCAGGAACTGAACACTTGTCAGGATCACACCGTGAAGGCTTGCATTTGGTTATGTGCTCTGGGGGCTGTGGCTGTCCCCTCCTTTCTCAGAAGATTTTTCCCTCTTACTTGGCTAAATATAGCTTCAGATCTTTAAGTCACAAGGCTACAAAGTAAAAAATATCACTTGAATTCATTCTTTCCAGTATTCTGAACTAGTCTCAGGGCTGGATGATCCTTTTGGGAACTAATAATCTATCTCTGGGCATCTGCTAAGTCCTAGTAGAGAGCTACTGTTGACCTTGCCCACTGTCAATGTTGCTTGAAGAGCAGAAATATTTTTGACCAGGGAAAATATTTTTACCTAACTCAGATATGCATTCACAGAGAAATTTGGAACATTTTGCCTTTATTTTCTGAGTAAAGAAGGGAAGTTTGGCTTAGTATTTTAGTGTGTTGATGCTAAGCATAGAATTCATTTTGTGAATTAAATAACTGCAATTCCATGCCAACAGCAAAGGGGAGATCTGCTCAGTGAGCCATAGGAGGAAACAGAAAGACTAGATACAGTTGTTGATCAGTCTTTCCCCTCACTGGCTGAAAGACAGATCCTCCCCACATTCCTAGAGAAATGTGGAACACAAGGCTTTCAGTAAATATGATCACAGTGGCGACATTTGGGTATCACTGCCATGTTAGGTTTTAAAATACATCAGTTATGTGTACAGTATAGATATTACTGTAAAGAGTGAGCTGGCATATGGAAACAGGGAAATACAGGGACATATGGGGCAAGTAAGGCACAGCTACCATGGTAGTACCTTTCCACTTGAGAATCATAAAAGGAAATAATATTCAAGTGGCCATTTTAGCGCTTTGCTTAAAAATATGTTTTGATTCTTTCTCTATCTCTCCTTTCTCTTCAACCTTTTCCTTTTCATGTGCTCCCCACATCCTGCACCTTCATACAGTCAAATCATCTGACCTGGCCCGGCTGCTGGCTTTACTTAGCCTGCTCAGGGGTCTCATATCAGCGGCAAGTTCAGCAGGTGCTGAAGGCCCTTCCACTTCATCTCTCACCACCTGCTCTTCTGCTTTCTTCACCCCTGGCTCTTCCTGAGGCCCTGGCTGCTCCTCCTCTCGTTCTTCCTCTTCTGCTCGTACCTTCTCCTCTTCTGGTTCCTTCGCTTGCGCGTACGATGGTAACCTCTCATCGAATGCCCTGGAGAGATCTTCCAATGGTCCCATCCCAATCTTCTCCTCAAACTCATTGTAGGCTGATGGAAGGGGACTGGGCTCAACCCCTACTTCCGTGAGAGGGAAATAGTGGGACACTGGCTTCTCTTCTTCCAGCAGCTTGTAGCCTTTGGCCTTTGGGATGGAGGGGACTGTGATGGCATGGAGGGGCTTCTCTGGGACCTCTCCAAGCTGCTCCTCTGCTGGTCTCCTCAGAGCCCTCCGGATTCTTTTCAAGATCAAATGACTGATCTCCACCAGGTTGAGGAAGAGGGATACAGAAGCCACCACCAGCATGAACATAATGAAGATGGTCTTCTCCGTGGGCCTGGAGACAAAACAGTCCACAAGATTGGGACAGGGCCACCGCCCACAGCGGTAAAGGGGGAGAATTCGGAAGCCATACAGGAAGTACTGACCTACTATGAATCCCACCTCAAAGAGGGTTTTGAAAATGATGTGGAAGATGTACGTTCTCAGGAGAGTACCTTCCAGGCGAAACTTCTTGGTTCCATCAGGGTTGTTGCCTTTGTTTTGGTTTGGAGCCAGGGGCAGCTTCTCTTCATCCACCTCAGCTTGCTGGCGCCTCTCAGCTTCCTCCCTCTCTTTCCTCTTCTCCTCCATGCGGACGTGGTGCACAGCATGCCCGAAGTACATTAGCGAAGGGGTGGATACAAAGATGATCTGCAGGACCCAGAGCCGGATGTGGGAGATGGGGAAGGCCTCATCGTAGCAGACATTCTCACAACCAGGTTGCTGGGTGTTGCACACAAAGTCTGACTGCTCGTCCCCCCACACGAGCTCAGCGGCTGTGCCCAGGATCAGGATGCGGAAAATGAAGAGCACCGTGAGCCAAACTCTGCCGATGACAGTGGATTGCTCGTTCACCTGCTCTAAAATGTTCCCCAAGAAACTCCAGTCACCCATTTCTTATGGTCTAAGGGAAGAAAAAAACAAAGAGAAAGACCACACATTATGCTAAATTTTAAAGGTTTCAGGTTTTCCCACCAATGTCTTTTGTTGCTTTCCATCAGTATTTCCCTTATATGCTTTGAAAACAGAAAGGTGGTTGCTTGCTTGCTGATTTGCCTGCTCACAATGATTTATTAGCAGGAGAAGGGCTGGTAAGCCAGAGCAAGCTGCCTGCTAAATTCTTCCTTCCATGGCTCTAAATGGGCAATTACTTTTCAGCCAGAGAGTATATTTATCTCCTTTTGCAGGTGAGAGTCTTCTGTGGCGCCTTGTAGGCTCACTTCTGTGAGTCTGCTTAGATTTTGTACACGTACAAACACTCACCAGCAATACAGTGGAACAGATTTATCAGCAGGCAGCTGCAGTGGTTAGAAGAGGGAGTGAAGCTTTCAAGCACACAAGCACTTCTGCACCAGAACCCCTCACGGGTCGAACAGATCTCAAATCTACATCTTGCACCTAAACAAACCTGAATTCTCTCCAGGTTGCCAATGTCAATTCTACTCTAGCAATCACTCTGTTAGGTAAGAATAGCAATTACAACACCATTACTGTGTTAGTAATGCTGCATAAGCTTAACAACTATTATATAGATTAGTTTTGCTGTATAGAATATTTTATATGCAATATAATTATTTGGTGCTATTGGGGCTATTCTATGCCATCCCCTTCTGAAGTTGGTTGCCACAGTGACAGTGGAACCAACCTGGGGAAAACACAGGTCTCTAACTGGGACCTATAATACTATTTGCTCTCTCTAAAAGTGCCACTATCTCAGGCTAACACAGAGCTGGAAGCCAGCTGCAGATTCACTATTGGAAAGCTAAGACAGTCATCCATTTTCAAGTAATGCAAGTTAAATATTACATCTGTCATTACTTTCGCATGATAAGAAATTATTCCTAGGTCAGGGCTTCATTCTGCATATCCTGAACTTCCCACTATATAATTTCAGGCAAAGGAAGATCTATGAATGAGGAAGATAGAGATGAAAGTTGTTTTGTATGGGTTGATTTAACGCATCACAGCAGTCTGAAATCTCTGAGGAATGTAGAATATTACAGTGGCTCAGAAAGACTGACTTGCAGAGCATGACAAGTGAAACAGGGAACATTATTCATAAAATAGCTGTTCACAGGGATCTAGTAGTTCATCTCTTGGATACTACCTCCATCTATAGTTCCCTAAATGCAGACACATACACAAGCACTGGAAAAAGGAAGGTAAAGTCAACAGCATGAAAATCTGAGTATCTAAACATCCCTCCTCCTTCAGATACCACTGGGATATATTTGCAATGCCATATGTTATGACACACCAACGCATACCAGTCTGTTTCAACTACTCTGTGTACGTAGTCACACATAGACAAACACGCAAAATATTGAGAATTCTATGGCTTGGGGGAATTTCACAAATTTTCAATCAAAAAAAAAAAAAAGCTTATGTATGATGGCATTTTGCTAAAGCAAGATGGCCTTATATTCCTTGCCTTCAAACCTCACATTATTTTTACCCTGGACACCCATGTTAGGAAATGAAGAACAGAACCCAATACCTTCAGCTTGCACAAACACCTCGCATACATAAGCAGCAAACATATAATTTAATCACCAAGGAAAATTGCTACTTTCTCAGTCATTAAAGCCATGTAAAGAAGCGTGTTAATGTCAGTGCTTACATTAACAAGTCTAGCAGAAGATTATGCTGTTTACATACATTATCTAAACTGATTTAAACATCCTCTTTCTGCAAATTCACAGAGCAAAGTACACCCGACAGTTACCAATCATGTGCAACTCTGTAAAAAACATGACTACACACAGTACAAGTTTCATTGTCCCCCAGGCACCTCGGTTAACTCCATCCCTTTCTTTCCCTGTGAGTCACACTGATATCTACGCTACCATTTGAGCATTTCCACTGCAGCACACAAGAGCCACATTCTAGGTGTGATAAACCTTATCACACGGAAAACTCACTGTACAGGAGAAGGGAAAATGGTTCCTGTCTAACTTCATCACACGCCTTGCTCGCAGCTCACTACGTTTGGCTAAGCCCTCCCTGAGATCACTTCCAACTGGCCACGTTCTTCACAACTCTGCCATGTCCATCCCCTCTGTTTTCTGCTCACAACTCTGCCATGTCCATCCCCTCTGTTTTCTGTGAGGGAAGTGGTTCAGGGTTGCTCAGTTGGTTCAACTGTGAGCAACGATATTGGATATTGGATGATGAGTGGCACAACCAGCTCGAATGTCTGGGATTCCACCTGCGAGCAGACAGACGCTCCAGCCTCAAAAAAAGGGGTAAGCGAGGCAAATAGGCAGCCACCTATTCCCTGAAATAGCCTGCCACGAGGAAAGAGCAGGACTCTGCCTAAGCCCACTCAGAGCCAACACATTAGTGTTCTGAAGTGTCCCGGGCTGGCTGCAGACCCCCACCCTGCGCACGCTACCGGCGAGAGAGGCTGAACAGGTTAAGGATGGTGAGCAAGCAACTTGCCGCTGTGAGAGGCTCCACCGAAGAAATGTGTCCCCCTCCTCTCTTGGCACTCTGCAGGGAAGAGTGAACTTTTGTCTCTCTTCTTCCCTACCCTAAAAGCCCCAATGTTGTCGCACGACTGAGCAGATATGACTGAATTGGCTCTGATGGTGGGTTTTAGTTGCCCTGCAATATTTAAGCTCCGAGCCAGACGGCTTTATGAAGTGAGTGACAGTCAGTGACGTGGGGAACAATAGGGAGAAAAAAATACAGAGGGAGGCAGAGACACAGAGAGGAGAGTCCACTGAACATGAAAAAGCAGAGGGGGGAGAGGAACAGGCAGCAGGCAGTGAAAACCTAATACATGCATAAATGGGAGTTTGCTCAGTTGAGCAGGGACCAAAGCATCTCTGCAATTCCACTGTGGTTCTGCACAGTTTTGTGTGTGTCCACACTCACTGGTCTTTAAGTGTTGTGGTGTGGCAGGTAAAAAGGGAGCACCAACATCTGTGATATTGGCTGCATTAATTGAATTAATTTGTTACCCTACACCCAGCTCTGACAGAGAAGTTGCATTACTGATTTTCAGGCAAATGCTGAAGTACTGGGTTTATATTTGGCATTGTCAGATACTTTGGTCTACTCTTTAACATCTTTTACCTGGAAAAAGCAGCAGAATGGGAAAACGAGATTATCAGTCAATATTAATCAAAGCTGAGAAAGACCAATTTTACAACCTCACTGCTCAGTGAGGTTGTAAACTTAACTCTGCTTAGTTTTTTTCTCCAAATGCATCTTGCATGTGCACATGCATCAAGAATGTCTAAACCAAACTGTTTTGTTAAGGAGCATAGCTGAATTCCAGCAGCCCAGCACACAGGAATGTTACCCCAGGCACACTTGCCTGCCACCAGTCACCTGAAAAAATCCTGGAGAGGCTGCAGAAGAGAGGAATCACGGGCTCAGTAATTGTATCCACAAGTACAACTAGATGGCCTGAGAGTTTTAATTAAAAGTCAAATGCTATAACCTTACTCTGAGGCATGTTTTTTGTAGTCTTTCTGGAAGCATTGCTCAGAATGTGCTCTTGGTGCTCAGCTCTGAAGAAAAAGAGGATTACTGGAAGCAAGACTTGCTAAGCAGTGATACAGATGCCAGGCTCATAAAGTGATGAAGCAGCAAGTAACTCTCGTCTCTCTTTATGCAAACTCAACACTGAATTTAATTTCCCAGAATGGCATTGAGAGACACTCTGTTTCCAGAAATGCTGTCATTTGAATGACATATTAAAACACAAGGCCACAAAAGTTTGTACCTTCAAACCAACGGTTTCAGGCCACTCTTCTGTGTTTCTGGGCATTTGTGTCCATGTAAGTTCAGAGCTTCATCTCAGGAGTTGTCTTCCCAAACAGCTTTTAGACTGATTTGCAGAGCCCAAAGGTCCAAAGCACAACTGGAGGCAGAGATTATATTTTTTAAACTGTATTTCAAAAGAATGTGAGCATAACTGAGAGATGGAAGAGAATCATCTTTTGCAAGAGGAACCAGTCTGGAAACACAAAAGAAAAATCACATAGTTGGACTGAAAGTCATATTCTGAACACCTTAAGAAATCACTCTCTTGAAGCAGTGGCAAATCTTTTTCAGCCCATGCTACATAAAGCATGGGAACAGTCTTCTTGGAGAAAGGACACACAGTGGAGAATTCACAAGTCCCAAACAACACAAAGTGAAGAATAAAAGGCATGGTTGGATCAATGAGAGGAGTAGGGGCAGTAAGGAGGAGGAAGGAACACCTTTGTTGTTTCATTTTGCTATATACTACTGAGATAAACTAGTATCAATATATGAGTGAGTGGTCATCACTGCCACCCTCTCTGGGAAGCAGTAAGAGAGGGAGGACTAAACAGTACCACCAGCATCCAGCACTTTTAGGGAGTGCCTGGAGGCTGGTGCATCACAGAAGGCAGGTGGTTCAGATGTTAAACCGCCCATTCCTTTTCAGACCAAAAATGTCTTTTTGAGAAACTCAGATCTAGCTGAATGTACATGTCCCTTTCTAGGCCTTTTCTCTCTAATATAATGAGCCAACCCCCAAATCTGGTATGTAACTACATGGCTGTAGTCCATCTCTAAATTACATCTAGCTACTGTCAGAGACCTTTCCCATTAATCTTCTATCTGCCTTTTGCTAACACTATCCAAATATCAAACATTGTCTGACAAGTTGCAGAACAGCTTGCAGTATACAACTGATGCAGAAATTATATTCAAGTCTCCGATTATTGGGTCTGTGTTACCTTCATCCAAATGATCAGGCTAACTTTTTTTGGGATCACAGAGTGCAGAGCCTTTAGCATGGGGCACACCCAGTTTGCAGGACATTTCTGGTTTGTGGAAAACCACAGAGTCCCTTCATCTGGAGGCCTTTTATAAAGGCACCACTGAGCTCTGTGTCAGGTTCTCCAGCTCACAAGGGCCTCCTCCCTCTGAAGAAAAGGGTCTAAATGAAAATGAAGCTGGGCAATGAGGAATTCCTCTTCTACTGGGGCTGTGCAGGGAAGTGATTGTTTGAGATGGGCATGAAAAGGAGAGGGCAGAGCATGAGAAGAGCAAGAAGGAAAATTGATTCTCTTGGGCATCAGGATAACGTTGGAAGTCTGGACTACCTTTGTAGCATGAAAGCAGTGGCTGTGAAAAAAAGGAGTAGAGACCATAAAAGCAAAGGTCGAGTAGACTGGACCTCACGTGCAGCACGTGACAATCACTATGTGCAGAAGAACTGCAGCACTGACAGTGCCAGACTGAGAAGGGCAAACACTTCCAACCTGGGTACCTGGCTTGGTATTTATGCTCTCATTGGGCAACCTGTAGGTGTGCTGAGTACTTTCATCCCCAAAAAAACGGTGCTAAAAATAGTAGCAGCTAGTGAAACTTACTTCTGTTAAATACTTAACTCACAGTGTTTTTTCCTTGCCTTTGGGACTTTTCTTGCCTTCAAAGAATCATGGGCATCTCCTGCACTTTTAAAATACTGTTTTCTTTGGAAAAAAGTTTGCTTCATTGCTGACTTCTCAACCTTGAGCTGCTTTGAGGCTGGTGAGCTTCTGTCCCTGGCACCACTGAGTCTGTGAAGTCTCCACTGCAACTCAGCCTTTTGCTCAGAGACTACGAGGTCACTTGGGGAATGTGGGATTTTTCATTCCAAACGGATTTCCAACACAGACATGATGTCAGGACAAGGCAGGGCCATGCTATTGAACAGCTCTGTTCATGCATGATGGCAGATTGTGCGATTATATAGCGCGCAACCCTGGATAACGATACCCCTCCCTCAAACAAAGTTATCTTCTGCGGATCTGCTTAGCTAGGAAGTGGCACACGCTTCCTGTTCTTCTGCTGAACACACAAACCTCTCACTCCTGGCTGAGGCTGAGCACTGGGAACATTCAGCCTCCCTACAAGAAGCTGGGACCTTCACCCAGCTTTCTAGTAACATCTCCTTGTCCATCCCAGAGCCAAAGTGATCTGTCCTCTGATCACCAGGATCAGGCTCCCAGATTTTATCATCTCTCTGCCACCTACTGGTCTCAGGAATCATCTGAGTGTAGCCAGCCCTGGACAAATCTTTAAGCAGACCTTACCATGTCTCTACAAGCCTGGCAAATGTCACTGTCATTTTAGGGCCAGGCTCCCAGAATTTTTCCAGGACTCTCTTCAGGCACCAGTGGATATGAATTCCTGAGGAATATGTTTTGCTATGGAGCTGAAAGCAAACCATAAAGAAAAGAGAGGGAGGAAGATATAAAGCATCAAGGAGGAAGAAAATTGGGAAAGTATATAACAGGAGGGCAGGAACACAGAAGAGGTGAAGATAGGGCTGGGTTGTGCTGAGCCTCAAGTGGAGGATGAATACTTATGGGAAGCATGTTTTTAATTTAAGAGATGGAAGTAAGCTAGACAATTAATAAAGATAAGCAGGGCAAAAGTAGAATGTCTTTCAGTATCTGTTAAATGCAGTTCTTCTCTGAAAATTACTGTTCTAGGAGGACCTGGGGAATTACAGGCCAGTCAGCCTAACTGTGATACCTAGAGAGATACTGGAACCAATTATGAAACAATCAATTTATAAGCAGCTAAAGGACAATATGCTGATAAGAAACTACCAGCAGGGAATTTGGAAGAACAAATCATGTCAAACCAAGCTAATTTTGTTCTTTGACTAAGAGGCCTGGTAGATGAGGAGGAAATGGTAGGTGTAAAATACTTTGACTTCGGTGAACACTTAGAAAATATCTAGATTACAGGCTCCCAGGGCAGCAAGCAAAGTCACTGTGCAGAGGGTACACAGGTTGAAGTACCATAATCAAGGGTAATTATCAGGGCTTCACATTTCCAGCTGGGAGGATTGTGTCCCTGAAGTTCTGCCTTCAGGGCTGTTCAGTATTTCCTTGAGTGTCTTGGACAACAGACTGGAGGACAAAACGAAGAGGATGACAGCTGGGCTGGGGGTCAGCAGTCCCTCCTGAAGGCAGGAGGCTGAAGTGATTGGAATTTGAGAGGAATGTGAGACAGTGGGGAGCTGGGCTGCCTCTGCAGAGGTGACTGCACCACGATCCAGCTCAGGAAAGGTGGCTGCACAGACACTGGTGCGCTGCTCCAAACTAAATTGTGACTGGTCCAGCAGAGAGAGCTGGGGTGGGACCCAATGTGTGTCTGTTAAATGAGATCCCCACAGAAGAGGACATATCTCATTCTGAGGTGCTTTAATGTGGATTTTGTCTATAAGGCAACAGAAGCAATTATTTTGTGCATTTACTTGATACTGCCAAGTGTGTCCACTCCCAGGCACCACATTTTACAGGAGATGCAGTCAAGTTGGAGAAAGTCCAAAACAAAACAGCAAAATGATAAGAGAGGTGAAAAAAAACCAAAAAACATGGCTTATAAGGAATGGATAAAATAATCAAGTTTGTTTTCTCTAGGAAAAGAACAACAGGAGGGGAGGCATGATAACACTCTTCCAGCACATAAACATTTGTTATAATGGGTGGAGAGACTAAACAGTTGTCCCCTACATTCACCAAAAGAAGAAGAGGAAATAATCAGCTTACTTTGCAATAAAAATGATATAGCTAAACATTAGAAAAACACTTTGCTCTGGCAAGAATAGCAAAGCACGGCAGCACACTGCTTGGGAGGCTGTAGAATCACAGGAGGTTTTTATGAAGAGGTAAACAAACATCTGTTAAGGATGATCTTACCTCACAAGCAGAAAAACAAGCAGGGGGAGAGGGAGGCTTTCTGAGGTCTTTGGCTCTATAGTTTTAGGTAGGGCCAAAAAAGGCCTGAAGAAATCTCAGATAAATATTTTCAGTTAAAAAAAAAAAAAAAAAAAAAAGCATCTTGCCACCAGTTCTGAGAACCCAGCCTGGGCACTGTGGGTTGTCTACACCAACCAGTGCAATGCTGACCTGGGGGGCCAGCAGCTCAGGCCTGGGAGCAGGCAAGCAAGGAATTCCACTTGAGTTAATGATCTGTGGAGAGGGGCTAATTACCTGGGGCAGTGTGAAGTGCAGTGTGAAGCACGGTACCGCTTCCCCAGGTATCCCCACGCTGCCCTTCGAGAAGAGCCATCCCCAGGACACCTTCAGGGGAGTTACAGATGTATTCTTTGCCTCCAGTGATGATCCAGGGTTTAGAGGTGTTTGCTGCCCATAACCCCATTTCAACCAATTCGCTGTGTTTTTTCTCGCCCAGCCCAGCGAGGGCTTTTCGCAGAGGCGCTGATTTGAGCCGAGCAGGGCAGGAAGGAGGAGCACGCACCTCGTCCCGGTGCAGAGGCTGGAGCAGCATCCTCGGAGCATCCTCGGGAGCAGCAGCCGGCGGCTCCGCTAGCGGGCGGTGTGTTCCCGCGTTCCCGTCCGTGCGGCGGTACCCAGGGATGCTGCGGGGCACAGAACAGCGCCAGGGCACGCTGAGCCTTCCCCCGGCTGCACCCGGCCTTTCCTCTTCGCTCCTTCCTTAGACAACTTCTGCGCACACGAAACTAAGCACGGCAAACTTGTGCTGCTGCTCTAATGACTGTTCTGAATACGGTACTTTTACAATGGTTAGACAGATGGAGTTAAACTGACGTGAAGATCATTTTGATTTCTCTAATTTTACCTATAGACTCGGTGTAAACTATGTTGACAAAGCACCTTTTTTACTAGTAAACTCTGTATTTCCTGCATCCCTTTTCCAGCAAATAGTTCACAGGTATACCTGCTGACCTGCATGATTTTCCCTTTAATAATAACACAGTTAATAATAGAGACTTTACTGAAAGTATACCAATAGTAAAAATTCATTAAAAGTACAAAGAAAAAGGCAAAAATAAGATGAATTCTCACGTGTCAAAGGTGGGTGTTGTGCTACTACTGCTGCAGCAGCAGTACCAGGGCCAGGAAGAGAACCCCTTTAGCCATGTGATTTCATGGATCAGCATAACTTCACTTAAAACCTGACCAGATTACTTCTAGAAGCACAGGCCTTTACAAGATTGTATTGGTTAGAAATTCTAAGTTCTGAGAGCATCTACAATGGCATTTCTGAGGAGCAGCTCATAGGCAAATTGTTAAACATGCATTATGCAGCCATCATACACAAAATGCCTTTCCCTAGGTCCCTTTCTCTGCCTCCTTCCTAAAACTTTCCCCTAGTCACAGAGGTGGAGCACACCACTGGGAAGATATAAAAACACAGGCACACTGCATATTTAAGTGGTCCATGGACTCAGATTTCTCCCAGCATATATTTGAGGTTTTGGCCCTTCCAGCAGCGCTGAGACCCTCGGGAGAGGAGCTGCTATCAGGAGCTGTGAGGTATCAGGCCAGTCAGGGAACATGGCTGCTTACAGCCAATCTGGGCTCTGTGAAGTGGATCCAGGGAAAGCAGTGACAAGTACCTGATAATACTTCTGGTAATAATTAATTGTTCCAGGCCTGCCAGTAAAAGAGGAGCTAATAATATCTCCCAGCCTCTTGAGGGGATCTCCATATGTTTGTTTTATCAAGACTTTTTGTACAATCTCTTAACATTCCCAGGCACAAGGAGCTAGAAGGGAGAAAGCTTCTGAAATAACTTTATATGTCTGGAAGCATCCTGTGTTACCTCACTTGTCCATGGGGGTTTTTGCCTTCCAGTTTTTGATGGGGGCTCATTCCCTACTCCTTTCTCACTTCTTCTGGGCTCTCCTTACACCACCAAGGCCTGCCTTGCTGAGTGGTAGACTCAGGGCTCTCAGGAACGTTGTCACCACCCACTCTCCACCTTTATCTCCCTGCCTTCATTTCCACACCCCAGAATGACACAGTAGAGGTGCACTTTGCACACAAGGTGTGAAGGTGAGCTCACCAGCAGGCCAGGGCAGGCATGGGGATGGCAAAGCAGGCCATTATCTGTTCTTCCCATCCCAAGAGATGTGCATACCTGCTGTGCACTTTGGCTGACCTCAGCTTCCCATTTCCCACAGCAGAGCGTGTTCCCAGCCTCTCTGGGGAGGACATCCATGGGGATGGTTCCTGTTTCCCTGCCCTTTCAGCCTTCCTGAGCCTGATATAATTGTTTCTTTGGGCACAGTGTAAAAGATGCCAGCAAGGAACGGAAGCCTCTCATGCCTCAGCAATTCATTAAGAAGGAAAGGAGGTTACTGAACTTGGAAGCTGTTGAGCCAGTCATTCTCCTTTCCTGATCAAGAAGACAACCTGTCCATAGATACATCATTCATCCAGAGGTGTTCAGCAGTCACTGAGACAATTTGGCTTCAAACTAATAAACAGCCAGATGAAGGGAGTCAAGGATTAGCTTTGTGCAGACCTGCCAGAAAACATAGGTGGGAGAGCCAAAGGGCTTCTCCAGTCTGGAAAGTTGTTTTTTTTTTCATTATTTCCAGCAAACTTAAGCCCCTTGCAGCCCTGTTACTGCTCGGTGAATATGATATTCTTAGGAAGAATATGGTTTAAAGCATATCAGGATCCTTTTAAAAGAGGCATTAAGACTCTCTGGGGTCCCCTATCCTGTGTGAAACTTGGCAAAGTTTTAAGGAGCGACTTCTATGGCAAACTTCTAAATCCCACCTTGGCACAGTAACTGTTGAATACTCTTCCACATGCCCTGAATTATGAGGCCCCATTCTTGTCTGATTGAGCAACACTATCCCAGTGAATGCAGCTATTACAGGTAGTTCCTCAGCAAAATACAGGCATGTTTTTTAATGGGCTATGTCTCTCCAGTCCCCAGAGCTCTGAAGCAAGAACATGAGCTCTAATATTTCTGTTTGCCACCCTGCTTTGGCCCAGGGGGCAGCAGGTTTGGTGGGTTTCTACTCCCCCTGAGCAGTGCTGAGTTTATGCAGCTGCAGCCCTGACTCTGCCTTTCAAAAGTGTGCCCTCCTTTACAGGAACACAATATAGAAGTCAAATCCATTCCAGTACATCCTCTTTAGCTGCATACAATTGTGGCATTCCTTTCCAGTTTATATTCATCAAGGCTTTGCCTGCCCAGGGGACTACAGCTGTAAGACACTGGAATAAATGCTGGCATGGTTTGTAAGACAATATTAAAATCAATAGGTATAGCCCTAAGACAGACAGAGTGGGGCAAAAATGAAAGTACTTGCTAGCTTGTTTGTGACTTTGAATCACAATTTCCTAGTTACCAGTATTGAATATTTGTGAGTTGGTGCTCCAGTAACAAGACTGATGATTTGGATGGATAGCCAAGAAACACTGGAATATTGCAGCACTGGTTACATAAGCACTCACCAAAGAAAAAACTTAAGTTATTGCTTAGTTTAAGGCACGGTGGTATTGCTGATTCAATAAACAGCCTTGGGGATTTTTTAATGTTCTTAATTTAGCTTCCTCATTTGGCAAACTTTAAATCCAAATTGAACAAAACTTGTGTTTTCCTTATCAGGACGGGTAGAGTGGTGGCAGAAATGAGAGGCTGGTAGCAAGTTCACTGATCCCTAGCTCACTGCACTCTTATATGAAAGCAGAAGGAGGTCCAAACTGGTAATGCAATGCTTTAAAAGATATGTTGCTTTACAAAGTCCCATTTCCCAGCCCTGAAGAGAATTCTGGGCTAAATAAACACAAAGAAAGTATTTAAATACAAAAACATAAATAATCACTAGCAACTGCTTAAAAATCATTTACAGGGCACCAAAAATACACAATTCCCCAGTAAAGAAAGAATAGTGCAACTGAAAAAACACAACCTGAGGTAAAATTGAAAGGAAGCAGCTTTAAGTGAGTAAAGTGTAACAGTATGAGGGAAACTGAATATAAATTAGAAGATAAGAATTGTAAAAAATATTATGGAGGTGAAAGGGAGGGATAAAAAGACTGACAAAGGTATTTTTTTTAAAAAGTAAATTAAGACCAGAATGAGTCCAACTCATAGTATTCATCTGTTATCAGATGGAAATCTTAGATTATTCAATAACAATGCAGAGAACAACAAAAGAAATCAATAAATACTCCTATCCTACTGCTGAGAGGAAAGAAAATAGTTGATGAAGACCTTGTTAATGACATGTCTATTCTTGTAGTATCTCAGAGGAGTTAAACACCACCTACTAAAATCATGCATTTTAAATGACCAGGATTAGATACCTTGCACTGAAAATTTTTAAGTTTCTTTAGTTTTGTGTTTTTTCTTTTCATAAGCTGCATACATAATTCCATTATTATATTGATCTTCTGTACATCTTGGTGCAATGGCTAAATCCTGGAGGAGCAGAAGAAATCCCATAGTCTGGCATTTTGTAAAGAATATGTAGAAAGGCACAATTATTTTATAATTATCTCATAGTTACTCACAGGTAACTACAGACCTGTGATTAAGTCAGGATCTCAGACCTGAGCTAAATAATGAAGTAGGTAAGAAAGAACAAACACAGGGAATAAAAAGAGGGAAATAGAACTAGGGGCAACCAACACGGGTTTATAGAGAATTCACTCCCACTGAACTGTGCTCCTAATTTTCTCTGAGGAAATAGCATGTATCATTGTTAAATATAACAAAGCTGGTACAATATACTTGAGATCCTGGAAGGCAGTTTCCCTTCTATCACGTGGCACTATGATTAAAGAACTTGCTTGGCATAAAAATAAGACAACTGTCATTAAACAGACTATAAATGACCTATCAGACTGGTTCCAAAACACAACTGAGAACTAGAAGTGATTGGGGTTTCTTTTATAGTGTGTTTGTACCAAGATCCTGGAGGGTGTTTGGCATCAGGATGTTTTAATCAACAACCTGGAAGAAAACATCAAACATTTCACAAAAGTCACCAAGTGCTGGAGAGGGGTGGATCATGAGAAAGGGGACTGCTGATCCAGAGCACAGCTGCTGGCTCACAGGGCTGGACAAACACAGACTGGGTTTGCTTTAGCACAGGGAAGGGAAGGTCAGCTCCTGCCCTTCTGCAGGGACACCAGCTGTAGCTCTGCTGTGGAGAACTTTGTCCCGGGAAGCAGAGACTTCCTGGAGGGCTCTGAGCTCTGGGTAGCTGAGGAGCTGCACGTGAACTCCTGCTGCACATCTTAGGCTTGACACATAGAGGCAAGGTGGATACACCTCAATCCTGCCTGGTTTATCCTCCAGCTTTCCTGGAAACCCTCTGCTGTCAAAAGCTCCTGCTAGGTGTTCTCCATGACCCCTAATTCATCAAACTAGAAAAAGAGTGCTTATTTTCTGGTTCAAAAGCCAGCTGATTTTAATGACTGCCTGCCAGCTTGAATGAAGAAGGTGTCAAGGTACCCCCCAGAAGTGTCTCCTTACCTTGTACTGATCACATGAGATTGCAGATCTACACATGGGCTGCTGGTATGTAATTTTAAGGGCTCAAATCTGCTCATCTCCAGCCCACCTCCCAAAAATTATTTATGATTTGTGAGGTAGCCCAGGAAGCAGAGTCACAAGTAGTGAAGTGCTGCATCATCCTGAGGATTCTTACACAGCATGAGGGTGCCAGCAGTCTCCTGTTGGGTACTGCACCATTTCAACCCCCTTGGAGCACAAACACCAATCCTGGAGAGCTGTTGATGAACCTGCAAAGACTTCTGAACAACCTGGAGACAGACACTTGCATGAAGAAGTGTCTTGCATCTCCCTGATGCCAAAGACCAGTCAGTGATGAATCTTAAATGTCAAAGGCTGGAACTACCACATTTTACTGCCAACTAGTCCAGTGCTCTTGTGTTCTTTGAATGTCAAAGCATGGAAAACATGGATGTCTTAGTAACATCAGTCCTGGGAAAACCAAAGGCTGCCAAAGAATTTAAGGAAAGGCTCTTTGCTTAAGGAAAGGATGCCTGAGGGTATCTGGGCATTCATGGAACAACAGAACAAAATTAATTATACAGGATTTCTCCTAGTGCGGGGAAGAGGGCAGGCTGAGGCTGGGACTTCTAGAGGTAGCATTTAATCTACAGTGTGTCCTTAGAGAGAAGATAGAACTTAGACTGCCATGAAGGGAGATCTGTGAAACTGCCAGGAGATTCTGATGATCCAGGCCCAACTCTCCCTTTTAGGCAAGGTAATTAACAGTGACAAAAGTAAAGATGGGTGTAGGCAGACCACTCATCCCTGATCCATGGAAACCACTGTGATAGGCTGGGCCTAAGCCTTGACGGACTGCATTTATTTATCCAAGAGGTTTCAACAGCTGTGTGTTGCTACAGAGAGGGAAATGGGTTTCTTGGGAAGGATTTCCATCCAGGCAGCAACGTCCCCACACAGCAGGGACCGCGTGTTCTTAATGACTCATTAACTCTGCTGTTTTGCACACAGCAATAAGCCCTGGATAAGGAAAGAGCCAGAGAGGGGTGGGGTGGAGCAGAGGTCCCTGCTTCAGATCTAACAAAACCTTTCACCTTTACTCCTCACAACCAGATCTCCACCTCGGTGGCATAAGCCATCCACGAGCACAGCCAGCTCTGGCACCACTGGACACAAACCATGGGATGGGGCTGTGGCATATTTCTGGCAAGAGCCACCAAGGCCAAAAGCTGTAAGGCTTGGAGAAAGTCTCCTGGGGCCCACTGTGCATCCTGACCATGGTGCTGGCTTGCAGTGATAACATTGTGTGCTGAGGTTGGCACACAGTCCAGGTGAAGTCACAAGGGGAAAAAGCTTCCCACCCCGCACAGTCTCGGCAGTCACATCCACAGCTCCCACCCAGCCAGCCCTGCTGCCCACAGGGACATGCTGCCCTGCCTGGCTTTCCTCTGCTGCCCTGGGCTAGCTGGCTCACAAGTGGCCATTGTGTTCCCTAGGAAGTTCTGCTGCTGTTAGAGCAAGGACCTGGCCGTGCTGGCTGTGTGCAAAGGCTCAGAGCCTCTGCTGGCACTTCCTGATGCTGTCTCAACCTCCACCTGCATCAACACCCATCCTTTTCCTGCTCTCAGACCTCATTTCTAATGGTACATTGCACCTCTGATTCTTCCACAGGCACAGACTTGGCCTCTGACAAAGTTTAAGTCTGCAGGGAATAAGATAAGAAATAAAGCAAAACCTGGCATCATGGGGAATATAGCTTTAAAAAAAATTTTAAAAAATATTTTCATTGAGGCAGCAGAAGGAAAAACTCACTCTAGTTTTTCTAGAAGTAGAAACTAGTTTGACTAAGAAATACAAGAGAGTAACAAGGTTTAAAGTTTGAAATGGATGACAGAGACATAGATGATGGTCTGTAAAAGGAATGCCTTGATTTGGCTAGAAGAAAATTAAGGCACCATTGGTAGATGACAATTAGTAATCACTGAGCACTTCACTGGACACTAATGAAGCTTCATTTACTTTGGGATATCAGTGCAACATTATCCAATAAAAAGTGAACCAAACAGTGGTGAGTGTTTGCACAGGGGCAATGCCTGGGCTGAGAGGGGATGCCTTTGGCTCTTGCCCTGAGGTCCCAGTTCTCAACCCCAGAGCTGCCAGCAGCTATGAGCCAACATCTGACTGTAATGCCAGAAAGAAGTGGCACAATCACCCAGACCCACATCTTCACAAACTTGTGTCAGAAAACTTGGCAGAAATCCTTCCCATCTCTACAAGGGTCCACTTTCTGACAAGAGTCCAGCCACAACTTTAAAGCCTTGTTGGGAGGATCCTCCAAAACCTCACTGTGTTTTTCTAGTGGTTAATTACAGATTATGTTAAAAAATAGTGCTTTTTCTCATTTTATTTTTTGGGTTTTTTTTTAATCCAGTTTCATATTCCTGTTTTTGGTCTTAGTGCCCCTCAGTCTGCTAGACCATAGGAAGTTTGTTCTCCTTGTAGGTGTATCTAGACACTGAAAAAAGTTAGCCTTCAGCTTTCCCTTTTCACTCCACCTCTTCAACCTCTTTTACTGGAAGGCACACTTCCAATTCTTTAGCACCCTCAGGCATTGTCCCTGAAACCTGTTCCATCCAGGAATTACCAACAAAAGCACTGAACAGAGTACATGGGAAGTGACATGTTAGTGCTAAAACACACAGGCACGAACACTCAGCCCTTCCTAGAACCATTCAGTTTGAGGTTATTTACTGGAATCTGCCTGAGTTCCCCCAGCTACAGCATCCTCCTGGAATTCTGTAGTCAGCCAGTGAGCTGCACCAGCCCCCACTCCTTCCAGAGACAAACTTGCCAACTGATAAATGTAGCCTGTGTTCCTTATTCTTTGACATGTGACTTACAGCAGCTAATGTTATGCTTGGCCCCATCTTTCTGAGTCATCCAGACTATTGCAGTAATGGTTTTTGGTTTGTGGTCAGGACTTTATTTTTGCAGATCCCTGATTTTTGAGTCATTCCTACTGCTCAGTTACTATCTTGCTGTCTTGCTCAATAGCATTCAGCCACAAATGACCAACTTTCCAATGTTCACTCCTCCTTACAACTGCACATCTCCACTCATTTGGAGGACTGATGGGTTTCCCATAAAGTCTTAACATCTGCATTCCAAAAAAACAGCAACAACAACAAACCTCTCTAGAAGCACTGTAGCAGCACCATCTATTCCTGGCTCAGCCTACCTCATCTAATTTGATTCTAAGAGCTTTAAGTAAAGTCAACATTTGATGAGTGTTTCTGTAGAGCCTACCACAGACAGGTCCCTGATGAAGAAAGATTTCCCCTCTCTGGCTGGGACAAAAACAAGCTTAAGCACACTCTTAGATCCATCCTGTGTCAATGCAGTCAAACCAGTCTCAATGCACACTGAAAACCAGGATTTCCAAAGGACTGGGCACCAGGAAGATGCATGACCTGTAACAGGAGAGGTGAAACAGGAGGTTAGACAGTCACAGTTTTCTTTATGCTGTTGTAAACCCAAACCTCTTCTCACATCATCTTTTCAGTTGTTAAATACACAAATATGGGATTACATTCCCATGCCTGGTTGCCTCAGGGACAGTATACAAATTACAAATAAGCAAATATATGGATTCCTCGACTTCCAAGGGATTTTTTTAAGACTAACTACTTAACCCCCCTAATTACACCAACACTAGCTGGCTAATGAATAAGGCAAGGCAACACCCTTGGCTGGTAAGATTCACAATGAAAAAGAAGGAATTTCATCCCAGGGAGGAAAAGGGCTCATGAATCTGGCATCTTACCATGCAGATTTCCCATCTGGGACAGAGTCACATAGTCTGTACCTACAGGAATATCTGGAGTTCACATTTTACTGTAGAAGAAGGTATGAAACCCCATGGTTTTGCTCTGTGTAAACAAAGGGTCCAGGTGAAACCTGGGCAGGCACTTTTCTCCCCATTGTCATAGCTGATGAGTGTGAGGACAACCTAACTCCTAGAAAGTTTTAGTTTAGCTATAAGGGACACTTCTGTTCCTGCATCATCCAAGTGGTTTGCACTTTAGTAACCTTCACTTCAGTCCCCTGACTAGGACCAGGCAAAACAGCAATGCCTTACAAATAATTCCAAAGGACCAACACCCTGCATACCCTGCACCCCAAGGAATGGCCATGGCCTGTGGTGACAGACTCATGGAGATTTTTAATGCCAAAAGTCTACATGCCAAGAACAGCTTCAGAGATCCAAGCTGCAGCACCACTGTCTTCAAGCTAGCAAGAGGGTAAAGGATAAACACAGCATCCATGACTACTACATGAGGCACTTCCCCTGGAATTCACAAAGTAAAATACCAAATCCATTCCCTTGCTCATATCAACCTTCACATTACTTTGGGGAATACAGGCTTACTCAGAAATCTGATACAGATGAGCCAGACCATGCTAGAGCCACAGCACCTCCCCCCAGATGAATTCAGGATTGTTATATAGGTGATAAATTCTACTCTCATTGAGAGAGCAGCGGGGCTTGGGGACCCATCATTTGTGTACTTGCCCCCACAGAGGCCCTTAGCCTAGCTAGCTGAAAAAATACAGTGTTTATGGAGTGTATTTACTGGCTGAGCCACTTCTCCATTGTATAGAACAATGCTAATAGTTGTCCCACTTTTGCCGAGTTATTTTCTTCCTCTTTCCTGCTTTCTTTTTGTTTTGACTCCTTCCCCTTTCTGTCTCTGCTTCAGCTTGATGGGACTTTGATTCCTCCTTTGCCCCATGTCTCTGTCTTCAATACCACCTTCTTGGATAATCTATACAAGTAGCACTGGGCCCTTCTGTTCCCACAAGTGATGGGCTTCCTCCTCCCTACAAAAGCATATCTCAGTAGTATTAGACCTGTTCAGAAAAGCAGACAACTCCTAAGCACTGCTAGATTCTTATTGTTTCAACAGGAAGAGCCTGTTTATAGCCTGGAGCTTGCAAGGAATTTGAAATGCCTTCTCCTTCCACTTGGAGGGCAAGCAGCTGAAGAGAGCAGGAATCCTGCCTCCCCTCACAAATGTCTTGGCATTCCAGATATCAGCCTTACCTATAGATCCTGCAGCCCAGCAAATATGCTATCACATATCCCAGCATTTACCCAGCCTGTGCAATCTGATAGGCCACCTATACTGAAGGGAGTGATTAACATCTAAGAAGGGATGGGAAGTGACCCTCCACACAGCCATGATATATTTTTGGAAGGGCAAGGCAAAGTCAGAAAGTCTTACTAAACTCTTTGATCATTTAAGCGTCTGGTTACCAAATAACCACCAGTATCCTTTCCATAAATGCATTTATTCTTAGCTGCACAAATTCCCATCCCCACTTCTGCAACGTTAGTGTCTACTCCTAAGCTAGATCTTTCCTCCCAGCTACCCCTTCATCTCCCAGCAGCTCCAGTAACCTATTCCCCAAGTGCTCTCCATTTCCTGACTGAAAACATACCATGCATCTTGCTTGCTGCACCCTTCTCTCACCTTCTGTAACATCCCAATCACTTGACATGAGCAGCCAGCAGGACACACTTTGAAAACTTCCACTTCTAAGAGCCCCACACAAAGAAAGTAAGAGAATCTACTTAATTCATGGATTTCTCATAGCTTCTCTCATTCCCCTGACAGTTGTACAGCTGTTATAGTCACATCTGCTGCTGCTAACTAGACTTGTTTTTAGCAAGAGCTAAAGAAACCTAATTCTGGTGACATTATAATACCAGAAATACTCCCCCACTTTCATTAAATTCATGCTCCAGTTTTTATTTTCTCTATTCCCTTTTCCTTCTCTTTCTCCTCCTCCCTTTTTTGCTGGCATGGTGGACTTTTTCACTAGGTCAGCAGCAAACAGGAGCAGCTCAGCTGGTAGCTCACATCCCTTCACTGCTGCACAGAGTGGAGGTGGCTGGCACTGGGTGCCTCAGAAGAGCACCAGCAAATACCAGCACCCTTAGGGGGGTGCCACACCAGATATCCATGGAAAAACAGATGCTGAGGGCATGATTTCATAAGGACATGGATATCTCACATGGATCTGCAGCACATGTATCCATCTGAAAATGGGACTCACCACCCTGCTGTCTTTCCTGGTCTATGTACAAAATGCAGGGGGGGTGTCAAAGCAGAAGAAAAAGGTAAAATTATAGTAAGTCAGGCTGGTGGTGACATAGCCTAGTAAGTCACTAATTAGGATGTTTCACTATAATGTGGGGAAAAAAAAAGAAGAAAAAATCAAGATCAACACTTTCTCCATTTGACCTCGAGTGTCGTGGACAAAAGGCTCTGCCCTTAAGGCTGGAGCACATTCAAGAATGAAATTCACTCAAATCTGAAGTGGAAGCTCCTTAAAATTTGAAAGAAAACCCTGTATGAGATACAACCCTGACAGAGGGAGAGGCAGAGGATCCTGATGGGCAGAAGCAAGAACTAGACACCACCCTCAGGCTGTTACAAAATACAGACTTTGAGGGCATTACTGACAGAGCAGGGCACCAGCAGCACTAGGAATCCAAGTACTGCTCTCAAAGGGCTAACAGTGAGTGCCAGGTGGCACCAAACACCTTCATATTCCCTTGCCTAACTCCTAGGTGGGCAGACAATCAGTATTCATGTCAAGGGGAATTAGCTATTCACTATTTTCAAAGTGTCATGGTCTCAATCCTGCCTCGTATGAGTGTAAAAAAAAAAAAAAAAAAAAAGGACCAACAATATTGAAGTGCAGTATAATAAATTTTGAAGGCTTGGAAAAGAGGCATAAAGAAGCTTTTCAATCAAACAGCATAGACAAAAAGATTTCAGAGAAAAAAATGGTGAGATTTTATAGGTTCATATGCAAGGCAGAGCTGAGACACAGTAAAAAGTGTGGGGATCTGAATGTCACTGTCAAGGCAAAGAGTGGAAGTGCTGGGGGTGATGAAGAGTGATGGCCTTGGGAAAAGGCCCAGGTTTCCCACACAGAGTTCCAGATGTTGGTGGGGAGGTGACAGAAGACTGGAGAAATGGTGAGGCTCTGAAATAAAGAGATGCTAGTACAAAATGTTGTGCAGAAACAAAAGAAAGCAGAAGAGGAGAACAGTACAGAAAAGCACAGAAAAGATCAAAGTTGATGGGGAAAAAAGCAAGAGACTTCTAAAGGTGACTGGGGCAAAGGCAACTAGATATTCCTGTGAAAAGAGCTTTGGGACTATGATTTTGAAAGTAAACTTTGAGGTATCCCAGCAAGTATTGGAGAATAAGTACTTGGCAAGGCTCTTGTCAATACAGGGAATATGGAAGGAGTTTGTTCCATTCTGCGAGTTTGCAGCATGTGGAAGTGATTACAGGGATGATTCCAAGAGCAGTGCTATATAAGTGATCTGGGATAATAACATTCAATGAATAACATAGTAAAGAGCAGAGCTGTAGCCAAAGAAGAAAAAAAAAAAAGCGAAGAGCTGTATAAGCCTATTTTCTGAATAAGATGTAAAAGAAGAACAGCAAGTCAAATTGAAACCTTTCCTTGATTTTGCTGCAACTTTCTATTGTTAACCATAATTCCTTTCTCTAAAGAAGTCCCTTGTTTGACCTTTAATCACTTAGAATATTTGGACTAGTAAAGGTGAAGTCAAAACTTCAACCATGAAAAAAAGTAAAGGACTTTGACCCCAGGTTCTGTGGTAAAAACTTCAGAGGCTTTTCTCAACATGAAACTCTGGCATCATGGATTTTCTATCCAGCTCAGGAAGAAGGACACTAAGTTTAAGACCCTTTAATTTTTTTTTTAACAAAATAAAATAAAAATAAAGGAAAATAACATCTAAATTTCACACTCAGAAGGAAAATTCTTTCCAGTCAGTCAGGTTCCATTGTTCTCCTGTAATGGCAAGATACTGTTCCCCAGTTTGCCAGCAGTTACAGGTTTCAAAAACTACATACCTGCTCAGTAGATGCTCAGGGTTTTATATTCAGGGGCTCTCAGTTCAAACCCATCAAAAGGACTCTCCAAAATGTATCACTGCAAGTGCTCACCTGTAAAAAAAGAATTAATTAAAACTACATTTAAAAATTTCTGTGGGCCCACAGGTAGGCCTAGAGGTAAGGAGATGTGGGAAAATAATGCCATTTTTTAGTGATAACTAAGGTTTGTATGAGAATCTATTTAGGTGCTGAATACCCTGAGAGAGAGAAATGTTATTACTGGAGAAGAAAGAAAAAAAAAAACCAAAAACAACACCCTGGGCATTCCTTCCCAACTCTTGTTTATAGCTGTGAGAACTAACATCCTGCAATCACTTCACATGGCTCACACTTCCAACTCTGCTAGGTATGGGAAAGTCACAGCAAGCCCAACTTTTGCAAACCCCTATTCCGACCCAAAATCCACCCGCTACCGTGCCAGTCCCAACGCCCACACCTTGGAGATCGTCCCTCCCTCGCCTTGTCCCAGGTTAGGAGCGTTCCTTTGTTACCTTGCTGTGCCCTGGAGCCCAGGCTGGTGGCTGGCAGCTCGGGCTCCCATGCTCTGCAAGGATTCCAGCAGGGCTGCTCAGCAGATCCCGCCGGCCGTGGCATTTTATCAGCGCTGCACGAGGTGAGCACAGACACGATAAGGAAGCGCTAAAAGTCAACGAGGTGCCACTGACAAGGACAGGAGCTGGGCTCACGCTTCCCCATGGCCACGTGTGCGCTGACACTGAGCAGCCCAGGCTCCTTCTCACCAGCTGCTGCCTTGCAAGGAGGCACCCTTCACCCTCTCCTCTGTCCATCCATCCATCCATCCTATCTCCACTGGTGTCACGACACCAGCCCTGCAGCAAATAAGTTTTTCCTTATAAAACGCCTGCGAGTTCCTTGCAAAGGGATTTTTTCTTTGCTCAAACACACTGATGGACGTGTCCCCTGGTTGCTTCATGCCTGCCCACTATTCCCTCCCAGGGAGGAAAGATTTGCTGCCCAAAGTGATTTCTTTCCCAGGCAAGCACTCCCACCTGCCTGGAGCAGAGCCCCCAGCAGCATGCCTGGCATCCACCCCACAGAGATTAGCCCCCTGCTCAGGCAGCCCCAAGGCCTGGGAAACCTGCTGTGACTAACAGCTTGATTAGCACTTAAGTCTTTTTCCACCAGATTTTCAGGGGAAGGTGAACAAGCTCATGAGAAATTTATTCATGTTGTGCACCCACAGTCCCTGAGCTGAGTCCCACAAAAGAAAAAGAGGTTTAACCAGATCACAGAGCAGTATGTGTTGTTAAAGCAAAAACATCCTGGATCCATCCTTGCCACTGTCACCATTAACTCCACATGGCAAGAGCAGAGACAGCCCAACTGGCCACAGACTGACTCGAGTGTTTCAAAACAACCTAAAACTCAGGAATCTAGACCCAAACACATACCAAGGATGCCCTCACTACCTGGGCTACCACAGGTGGGGCCCAGTGGCTCCAGCAACAGTACTCTGGAGAGCAACCAACTCACCACAGCACTCCTACCAGGCTCTGACACACAACAAACCTCTGTAAGAAGCTAAAGGACTCCCTTATATTCCCATGGGGCAGGTGGGATTGGCTCACCTGCTCCCTTTCCCAGCTGGTGCCAATGGTGCCTTATGAGCAGCCTCAGCACAGATACCCAGGTCTGAAAAGAAATGTTCAGTTGACTTCCAGGGGAGTCCCCATCTGTGCAAGGCTGAGCTGCACTGAGCCTTTAACCAGCCCAGCTGTGTGATCCTCTGGCACCCTGAATTTGCATTCATAGAAAGAAGAGTGAGTCACTTTTTTGTGGTGTATGCTTTTTGGAAAAACATCTCCTGAGATAACCATGCTTTCTGTTTCCTAGCTTTCATAAAGACACCATGGGCAAAAAGAGTCTCTCCCTACTCCTTGAGATCCAGTACAAAAGCACATCTCACCAATGCACCTCACAGGCAGCAGCAGAACAGACAGATCCTCCTGTTCTGTCCCTGGACAGCAGGCACGTAGGGTTTAGGGGTGAGAGCTTGGTGTTGGGCCAGGCCAGCCCTCCCCATGCTTGTGTTGGCAGGCACCACTTCCCCTGCTGTGAAAAACATATCCGAGGCTCCCAGGAGACTTAAACGCTCAGGGATATCACTAAAGGGAGATGTTTCTTTCCCAGAAGAAACAAATATTCTAAGTGGGAGCTCTGTCACACACTTAGATGTGGATGCTGACCTGTTTATATTTGCACAGGGGGAAGAGGCTGAGGCTGTGGCAGTATCTATAATGTGTATTACTGTAGAGTTATCTTTGAGCAACAATCAGACACTATGTGCAGGAAAGGCCCTGCTCAAATAACTTGTAGATGCTATTTTAGCTTCATTTGAAATAATTTCTCCATTGCCTGTAATTTCTGTTTCTCTCTCCATCCCTGCCCCTCTCTCTGGTTCCTGACAGACATCCACAGTTTCTGATTCCTCCATGCTATCAGTCCTCAAGCATTTTAGTCGAGAGCCTAAAGCTCCTCATGGACTCTATGGACAGTGGCTGAAGGTCTGCTCCCAGCCCCAGACAGGAGCTGCAAGTTTGCCAGTCTGGCAGGCTCCCTCCCAGCATTTTCACAAGCACTTGCTTACCTTGTTAGAGCTTCAGAGAGTTCAGTTTGGGGTGAAGGGTAGGTCAGCTCTTATCTCCTATCTGCACACACAAATGTAACCCTTACCAGTTCCCTTTGCAGCTCCAAGAGTTCCTGCCCGGCAGCACAGCCTGGACCATGCTCTCCCCCTCTGCTGAGCAGGAGGCAAGCAGAGCCAAAGGGCCACAAAGATGTCCTAGGGACCCTCCAGCCCTGAGGAAAATCCTGAGTGTCTCTGGGCTTTCTCCAGTGCAGGTGAAGGAGCAGAGCCGCAGTTTCCCCTGCCCCACTCCAGGCTGGTGAGAGGATGCTCAGGGATGACAGGAGCTGTATGAAACCCCCAAACAGGATCCTGCAAGGCTCCATGAGATTCAGAGATTTCAAAAAGCCTTGCTGGCCCCCTTCTCCTTCTGGAAAATGTTTTTAGTGCATCTGAGGTGGATTCAAGAGCTTGAGCTACTGGATCTTGCAGTTTGTTTAAGCAAATATCACTTCTGTCAATTTTCCAAATGTCTGTTCACACACAGACTGTCTCAGCATCCTGCCAGGGCTCTAAACATTCATCTATGGAGAAATTTTCTGGAAACCTGTGCCTGCATCCCTGTCTTGCCTTCTGATAATTTTAAAACCAAACACATAAATATAAATAAAAATGTGGGTGTGAAGAGTGCATTACCTAAAGCCTTGCAGGTGTGTTACTCAGGGTGCCCTGCTCAGACCACAGTCACCTTGTCCTGACCACAGCACATCACACTCAGCTCCAAACCATATCCAAGCTAGCAAATCATACCCATATCCCTCAGTGCTGGAGGCTACCACAGGACAAAGACAGCAAATCTGAGTGGGGGTGGTGTGGGAAGGGAATGGTGGAGCAGGCAGAGACACTTGGTCCTGTGTGTTTTCTTTCCTTAAAGATAAAACTTTCCCCAGTCAAATGAGAAATCAGGAACAATGTAGGGATTTTTTAAAGAGGCCCGAGCTGCCACCTGACTCAGCGTCTGGGCAGGATATCGATTAGCAGGGCCATTCTTTATTCCTCTGCTATTGTTCAAGACCAGCCTCCCCCACGACACAACAGGCGTGGGAACACAGCAGCTTTGGTGTTAAAAAGTGCTTTTATCTCTGAGCTGAGGAGAGGGGTATCTGGGAACCAGAGATGGTTGTGTGTGATAGTCAAGGGAATAATTCAAACTGAGAACCTTGTTCTGGGATCTTTCAGGTCCTGAGGCACACTGACACCATGCAGCACATCCCTGCCACCATTTCTCCTGAGCTGTGTTCAGGTTCTGGTGAGTTCAGAGAGCTGCATGAAGAAAGCACCTCTAGCTGCTGAACTTTTTTGGATTTCTCCTTGAGCTGCAGTAGCTGCCATGATGGCTGTTCCTACCAGACCTTGCTTTTAAACAAGCCAGGTTGAGTTCTCTAACTTGAGTGTCACAGCACAGAGAACAGCTCACCACCAATGTCCTTATCCCTCCTCCTGAGCAGGTTTTTTGCCAGTTTTTTGCAGGTTTTGTTTTTTTTTTTCAGGATAGGCTCCAGCCTGCACTAGCTACCACAATGATGTCAGCAGGCGAGGGCATCTCCTCCTTGTTCAACAGATCAAACAACTGTAGGGTGTTACACATCACTGCCACTTAAATTACCCAACTGCCTGCAGCCAGCCAACACAAGTCCTGACCAAGTGGACTGACAGACACTTACACAGCTTCCTCGGAGTTCCAGCCAGGAATAAAGAAAATCTTTGGTTTCTTGGTAATTTTCAGTGCATTAAAAAGCAACATGCTTCAGTACCTGAACACTTCTGATTTGGCTGAGTAGAGGACAATCAGCAACGAAGAACCAGGTTTTCAGCCAGCCAAAATATTTCTGGATGTCCATAGAGCCATACAGTTGGCTCCTGATTTTATGTTCTTTGTAGGTTTGTTCTTCATTTGCAAAAATATCTCATCTGTAACCACCTTAAATATACACATGGTGGTCTTTATTTTTACCTACCCTTAAGATAAAATTAAAAAATTAAAGTCCTTCAGGTACTGACTGGACAAACATCAGTATACAAATTCACTTCAAAGACACCCCAAATGAAAGAGCACAGTGCACTAGGGGGTGGATCTCCAGACATAGCATGTGCTCTCTGCAGACACAAGATATTTATTCCAGCATCTAGAAATGCTCTGCAACATTGTCTGTGTAAGATTGCACAGTTTGGTAATAGTATGACTGCACCAACTTTTTCTGCAGGCTTTCATGCTCCAGCTTCATTCTTTCCACGAATTTTTCACTTTCCCAAAGTTGAAAAGCAGTCAGGAATCAGCCAAGATTCTCCTCCTCCAATCTTTGACAAGTGGACAACCAAGCTAAACTTAGATGTTTAATAGCTGATGGCTTCCCTTCTACAAAAAGCACAAAAAGTTAGTGCACAAATACTGTTTTTCAAAGATGATGGACGTGTTGTCTCAGGACTGACTGCCTCCCTGCCAGCTTGTACTCAGTGCCCAGCAAAGAGCAAGCCATGCACAGCTTGGGAATTCTGAGGCCCAGAGCTTGACTCACTCTGCTCATGGAGATACCACAGACACAAAAGGCTGGAGCCATTTGGCTCTGCAAAAGCCAACCCTACTCCAGCACCAACCTGCACATCAGTCCAGAGCTACACAAAGTAGCTACTGCATCAGACCATCAGTTTAGCAAAGGTGTTGATTATGTCTTTATCCACTTATTTGGGCAGCCAGGAGTTAAGGAACCCATCACCTTATCCACTACCAAAACACAGTCCAATAAATGCAGCAGGTTGCAATTTAAGGGATTTAATTTTTCCTCTCTCCCTGAGCTCAAGTGGCATGGTCATACTTTCATCGTTTACTTTGTGACCTTCGCCCTCTTCCAAACCTAGTGTGCTCTCCATCTTCCAGTGAAGGTCCATCTGAAACTCCCAAACTAATGGGACCAAGGCACAGGTTCCAGTCTGATCCCACTATCATCAACACTGTTGAACTGTCAGTGTGTTCCCTGACCATTTATTCACAGGCAAGTGATGCTCTCCCAGGATGATTCAGGAGGTTAGCTTGATGAATAACAGCTCACACAAGATAGCTTGGACAAAAACACCCAGCTTGGGGTCTGAGGGAGGAAAGGAGGCAAAGGAAAACCAAATGGACATAAGCTGTGCTGTTCATCCTTCTCAAGATGAGCAGAGCAGTCTCTCATCAATATTAAGACATTGTCTTTTAACCTCCAGCAATAAGCCCCACATTTGGGCAATCGTGCCTCTCTTGTCATGGAGCTGCTCACAAGAATGCTTCCTACAGCTTTTTCTGTGAGGAGTTAAGGTTGGAGCCTGGAGTACTTAAAGATCATTACACTTCCCCTGCCAGTGCAGCAGCTGAAATTCCTGCCAGGGGTTTCCACACTGCTTCATCTCCTGGCCATTTTAGGTCACTTCATCACTGGAGTCCAGGCTGCAGCCCCCACAGGACTTGTGCCATGGTGTCTCAGAGTAGAGACGGCTCTTTGGGACAGTCTCAGAAATCCCCTGGCACATGAAAAGAAAGATGTCAATCTATCAGGCACTTCAGCAATTGTTCCCTAAATGGAATGGGAACTCGGAGGCAAGAAGAGTCTCTGTGAAACCTGGGGACAAAATATCCTCTGCCAAGGGAGTCTCAGCCACAGAACAATGTTCCAGGGAAAGCAAACAAATCCAGAATGTCTGTATCCATTTTTCAGGACTTCTTCTTACTGGAAAAGCTGGCCATGAAAAGAAGTTGATACGTTGATTTCTAATCAGGAAAACTCAAGCAACCAAAACAAAAAAGGCCACTCTGACAGATTATGCACCTAGAAAAGTAAATAAAATGTGTGTTAAAACATAGAAGACACCTTGTCAATGAGCAATTTAACCCCCCAGATTAGGAATGTTATTGATGCCATGGGACATATGTGCCTATGTCTAACACTACTCACCAGATACATACATCTGTAGGTAAATACGTTTGCACTAGTTATGATTTTGGTCATGTTCTTGTTCCATTTCAGGTCACTACCATACATTTTAAACAGTATCTGAGCTTTGGGATATGTCCCTTTGGGGTTTTTTTCTGTGTTAGACTGGCAGATTTCATTAATTTCCTTCTTTTTACTTATTCACGATCTGTAACAAAGCTTCCTTCTCAAACCAAGGCTACTTGGTCCCCTTAACAGCCTGATCTGGGAATTTTTTTTGAAAAATAACACAAATGATTTCTCCTCTTACTACTTTTTTTGAAATGCTAAAGGAATTCTGTACATTGATATGATTTATCTGTATAAAAGATGCTGCATTGACCTTGACCTGCTGCAGACCATCTGCTCCCAACAATTTATAATCATAGCATCATTCAGGGGGAAAGGGGCATCAAGAGACTTGAACTTCTTGTTTAATTTTATCAGCTGAGACCAGCCTTCCTTTTTGACACCAGTTCTTGCAGCAGCCCATCTTTATTTCCAGACAGACTAGGAGTCTAGCCTGGATGGTGGCAAAGCTGAGGAGGGGTATAGCTCAGAGGACAAAATGTTATCAGACAGAGGCTGCTTGGAGGCTGCTCTGGGTAGTACAAGAAGCCTCAAACAGGTCCAGAACTCTGAGGGCTTTAAGATGGCTTGAGGTACAGAAGTGATGGGTCTTCTCTGCTGTGTCTCCATTCTCCTTCACTGCACCTCACAACCCAGTCCAGAATTAATTTCTCCATGTTATTCACACTGACTATGTCACCATGGCCACCATAGTTCTGCTCCAACCACTGGAAATGCTGCAGGGCATTTCTGACCATCACCAGCTGGGTTCAGCCACTTGGACAAGAGGTAGCAGCAGAAGACTAAAGGAAGCAGAAGGCCCAGAAATTTCCATCTTTGGAGAACTCTGACCATTACCAAGGCCAGATAATATTAATGTTGGCATCACATTAAGTTTCTTCATCTCCATCTTCTTTTTTTTTTTTTCCATAGCTGAACCATCTCACAGCTTTGTTGTGCTTGGAAACAAAATGTGAGTTCCCATGCAGGTCAGCACAGAGCAGATTGCCTGCACAAAGCAAGCCAGATACCAGTCCACAGATCACCACTGACCTCTGCATGGATTCCTCTAAGGCTGGTCTATTTGCTTACACAGCTGCAGGCTCCTAGTTCACATCACTTTGGTGGCTGAAAGATAATTTTGCATCGTTCCTGTGCTGGAGTTTTCACATGAGCCCACTTTTCAGGGTGGAGAATAATTATTTTTAACTATATGAAGTAGTTTATCGAAGTATCTTTTTTAATGCAGGAATGATCAGAGTTCTGAGAGGAGGAGGAGAAATTGAAAGGATTGCTCAGGTGGAAGGAAAAGTTGTGTGACCTGGATTAGAAAGAATTTGACTGGAAGACTGGCTTGGATTTGTTTAGACCTACTAGAGAGAAATGGGAGAAGAGCTTTTCTCAGTAATATTTGGGAGAGGGTTGTAGGGAGTTCTGGAGAAAGCACCTCATGGGGCCAGCATGGGCAGCCACAGGAGTTTTAGGAGAAATATTTAAGTCAGGTTTAGATTCACCCTAGATTGTGGTACTTTGAGAGTTCTCCAGCTCTTAGGAATCTGATTGCATTAAGGCATCAGCCTCTACTCTCAAGGCAGCATTTCTCATGTTTTCCAAACAATTTGGGAACTGCAAATCAGTGCAGATTTCTCAGCTCAGTAATTGTGGTGTTGCCTCAGCATTTTTCTATCAGGATTCTTCAAAGTCCTTTAGATTCTCCCCCCAAATGCAGCCATCCATCCTCCTCCAAGAAATCCCAGACCTTACTGATTATTGCCAATAAAATTATTGATGTTGGAAATGCTGATACAGGAAGATGAGACTATTTAGGAACGTTTTACCAGATGCTGGTTGAGCGATACTGCATCATTTCATGCAGCACATCACAAAACCTCTTTCTTCCCTGCTGTGTTAAATTGTTACTTTCCCTGAGGGAGAAACATGGTTCTGCACAAATCTGGCTGAGAGGAAAGAGTGTGGGACTAGCAGACAACATCAAGGATTCCCATTTCCCTATTCTCTGCTGCTTGTGAGCAATCTTGTGTGGCTTTTAACCACTGCCACTCGTTTTCTGAAGTGCTCTTTCAGTGGCCACATCCTGCTGTCTCTGGTTTGGTGACAACACTCCTAAATACTGAGAGCATTGTCAGAAAAATCAGTCCTGGGCTCCTCTTGGGCTGAAAAAACCAATTTACTTCTCTCCTTCAACAGGCATAGGATAATTATAGGAAGTCCCTATGCCACATCACATGAGTATCACATGCAAAAACCATAAATCCTACTAATGTGCACTGCTTAGGCATCTCTGTTTCTCACACAGAGAAAGATGAAACTGATCACCCCCAACCAGGAAAAAAATTGCTTATTATTTTGATAGCTATTTTTTCATATCCCAATTGAACCTGAGGGGTAGTTTTCAAGGAAAATAAATTTCACATTTCTCAACAAGAAGCCAAACAGAACTGCAAGATTCAGAAAAAAAACAATGAATTTATAGCTACTTCAACTTGTTTCAATCAAGTTTAAATATTTCTTCCTTTTCCACCATTTCAAAGAAAACAATAAACATCAGCAAGCAAACATAATCCTGTCTGACATCACTTACTGGTCAGATTTTATCCCCAGGTTTCTGCATGAGCTCATACAGAGGTTTTTCCACAGTGCAAGCCCGTTTTGACAGCATCTGTCAATCACTAAATCAGAGATACAAAAGACATTAACCCACAAATCAAACATTTCTGTACAGGTAGCAATTTTGGGTATAATTTTCTCTTAGGTGTCCTGTGGTCATACTTCATCTTTGCCCCCACTTAGCATTAAAAGCAAGAAGCTCCAGCATGCAAAGGACCCAGTGCCTGGATTTATATGGAGCAGGGCATCATACTATGTATGAGCACCAAGAGAGGTATCAAATTAAATTAAATGGGAAGCTAGGTGGGGAAAGCCCTATGTTATGCCACTGGCAAGACTTCAGTCCTCAGAGAACTCCCTAGCCTCCTCCCCACTCCTTGTAGCTTTAAACATGAGCTTGTGGCCACCTGGAGAGCCAGCAGGGTTCTCTGTGTGGCTGTGGGAGAAGCCACTTCCTTGGCTTTGTGGCTGCAGGTGACTCATGCACACACCTGTTTCCTCTGCAGCCTCTCACCTCTCTGGCATGGAGAGGGGGAGATGCTGGTAGAGACAGGGTTTTACCAGGAAACCCAGGTGTCCAGAAAAACAATGAAGGAGATTTGAATTGACCAAATCCTGCACCCTTCCAGAAAGCAAAGCTGGGTATAAATATTTCCTTTGATAAATCCTCAAGACACCACGTGCCTGACGCATGCCTGTGAGAGATTTGCCTTTATGCAGCCACCCATAAGTGCAGCATGAAGGAGCAGGGCTGCCTGCTTCTCTCTCAGGGCTCATAGCACACTTTGGAAAAGAAAGCTCATTGAAAAGCATTTTCTCTGCTCCACAGCACTGCTGGGCTTGTGAGCTCTTGCAGACACACAGATATTTGGTCTTCTAGTATAAAGGGCACCCTTCTAATCTGCTTGGGCCAGTAATGTCCTCCTGTTCTCAACCCCCTCTCCCCCATTTGCTGTAATTTACTTTACAGAAGGCTTCAAATTCCAGCCAACACATATCACAAAATTGGTGGGAAGAATCCTGATTCATGAATTTTTTCAATTAATCAAGTTCTTAATTTTACCCAGGAGGTCATGCCTTGAGATTCTTTCAGACCATCACAAAAGAGAACAAGCTGGCTGGGAGCAATAAGCACCATCTGAAAATCCTCCCATAACTCAGGCTGTTTACTTTTCAGTTTCACTCACCATCATCCAAGCAAATGCCTCTTTTCCCTCAAATCCTTTCAGCTGTTTCTTCCTCTGAAGCTGACTTCCAGGGAAAGCTCTAGAGATTCTTGCCTTCAGAGCAGATTCACATCCTGATTTCTCTTCCCTCTGTGGAAAAAGTATAGAGCAGGCTGAGGTCCTCCAACCCCGCAGCTTGCTTTAGGAAGAGACGTGCTTATGATTCTTTCCACCTTGGCAGACTTTTCCTAAAGCCTCAACATACAGAGCTGGGATCTTGCAGCAGCACAACTCCTTAACATCCCAGGAGCTTGGTGCCAGCACTGGCACCACATGGCTGCATGGCACAGCCTTCTGGGCTGAGGAGTCCCCCAGCAGCCATGTGTCCAGCAGGTTAGGAACTGCTGTCATTCCAGAAGTTTCTGAAAAACCATGTTGGGTCCTGGAAGGAAAAAAAAAACAAAAAACAGGAGTTTCAATAATCTACAGCATTTTCCAGTCTATGACATTTGTACAGGGAGGGACCTTCCCCACACAGATGTCCCCAAGCTGTAACTATATCAAGTCAAGTCATTCACATGACCAAGACTTTGCAGGATCTCAGCCTCAGGGGCTACCAAGAGTCCAGCAGGCCTGAGAGACTGACAAAAAGACTCTCACAGCTCAAAACACTACTTACTAGAAAAAAAAAAAAAAAACCACTGATTAAGTGATACTAGCCCAGATGACACAGACCTCAAATAAGTGCAGATAAAATATTTTTCTGCTGCCAGAACACCATCATGAGATTTGCACGGACATCTCTTCCTGCAGAGGCTTTGGAGAAGTATATCCACTATCTGCTGTCTGCCTCAGAATTCTTCCAGGAAAGCTGGCCTGGCTGGCAGTGTAGGGTGCCTTCCAGACTATTAAACTACACTGCAATCAATGCAACTCAAGAATGTACTTACTTTTAAGTAAACATCTACAGACTGTGATGGACTAGGATGCTGCACTGCTCAGCACACTTCTTTGGCTGATTTGTTCACCAAGGCAATATCTCAGAGGGACAGAAATTATAGAAACCTTCTAAAAGCTGAAAAAAAAACTAAAAAAATAATAAAAAAAGGAAGATTCTTGCATTTACATAAAAATTGCAAGGTTTTTAATAGCCAGTTTCTTAGGCCCTTACAGAGATAATGCACTCCATTTGACTCTTTTATAAACACCTAACCTGGATTGATTAAAAGGAACATATAAACCAAGATCTTCTATCACTTGCCAATACAAGATGCATTATTGTCCCAGGCCTCAGAGAAACGGGAATGCAGCTTTGCATTCCCACTTTTAGTTAAGCTAATGAGAAGAAGAAGGAAGAGAATTTTTCGAGGTGTGCTCTCCTTCCTTTAATCTGAAAAGTGGTTACTGAGCTGTGCAAAGCCTATGTGCATAGCTCTGTGAGCTCAGTACCTCAGCACCTGAGTTCCTAGAGACTGTACCACTGAAAGGAGAGGTGAGTTCTTCCTATATCCTCCCTGGAAGCTGGTTAAACATTCAGTTTGTAGAGGGCCCTCTGAATAAGGGATATGGCTTTGCACTGAGTTTGCAAATGCCTCTCAGTTACCTGTTTTATTCTCTTCTTGTTCCATTGCAAACCATGAAACTCCTCAGGAAGGCTCAGACTCACTTTGATGGTTTGGCTGCCCATTCTTCTCACCAGCCACATGCCAGCGTGCATTCAGTGACTTCATGGTGTGGCTGCTTTGGGGGAGCTGGATGGGGAAGCAGACTGCAGCTGCTTCTGAAGGATATAAATATTTTTTGCAGTCAAGGGGCTCCAGCAGTCCAACAGGGTCAGGGACACCTGGGCTCTATTCCTGGCTCTCCTGCAGACCTGCTGCATTGTTTCACTCCTTTCAGTGGCTCTAAATGAAGACCTTTTCCTGCCAAATTTGTTTTCTTAGGTGTGAGGCTTCCATTTGAAAATTTGAACCACAGTAAGGAATTTGGAGTGATGGGACTGGTCTGTGAATGCAAGTTCAGGCATTCATTTGATAACAAATCCCACAAAAGCCATTGCACTGGTGAACACCACAAACGGCCCACAGGCCAACCTTACTCACACCATTTACCAGTTAGCCATCTGCTCCCTTCAGATACTATTTTATGGCTTTCCTTTGTTTTCACTAAGGCCCAAACAGGAATGAAATTGTGGGTCCTGTTGCTAGCCCTTTTAAATAAATAGTTCTGCCATCACTCTAATAAGTTTGACAAGTTGGTCACAGGCCCTAGGCAGGAAGCTAATAAACTTCAAGTTGCTTTTCTATTGTTTTCCTAAAACAATTTGACTTCCTTTCTGATAGCCTCAAATTCCTTCAATAAAAATAGAGTAGCTGGGAGCCAGAGGAAGAGCTGAACCTGAGCCAAGTTGTGCTTACAATGCCGCCTGCGTAAGATCACATTTTATCCTGGTCCACGAAGACCCTTTAAAAGAATAGCAGGCAGACAGCTGCCAGTGCATGTCAGGAACAGCTCAGGATTGGTCCTCCAGGCTGGAGGGGATCTCCAGCCAGTGAGACAGTGTCAGAGCACAGGCTGAGCTCCTGGGGGCTGACAGGGGTGCACTCACCCTGCCCAGAGTGTCCTCCCTTGGACACTTCAGGATCTCTTCTGGGAGCTGAACACTGGCAGAGAGCTGGGCTCCAGCAACACCAAAGGGCTGTGCTAAAGCTCACCCACCCTTCAGCCAACTTGACCCGTTCCTCTCTCTACCTGTGCAGGCTCAGCAAAAAGAGGTAAAGATCTGTTCTTTCTTTTCTTCTTTGGGAAACATATCTATGTATATATGTATACACACATATTTCTGTCAAGCAGCAATTCATCCAGCTGGAATTTTGCAGGACAAGATGACTGTCTGGTGGCTAGGTAGATGAGGACTCCTTGCTTTAAAATGACTTGCTGATTCTTTGGACAAATCCTTTATGCTCTCCATGGTCTGGTTCCTCCACCTGTAAAACAAGGAGGGTGTTTATAGGAGCTGCAATTTCATTATCATCTGCAAAGCACTTCTCAACTACTCAGAGATGCTGCAGAGTTGAGAAGTGGAAGCAGGAGGGGTGAGAGTGCCGTACTTTGTTTCCAGTAACATAAAGTTGACAGCTGAGCATTTACTTTGGGATAGATGGCAATTTCTCTTCAGTGAGATGAAAACCTCTTCCAGTTTTTCTTGCTGGAAACTTTATTGGCAAATTAGTCTAACACAGAGTGATATTTCACAACTTGTTGTTTCTTGTTTCCTCTTTTCTCACTCTGTGCTAGTATGGTACTCTGGGTTGGGAAGATGAAAACATCCATCCATATGGAATAATTTGGTGCTTTTACTAATGAGGAACTGTGACTATAAAACTGTTCTTATTCAGGGGCCTTTGCTACTCCTCTTCCCTTGGGCCCAGCCTGTCCTTGGGAATTTGCCTCCTGCTGGAGGATGCCTTCAAACTGTCTCCAGAGAGACACTTCCCTCTCTAGCCTTCTCTTTCAATCATATCCATGCATGGGTATTTGAGACAAAATGTTCCATCAGGAAGGTACCATCCTTTGGTGCTTTAGGGAAGGTACTAGAAGTGCCTGTCCAGCATGGAACATCATGAAGAACCAGAGTAAGTGCAGTGCTGTGGCCAGGCAGCAGAGATGAACTCAGCCACTGCTGGCTGGTGGTTTCTTCTGAAATTTCCCAATGCAGTAAACCTGACATCCTCCTCAAGGACAAAGTCTTCAGTAATGGCAGGAATGTACAAGACATTTTCCCTTCAGACAATTTCTTTAAGTTTTCACATCTCAAGAGAGCATCTAGCTGCATTTGAAACAGCCTTCCAGCAAAGCCAGATGCTCTGGGAACACCTGTTTGATGTGAAGAAGCTCTTCCATATCTGAGTTCTCATCTATACTACTGCATATTTGCAGACCTTCTCCATGCATCATTTTGCCTTGCTCTTTTTGTTTGTTTAAACCTCAGGCACAGAATGAATCCCTCCATTAAATATCCATGGGATCAGTGCTGAAAAACTCATCACACAAACTCTGCTCCAGATTTACCTGGTTTTTGTATGCAAGGGTGCAGATCTGATAAGCACTAAGGCAAGTACAGGAAATAGAATGAAAAAGGGACCTCTTGGCTTATCAGGTTCAATCCCTTTGAATAACGGGCAAGTACAAAACAAATGGCCTTTTCTAAACTTACTAAACTCTGTCCTAAATCTCATTAGGTTTCCACCCTAACTTGTGCTGCTAAAATGCTGTTCCAGCACCTCCTTGCCTGCTCTGTTGCTTAGAAACCTTCTGATTTCCAGCCTAAATTCATTCATGGCCAATTTATATCTATTTATTCTTGTGCCACATTGTCCTTTAGCTTATGTAGCTCTGCTCTCTCCCGAGCACTTACTTTCCCAACCCCCAATTCCTAAAAGTATTTATAGGCAGCAAATCTCTCCTCTCTTAACCTTTGTTCTGCCAGACTAAGTAACTAAGCTCCCTTATAGTACTCACCCTGCAGGCACACCACACCGTGGTTTAATTACTTTGTGTAGCTGCACTAGCATGAAGTTCAGTGCAAAATAATTAATGCTGAAAAGCTCAGACTGGTAGCACATCTACTTTCAAATCAGCTCAAATATCTCTGTGCAGTCACTGCTGTGACTGATAAGTAAACATGCTGTTGGCTGAGACACTTTCCATCCCTCTGACCACCCCACTGCCTCCCTCTGCACCTGCTCCAGGCTGAATATCCTCCTTGCACGTGGGGAAGCAGCACTGCAGACACTATTTTGGAGAAGTCTCGTCTTCTTGGATGGCATTATTTCCACTCACTGCAACTGGAAATACTGCTACATCCTAAATGCTTGCTGGCCTTTTTCACCTCCACATAACATTGCTGGTTCCTCCTCCTTCGAGCCACAAACTTTCCCCATCTTTCTCCATCTCTCTCTCCTGGGAGATGGAGATTTCTCTTACTTTTCAAGCAACAAGTCTAGTGTGTGACTTTGCATTCTCCCACTTAACGTCACCTTGATCACTCCAGTCACAAAGATCACTCCGGTCAGCCCTTGTAGTGCTGGAATCCACCTCTGCCCTCATGATGCCTCCCAGCTTGGTTTCATCAGCAGATTTCATTAGTATTTCTATGTTCCGTGCCAAGGTAATTAACAGAAATATAAAAAAAGCTCAATCCTATGAGCAATCTTTAAGCAGCCTCACAAATAATTTCCCTTCAACCTATTAAGGAACTGGTGCATCAATTCTGTCAGTCTCTTACTCACTTGAGGATTTATTTAATAATCCCTGTCTTCTTCAACTGAATCTTCTACACTAATTTGCTTCTTCTGGGACTCCATATCATATGGTTTACTGAACTGCAGGTAGATGAGGTCTGCTATGTTTCTTTTTACCTAGGGGGTCAGGAATCCTAATCCAAGAAAGCTCTTAAGTTTTGATCAAAAGATAGTACATGTTGTTTTATTTTCCCTTTCCCTCCCGGTTTTATTTCTGCTTTCCTTCAAAATGCATTGCACAGCATCACAAACTGCTGTGATCTGCAAGCTGCACATGGCAAGCTGTCAGCTGTTCTCCTCATTCCCACTGTCAGGGGCAGCATTCTTTTCCACTTGCTCTCCTCACTCAAGTCAGACAAGTTTTGCATAACAGGCTCTTGGGGAGGGGAGTCAATATTATTCCTCTCTGCTTAAGAGTGAGCAAACCAGCTATTTTTCTAGCTGAGGGGCTGTCAGGACACCTCTGATTTCCCTTGAAGAGAGTGCAGTAGAGAAGGGATGACACATTGAGGGGCTGGGTTAAGTATCCTTAAAACATCTCTACTCCCCTTTCTGCCTTTTGCTTCCCTGTCTGCCTTCTACCATTTCCTTTTTGTGCATCGAAATCCAGATAGTTACCACCAGCACCAAAACAGAAAGAGCTCCTAACAGGGACCTCCTGCTCAACATGCATGTGTTGGACAGAAACCTTCTCCTCTCCCTCACACATTCAGCAGAACCAGACTGTATCTGCTGGATTCAGGATTACCTCTGTATGCCACTCAGGAGCGACACTTGGGCAGGAAACACAAAGGAGTGAGCAGGGAGTCCTGATCACCCCGAGTGTACAGCAAAGTGTCAGCCACACAGGGAGGTGAGTGTATTTCAGACAGCTCTCTCACAGGACCTGTCTCTCTACAGCATGTGAAAAACACTTGACAAGCCTTATCCCTAGCCTATCCCAAAGCCATCTGTGAGCTAGACCTGTATTATTAACACCTTTTTTTTTGGACACTTCTATGATGAAGTCCTTGACAATCTCACTGGCATAAAATCAACATGAGTTTACATAATAATGCTTTGTGGAAATTACTCTAGAAAGGCAAAAAGCTGGAATGACATTCTCCTTCCCATGAATTTTCATTGCAGATACACAACTGTCACACAGGAGAGGGTGAAACAACTCCAGAAACATTTCTGTTTTCTTAAAAGCCACAGAAGGGCTTTCAATAAAGTTAGAAATGAAGCAGCAGATGACTATGTGTCTCCATAGCAGGAGGTTACTGAGCTGCTGTGGGAATTTACTGTGCACTCTTTGTCCTGCATCCTGCACTAACCATCAGTGAGGATACAGCCCTCCTGGAAGAGTTGTACTCCTAACTTCAGAGTGAGAGTGTCCACATAGGAAATGCTTCCAGAGGTAGCCTCTGCACAGCACTGTCCTTTTGCAGACTGGCTTTCAATCTTGTGACTAAAAGAGGTATTAAATTAGTCGGAGAAAAAATATTAGAAGAGTTTCCACCATTGTTTTAGACCCTGGACTGCTTTTGTTTCATGATCTGTACCCACTGATGCATAGAGACTACCAGGCAATGTTCTTGGTGGGAGATATCCAGCCTGGGAAGGATTTCTGGAGGGATAACCACCAAAGCTGTGTGCAGTTCTCAGGTCAGCAGAGTCTTCTGTGCAAATCTCGCTCTCCTGCCACTGATTCTTTGAGACCTTTATCAAAGCCAGAAGGCATCTCTGATTCTGTCTCCTTATGGGCCATTCCTGATGTGCAGGAATCTGAGGCTCAGCTTGACACATACATGAAATACAAGACCTTCAGACACTATGTCAAAATCATTTTTAAGAGAGGTTCAAATGCTTGTGTGTCTGACTCTGTGTGCGGGGAGGTGGTGGTACGGTGGTGTGACAAAAAACACCTCTCTTGACAGGCAGATTATTCTCTATTTATCAGTAAGGGGGCATGTAAAAAGAAGCATTTGGTGCCCTTTAGGACAAGACTGCAGCTGTGCTGGGTCCCTGGTCCAAGCCAGCAGAGCAAGTTCTGTGTGATTTGAAGAGGTGGAAGACCCTGCTCCACATGAACTCTGCTTTGCCAGATAAAGCTCGAACGAGTCAGAAACACGTCCTTTGTTGGTTGAATTGTCATTTGTCTTGCATGGAAAAAGCTTTCCAGGGTCTGGCTGGTGTAACTGTGGGGCAAAGTTGTCTCTTCTCATTTGGGGAAGGCTTGGACCATAGAATGTTATCTGTGGGAAGATGTGCAAAGGAACAAGAGCAGCAGTGACTGGAAGGGACTGCGCAAAGCCGGCAGCGAATGAATTCTGTCGGCATGAGAAGGGTGGCACAGGGAGAGGCTGAGAATGGAGAGGGAGGAATGAGATCCATGGTCTTTAAAGGAAAAACAACAGGAAAGCGGGTTTGAAAATAGAAAGATTAGTCTGGAGGGGGTGGGAGAGACAAGAAAAGTAGGTGAAGAAAGAAGAGGAGGAAAGGCGGAGAGGCAGTGGGGAAGACAGAAAGTGACACAGACAGGGGGTGGAGAAAAAGAGAGGAAGAGAGAGAGAGAACCATATTAAAGGAATAAAACGAAGCAACTGAGAAGAACAAGGAGTTCAACTTAACTACAAAAAGGGAAAGTGCTAAAGCAAGGAAAGGAGACTGAAGACAAGACATTGGAAATCAGGTAAGCAACCATGAGGGGGAAATAATAGAACTGCAGAAGTGCCGATGGTAGATCAAGTTATTACACTCAAGGGGAAAATAGCACGAGGGGAAAAGTATTTGGAGAGGCAGAAAAAAAAAGGATGGCCAAAAATAACTTAAGAAATTTACTATTTCTTTCATTTTCTCTTTGAAACATTCCCACTAGTAACACACTGGGTTTGGGACATTTTAAAAATTAAACTGTTTTGCCACAGGCAGCTACAGAAATAACAAGTAACTTCCCTGCGATGAGCACAGATACCAATAGATTCTAATGTGCAGGAAAGCATGATAAGAGCCCCAAACATTCTCCCTCAGACAGTATAAAGTGCAAATTGCCATTTCTGTCAGATCCCATTTCAGCCTGCTGTCAAGCTGCTCGTGGGACAGTGGTGAAGGGAACTCTTACCTAGGAGAGGCTCTCGGGGTATAAACACTTTATCAAGTGTCTGCATGAACCGCCTAAATTCCGAAGTGCGCAGGATGCTTTCAAAATATTGCAGTTTCTTTCCCTTAAGAGCATTGTGTCCTGGCTGGTCTGTGACATGGAGCCTGGGAATGTAGCTCCAGTGTGGAGAAGTGCCTCGCTGGTATCTGGCAGTCACACGTTCTGTGCGTGCCGCCAGGGAATGAATGCCTTTCTCCTCCATCCCGACACTGCCCGTGGCAGCCTCGGCAAGGAGGCACGCAGACCTGAAGGGACAAATGTCCTCTCCCACACCAGCAGTTGCTGCTTCTTTTTATTTGCCTTCCTAACTTTCCCCCCTCTTTTTGTACTTGGAATAATTATGCAATTACATTTCCATAATTTAACACTGCTTTTTCGAAGAATAGCCCACCTTGAGAATATGGTACCCCTGGAACACACCCACCTGGAAAAAAAGAAGCAATCTCAATGAGTGTAAGGGTTGTTGATTAATCACCACCTCAGATCTGTGGTGGCTCCTTTGATTTCCTGAAGGGTTTTTTGGCTGCCCATTTGTCATGTCTAAGGAGCTTTGTGGAATTCTGGTTTTAACAACTCAGGTAAACTGAGGCAGGGCCCCTGTCCTTCAAGTACCCTAACAACCTTTAGAGGATCATATAAGTGACTTTTCTGGACAAACCTCAGCTAAGAAAGTCTTGTGGTGAATGAGCCATAAGCATTGAACTCTCCCTCCATGATAATAAACCCATCAAAATTCCTTGGTGAAGCCATGTATGTGAGAGTTTTCCCCTACTGCTGCCTATGTGTTCCTCTCTTTAAAGAACTTAATGCATGTAACATATGTGTGCATATGTGTGTGCAGCTAGGAGCAGCTTAAGTAGCTCTTCAGAAGACTCACAGTAATGAGTATTTCTACCAGGAGCCAAAAAATTCTGCATTTCCTGGTATTTTCGAAATCTACTATGAGAAGAGCACGTATTTCTAACTTTGTTCCCTTTTTCCTTGGGAGCAGAGCAGTACTTTAGGAGAATTCCTGAGCCTTCAGGGTTTAAAATACTCATCAGGCTCTGGTCGCTTGGGAACTATGTTAAGTATTCCTGTTACTATAAGTGTTTGGGGTTGGTTGTTGTTTTTTTTTTTTCCACTCAACAGTATATATTATCACAATATTTTTAGTATTATATAGGCATTAAAAAATTTAAACTCTGACAGAAAATACAGAACTTCATACCTAAATCTCATTTTTCTTTTTGACCTTTAGACACATTTCACACATTCTGCACACATTTGTCCATTTTCTGACTTTTCCTGCAGCATTGAAAACAGACAAGGAGGAATGAGTAATTCAGCACTACACTATGCCATTAGGAAGCACAGTTTGGAGACTGCTCCATGCTTTGGGTGCTGTTGTATGAGACACGAGGATAGAGGCTTAAAATTAGAAATAATTCCCAGAAAACAACAGTGATACTTCAATATTTGGGCTAAGAATTCATAGGGGGGAGGGGGGAACAATTTTATTGCTTTTGATAAGCAACAGAGAAATCTCTGTGAAAAACACTCAGCATGCTAACTCTTCCCTGAAATAAAGAAATATTCATGCCACAGAGCATTCAATGAGCAGAGAGATGCATGCTTTTAAGTCTCTCTAGTGTATCTTTGAAGAGGGGTCAGGGGGTTTTAATGTAAGAGCTATGGGGTTTACACTTTCATTTCTGCCTTTCTCCATTTTTTATATCATTATGGACAGGCTTTGAGAATGGCTGAGAATTTCCATATGAAACTGCTCTCCCTTAGAAGCAGAAAAGCTGACAGATGCCTTGGTCAGGGCACAGGGCTGCTCAGAAAGTGAAGCAGCCTGGCAAGGGTGACACCTGCAGAGCTCCAGGGTCTTCTGCTGCACTCAGATGTCTGGTGAAGAAAGGAGGCAATAGCGGGGGTGGGAGAAAACCTGCCTCCAGTTTGTAATCAGATAAAGCTATCCAAGAGGACTGGGGTTAATTCTTGCTTCTTAGTCCAATTTCCTCTGTCATGATGAGGCAAATCACTTAAGCCACATTTCCCCACAAATGCCCATTTCTTGTCTTTTGGGTATCTGATTTCTACATGTGGTGCAACTGGTGGAAGTGATAAACTCTCCCACTCCAGCACAAATCAGACAGAGCTCTGCTTTGAATACATATTATACACTGCTAAGTACACTGGAAAAAAGCCACCAACAGATTAGCCACATCACCAAAGAGCTTCCAAAATTAATGAACAGTTTTTATCTTAATCTCACTGCTTTAGTTCCTTGGCTGCACAGCTGATCTAATACCATCTCCTCACCTCTGGGTGGTAATGAAAGTAAGTAGATTTATAATTGTGAAACGATCAGATAATGTTGTGATGAAAGTCATAGGAAAACCCATGAGGAAACTAATAATTCTGTCTTTAGAGCTGGACTTGAATAATGTACAGTAAATGAGGCACAGGCCACCCACTGAACAATGAGGAGAAAACAAAAACATTGAATAGCTGCTGTTCAAGAAAGCTCCCACCAGGCTGGCACAGAACAAGGCAGGCATCCTGTGCAAAGAATGAGGTGACAATGTGAGGATGTGGTTAAGGACTCTAAGAGGCACAGGCACAAAGAGATTGAATTAAGATTACTGAGAACAGTTACCCCAGCATTTCCTAACTCCCTACTGCTGGGCTTTGCTAATTTAGTATTAGTTGGTTTCAAAGGGGGGTGTGTTTTTTTGCATATATATATGGTGCATACACTGAGTACAAAAAATAATCCACTCACATAGCCAGACTGAGGCAAGGATACAGTAATGAGGCTGGAGTGTGAAAAGAATCCTACAGATTTTTGGAAAGAAAGAAGAAATGAGATTTGACAAGGTAGTAATAAGTGGGAAATAGATAGTCACTGAAAAAATCCCCTTTGTAAGGCTGAAAGAATTAGCAATTTGGGTGCTGTATAGAGTTAGCTGGTCAAAACTGCCAAAAAACTGAGGCAATGCTCTCTGGGGGAGCTTGACTGTAGGAAAACCATGGGGAACTGATAGGCAGGGAGATCCTGGGGTGAGAGGAAGGAAGAAAGGATGGGAAAAGTCTGAATGAAAGCTCTCCCCTTCTCCCATTACCTCTCCAGTCTGTTTTATTTCAACACTATAACGAGTTGCATCTCATGCAGTCTGTGAACGAGCCTAAAATCATATGGGCAGGTTTAATTGCTGCTGTATTGTACCCAGGGTGAGGTCTGCCATCACTGCACATCTCCTTACACCAGCCTTCCCCACTGACTGAGCAGTGCTTGAGATCAGCTTCTCTCAGCAGAGCTCAGGGACAGCTTTCACTACAGCAGTCTCCAAATTTCTCAGCTTGTTTTTGTATTCTGTAGCTCCCTATGCCCTCTTTGGCTATCTCCTCACCCCTATTTTGCCCTGTTTAGTATTGTCTGCGAATTCATACAGGTCAGCTTCTCTCTGCAAAGAGAAAGGTACTGGAAAGAGCATCAAGTTTCCAGCATTTACATTAGAGAGAGAATTTACTGGGGGGGGAGGGAGGGGGTGTTCCTAGCAAAAACCACAGTGACCCTTCATTTATTTTATCCCAAGTCCAGTTTTGTCACATCTGTTGTGGTCTCTACGGACCCACATTTCTCTAAGGCAAAGAGAGAATCCCAAGAGAATGAAAAGATGCTCCCTGCATTTTAAGTGTAAGCCTGGATACCACTATCATGTAACCATTTGATACCAGCTTTTCAAATATAGTGGGATAAATTCATCCCTCAGCTTGACTCATCTGAGTTCAAGGTCTCTTCTGTTCTTGGTCTCCTGAGACTACATCAGGCAGAGCTTGGCCCTAATATTTGGATATATGAAAGCACAGGGGGAGGAATAGCATTAGGTGTTCTGGACAGGCAACTAATAAAAATTCAACTGACTGGGAGTCTCCAGCTTCCACCATCACTTCAGATGAAAATATTCTACATATTATTATCATCTGTGTGTGTAACACATCCCTGATGTTCGCACTTGAAGGTGTTGAGTGATTCCCCTGTGTCTGTGTCCCTGTGTGCGCCAGGGTTGTGTGCCTGTGTCCCTTATCTTCTCACCCACTCTCTTTTTCATGAACTCTGAGATTTTCCACATTTGGAGAGGAGGGGGAAAGCACACCTCATCAAGGAATAACAAGCTGTCTGCAACTACAAGTAGGGCCAGTGGTCTGGATACCAGTATGACCCTTCCAGAAATTACAGTGAACTTGGGAGGAGCAGAAAGATAAGAAACATTGGATGTCTGTCTTCTAGGACAAGAGCTGCTAACACAGAGCTGTTCTTCTCCCGTGAGATTTCAGCTCTAGAGTCAAAGTCACTCTGATACTGGCTCAACACAGGACTTTGAACTCAAGGAACTAGAATGGAACCTAGCAAACATGTCAATTATTTTTCTTTAAAAGCATAAGTACAAAGCTATTTATTCCAAGCTCATGTGCAGATCAGAGTTACAAATTTGGCTAAAGAACAGGCCTGGTTCAGGCAGAAACTTATCATAAACATATGCATGCATATATGAAGCCAGAGAGATGATGTTTGGACAAAAATGCCTAACAGGTTGTTGCTTGTCTATTGTATATCCATAGGAAGGAGCCAATGCCTGTAAACTCTCAACAAAAAGATACCTGCTGAGGTGGGCTTTAGCATCACAAATCCTCTGTAATCCAAAGCACTGCACCCTCTCTGCACAGTGCATTTCTAACTCTAGTCATCATTTAATGTTGTAAGCCACATGTCCCCACAATGCAAAACAAAACAAAACAAAAACCAAAACAAAATGCCTCCTGTACCTGCCATAGAAGGGCAGCAGGAGAGGGTTTTCTTTCAGGTAACCAAGACTGTCTGAGGGCACAGGAGAGAAGGGCTGTGGTCTGTAGACGCAGATGTGCTGTAGAGGCAGTGTTGTATTGTTTTAATGAGGTTTAAGAGGCAGTGCTGCCAAGAAAAAAGGACACAATCTTGTAAGTCACAACCCCTGAGCTCTGTTCCCAAACTGTCTCTAACACAGTGACCTCAAACAAGCAGTTTGTCCCTTCTGTACCCCAGTGATCACCATCTGTAAGACAGAGGTGACAACATCTGCCCTGCATGGGATGCTGAGGCTACTAACAAGGGGCTGGAGATCCTTAAGTAAAGTAGCACTAACCAACCTCCAGTGCAGAGCTGGAAGTGTCCTTCCCAAGTGGCTACAGCTGTGAGTGCACAGTTTGGCAGTGTGGGCTCCACTCCTGTCTGGGTTCAGCCTAACAAGTGTCAGCACAGGGCAAAGATCTCTGCCCACACACCCACCATGGTCTGTCGTGCCACATGCTGGCCTGGACCTTTATGAGATAACACAGCTGGAGGGAGGAAAGGCACTGACCATTCCCCAGCCAGCCTGGATGCCCCACTGCAATGTCACTGCTCACATGCCCAGTACCCAGAGGGGACAGCTGTCTGCTCATTCAGCAGCTTGGAGGGGATGCATTTCTTGCATGGCCTTCACACACAGCCACATGTCCGGAGTGTGAGTTTCTCAAAACATCCTGGGGCCTCCACTTCGTTGTGAAGTCTCATTAATTGCCAGAGACACACATTTGTACCTGATTGAGCAAATCACACACAGAGATTGGGCAAAAATGGCTTTGAATCCAATATTTTCCCTTTCCTGGGAACTGTGCTTGCCTCACACAAAGGAGCCTTCCTCAGAGAGCCTCTCCATGTGATCCTGGGATCTGCCACGGGGAAGAGGTGAGCCCAGCAAGGGAGAGCAGAAAGTGTTATAATCAGACTCTCCACTTTATTTTAGAAACATCCCGCAGAGATGGCAACCTTCTGTCACCTTCCTTGTGGGAAAAGCTAGCTTGAAGTGTCGAGCTCAGCTATTTATATCACTGCTGATAGCCTCGCCTGCCTTCTAAAGAGGGGAAAACTTTCTTCCTAGCGACCCCCAGGGAAATAAACTCATATAAAGATGATTGCACAGGAACAGCCCTCCTGGCTCTCTGGTGTGGATTTGCCAGCTGTTCTTCAGAGCCTTGGCTAGCTCCAACCAGAACGAGTGTGCTGGCTGGAGCGAGCAGCAGTCATGTGAAATGCTTGCCTGTCCTTCAGAGCACGTGGCATCACCAAGAGGATGGGCAAAACTACTCAGAGGGCAACAGACACTTCTCCCCTCCCGCAGATAAAGGTAGGGCAGAAAAGGAATGGCAGAGAGCAGCCCGTGGCTGGTGAGCCAGCCTGGTGTACTAGCAGGTGCTGTCCCCGCTGGGGTATTTTTATCGTGGAATTTGGCAGTCACAAGGCAGCCTGGAGCTGAGCAGACTCCATGCTTGGCCTGAGGGGTGATGCTCAGTTTTCCTCAGCTTCAGTGGCGTTCCAGGTGATGACTGAGCCGGGCTGGCCACGTTGATGGGTTTGTGCCAAGCTGTGCTGGTCTGTGTCACACACAGTCTCCCAGTGCCAGGATCCCCTGATGGCGCCCGGCTCTGGTGTGGATCCAGCAGAAAGCTGCCAGCCAAAAGCATGGAAGGGCAGTGGCACAGCCCTGACTGCTCATGAATATGCATGACCCTGCTGCCAAGACTGTCTCCTACCAAGTACTGAGACCCCACAAAAATACCCAGAGGTATTTTTTGCCCAGTCACACCAGAGTTAGACAAGATTTGTCCAGCTGAGCCCAAAGTAGGAATATAAAAGGCTGCAGATGCTCAGTCGCTGAGAGGTCAAAGCATGTGAGGGCAACAGTAGTCTGGGAATGAGGAAAAGGAACTATATGGAAAATTCCCAAGAATAGTAAAGCTATGAGGAGAAAGGCTAGGTCAGAGGCAGCTCTGCATAGCTAGGAAAAGCTGTCAGGAGGTGACAAGCCTACTTTTCTTGCTGGCACTAGAACTAGATGCTCTCAAAGACCCTTGGTCTGGCACTGCAAAAATAGCTCACTAATAAGTATCAGTAAGCCAAAAAATGCTGCTCTAGGAGGGAAACTCCTTCTCTTGGTTTCCAAAATCTGCTCCCCTGTGGCCACCTACGCCCTTGCAGCAGCCACCTCAGCTCTCTGCAGGGCTGGATCAGGATGATCAGGAGGCACCTCAGGACAGTCCCTTCTTTAGACAGTCTGTACAGGGGAGGGCAGAGGAAATGTCCCTATTATCTAGCCTAAGCCTCATGACTGCCAGCCTCAGATCCTTCTGATTTACAGCCTCTTGAAATATTCTGTGCATGTGTGAGACAGGTAAATTGCTGTTCTTCTTGCATCCGTTAACATTTTTTATTTCTGGATTCCTCCTACACTTATGTTTGCTTTACTTTGTGTCTTGAACATCCTGATCTTTACAATTTGCAAGTGTCTAGGCTTAGAAGCCTTCCCTGGGGAAAACAAGCTGTTGTAAAACCCCAAACAACCTGCACACAGTAGAATGGATGGGAAGAGGGGCTCAGTTTGTGAATGTACTTCCCCATGGCAGTAAGAAAAAACTCAGCCTTTGCACATCCAGGGAGAACTGTGTTCATATTTACACTACCACGCAAGGTGAAACAAGAAAAGGCATGTGTAAACAATATAACCTCACCTGGAAAAGTGCTGCCTTGTAAGGAATATTCCACACATGCAGCTGTGCTACAACATAGTGATGTTGGACACGTGTAAACACTGAGCTGTAGGTAGCTGGTTGCCTTCTCTGCACTCTGGGGGGAAGAAAAGCAAACACACTGATTTCAGTGCCACAGTCTGTAAATATTTCCCATCACTGATTTATCTGTATTTAATCCCCTGGTGCTCCTGGAATGAAGCCATATGCTAATTTCTCCAGAATGCAGTAACTGCACCAAAGCCATTTTGGAAGATAAGGCAGACCCACACATTCACCAGTTTTCACCAGTGCAGATGAGAGGAGTCAGAAAGACCAACTGATTTTCTGTGTTACTGCTCCTCCAGCTCTGGGCTGGCAGCAGATCAAAGCTTCTGCATATGCCAAGCAGCCACCAGGACCTCCATCAGCATGACTGCAGCACGCCTGCTAGGGCAGAAAAGAGCCAAACCCCATCCTTTGCTTCCTGTATGTCCCTTCTCCCTGCTCACGTGGCTTCTGACAGGTGATAAGGTAGAAAGGGGCCACTGCCCTGTCTCCTTTCCTGGGCAATCCTCACCTTCCCCAGGGCAGCCCTCAGCAGGAATTTGAAGATTGAACTTTTGATCTTCATCCCATCCATCCTTGCAGCTGGACACAGTACAGAAACAAACAGTGGATGAATTATGGTGTGTGCTTCTACATTAAATTATATCACTCACATAACTAGGGGAGGGGATATTTTTCCCTCAACAAGTGTATCTGTTCTCCAGCTTTTGCTCACAGGAAATCTACACTATATTGCTACCATAAATTTTCAGCTTTTAACAGTGTCTGCTCTCCACAAATGTTCTTTGCACTATAAAAATAATTGGCTCCTAAAGACAGGACAAGGAACAATAAAGGAGAGTTAACAATTTGGTCCCTGTGGCTTTGGGATTTACCTTGACTAGTGCTTTTAATATTTCATTATGATGATTATTTTTACATTTACTTATTAAAGTGCTATTTTCCAAATGAATGACTGTGGGAGGACATTAGCTCCAAGGTAATAGTGCACACTTTATACCACCCAGCCCTTAACTCTCACCAGGGAGAGCTTTGCAGTGCCCTGGGAAGGTAAGTATGGTGAGCATATCTGGATCAAATGATTGCTCAGGCACTCCCACAGAGCCCCACAAAAGATGGACTAAACCCACTGCTCTCTTTTTATCCATCAGGTTAAGTGACTTGACCAGAAACAGTCAGTCAGAGTCAGAAATTAAACTGAAACAGGCTGTCCTGCATCTCCACTTTGCAGTCTTACTCCCAGTCCAGCAAACCTTTCCTGTCATCAGACCACCTACCAACAGCACTTCCCAGGAGCTGCTGGTGCTTGGGAGGCACTTCAAAGGAGCCTTTTTTCTTTCCCTGTTTCATTTGAACTGCGAATTTTTCTCCAGAATTTAAGAAAAGCAGAAGGAGCAAGACCCACCATTTAGATTTTGCAGCAGTTCCCACTCAGAGAGGCACGACAGGGTGGCAGTAGATTAGGTTTCCAGGACTGGCACAGCCCACCAAAGTCTTTACACTCCCCTAAACATTTGCAGCTTGTAAATGAAACACTTGCAGCTGGCAACACTACAAAACCAAAGCAAAACCTACAGATGGAGAGCAGGTGGACAAAAGAAAGGTTTTCTCTGCACTTCAGTGGTTGCACTGAGCTCATAAAGGAAGCCTAGAGCTGTGAGCACTTCACATTCCAGGTGTTGGTGCAGGTATTGCACAAAGACAACATCTGAAGTGCCACTTCTCAGGCCAGGCTATAGATTCCAGTCTTATCTCCCAGGGGATCAGTCCACTAAGGATTTTCCAGAGTGCAGTCTACAGAAAGATGAATGCTGCTTTAACTACCCAGTCCACAGAGGATGCAATATGCAGACCAAAGTGAAAGGACTTTCTGAATCAAAAATAAATCTGGCTCACCCTCAAGGTTTTGGGAACTCATTTAGCAGGCTGTAGATGAGTCATGTAAAAAAAGATCACTTTTCGTTTCAGTAGCTGAATTTAAAAATTACAAAAAATTCCCAAACACAACATAAGGTTTCCAGCAGATGTGAAACAAACTTTTCAGAAAACCAAACCTCATTCATTTTCAAGTCAAATGAAAACATTTCCTCTGACACAAAACAAAAAAAACCCATTTCACTCCATCCATTACCAGCTGGGCATTTCCTAACCCTCCTTAGAACCATTTTCTGTTTTTTCCCAACAGAGGCTTGTGCTCAGCTCTCAAGACATCTCACCCCTCCTGGTGAGCAGAAATGGGGGAGTGGAGTTTCCTGGGAGACTTCCTCGAGAAGGTCCACAAACACTCCACGGTGGTGGGGAAAGTCTGGCTGACCGTGCTCTTCATCTTCCGGATGCTGGTGCTGGGAACGGCGGCGGAGTCCTCCTGGGGGGACGAGCAGTCTGACTTCATGTGTGACACCCAGCAACCTGGTTGTGAGAACGTCTGCTACGACAAGGCCTTCCCCATCTCCCACGTCCGCTTTTGGGTCCTGCAGATCATCTTCGTCTCCACCCCGTCCCTGGTGTACATGGGCCATGCCATGCACACCGTGCGCATGGAGGAGAAGAGGAAGATGAAGGAGGCAGAGATGGAGGCCCGAGAGAACAAAAATGGCGGTGACACCTACTACCAGCAGAAGTGCTCCGTGGCAGAGAAGGAGACCAAGCTGTCTGGCTGGGATGAAGCAGGAGGTCAAATCATACTCAGGGGCAGCCTGCTGAACACCTACGTCTACAGCATTTTGATTCGAACTGCCATGGAAGTGGCCTTCATCGTGGGGCAGTACGTCCTGTACGGGATCTTCCTGGAGACGCTGTACATCTGCCAGCGGGCGCCGTGCCCCCACCCCGTCAACTGCTACGTGTCCCGCCCCACGGAGAAGAACGTCTTCATCGTCTTCATGCTGGCTGTGGCCGTGCTCTCCCTCTTCCTCAGCCTGGCCGAGCTGTACCACCTGGGCTGGAAGAAAGCCAAAGAGAGGTGCTCCCGGTCCTACAGAGCCAGCCCCAGCACAGCCCCTGGCAGGCTGGAGTCTGCCCCGCAGGCAGAGAGGGCACAGATGTACACCCCACCGCCGGATTTCAACCAGTGCTTGTCGAGTCCCAACGGGAAGTTCATCAGCCCCTTCAGCAACAAGGTGGCCTCCCAGCAGAACACGGCCAACTTTGCCACCGAGAGGGTCCACGGCCAGGAGGATGCTGCTGGGGAAGGGCCCTTCATGAAGTCGAGCTACGTGGAGAGTCCAGAGGTGGCGAGTGAATGTGCAGCACCTGCCTTCCCCGAGAGCTACTTCAACGAGAAGCGCCGGCTCAGCAAGGCCAGCCGTGCCAGCAGCAAGGCAAGGTCGGATGATTTATCTGTGTGACCTGTCTGCAGCAGCGAGGAGGAGAAGAAGCTGTCCCAGCGCTCAGTAAAACCTGCAAAGTGGACTCCAAACTCTTGTCCCTAATTTCTCTTTCTAAATACCCTCTCTCTATCCTTCCCAGAGAGCACCTCTCACAGCTCAAGGCAGGGGCAGCCACAGACACCAGTCTCGGGATACGAAGCCCTCAGCTGTATTTTCACCCTGGGACCCACAGGGATTAGAGACTCCCCACCCTTAGCCTGGTAGAGCACAGGCCAGCAGACTCCTGCCCAGTGGGTATCAACTATGACACTGTATTCAACAGACTGGCTGGACCTCTATATCTTCTGTTGTCTCTATTCAACATTTGCAACATCAGCTTGGCAGTCATACTGAGCTGAAGCTTCTCTCACCTGCAGGGAGCAGAAACACACCAGTCAGCTTTCTGAAAGATTTTCTCATCTGCTTCATTTTGGCTCTTTCTAACCCTCCCTTTCTCTACCTGAGCCCTGATATTTTATACCAGGTTACCTGCACAATAAATCCTACTTGAATTTTTTGACACAGTGTATATAACAACTCTTCCCCATAAATAAGGGCATCTGTGGTGTCCCCAGTGCACAGCTGCCTCTTGTCTAACATTGGAATCCCTTCCTCATTCCTAAGTCAGCGCAGCAGACTGGCCCCAGGGAAATCACTTAGATGACCAGTTGATGAAGACTGGAGAATTTTCCCAAGATACTTATGTCATCAATCCTAAGCAAGACATCCATTAACAGAAATAGAGACTCTCCTGTGAGAGCAGATATCTCACGAGTATCATGTAGAAACAAAGTGGTTTTCCCCTTTTTGAAACTCATCTTTCAAGCAACCTGAATGCTGCTGAAAGGGTGCTGCCAGCTGCCCACTTGAGAGAAAAGCATCCTCTGTTTATCTGCAGAAGAGGTACGGCCTGTGTCTTCTCACCAACCTACCAAAACACTTCAGCATCCTCTGCAAGCACAAAGAGTCCTGCTCAGCTCCTGCACATCACTCAGCTCCTCCCTGCTCTCTCAAGCTTGCCAGCCAGCACTGGTCAAGTTATTTGTCTGCACAGCAAGTCTCTGCTCTGCCCCCAGGCCATCCTCTCCACTCCATCCCTAGCACACATGGTGCTAGAAATCACCCATGGACTCAGTCTTTCCACTGCTCTCAGAGTAACCACTGGGGCCCCGAGGCTGCCCTGTGAGTCTGGTGGGTGAGGTCTGCAGGCAGCTCTCACTCAAGATACATTTTCTCAGCGCAGAGCTGACACCCCTCTGTTAAAGATCTGCTAAACAGAGCCAAGCTGCTCCCTGTTGTTTACCCTGCACTGCCCTTTCAGACACAGGCCACAGCATCCCAACACTGGACTGCACAAACGAATGGCCTGGGACCAGCTGATGAGGGGACTGAGCCATTCCCTCTCTTAGGGCCACTGAAAGTGAATCCCTGCACCTGATACACAGCTTTGGTACAGCTCCCTGTACATTTAAACACACATTCACACTCAGACGGGAAACCGTGTTTTTGTTTGTAAGTTTTTATATATTTGTATTTTTTAATCCTGAAAAGACCTGTGTGTTTTCCTTAACATGAGATTTTAGTCAGTTGTGTCTAGGTTTCTCCTAATAAAGTTCTAACTCCATCTCTCCTTGTGGATGTTTCTCCTCTCACATGGCTGACAATGAGCTGCTAGCAGGGATCAGGCTGCCCGCCAGCCTCTGCTGCTCAGAGATCTCAAAAATTCCCATTGCCCAGAGTGGCAGGAATGAGGGGAGGGTTTGGCCAGGGGGATAAATAATAAACACAGGGAAATGATTGATTGACTGGCTAACAGGAACCCCCTCTGCATTACCAAGGAAGGAGGAGCTGGTCAGAGAGCAGAGCTTCCATCCTCTTGCAAACACTTGCTCCTTGTATCTCCTTGCATGTCCTAGCACACCTCTGTACCCAGAGAGGACACCTGTGATGTGAAGCCAACTCAGCAGGAAGAAGGAAGCAAAACCTGTCCCCCATGCATCTGACTGCTTATCCATGCAGTAACCAAGCCCTGACATCCTTTTAAGAGACAAGACCTTGAAAAAATCCACCACTAACCATCTCTGCAGCACTCCTGTGGGTACTCAGATCTCTTAAGATGTATTTGCCCAGCCCAAAGAAATTCCTTTTCTTCCCTCAGCTATGTTCTTCCTCTGAAATTTACCCTTTGCTCTCCCACTTTCCAACTTTCACAGGCTCCCTCCTTCCGGCCTTGGATTCCCCCTGTCCACTCAAAGGAAGTGCCCTTCTTCACTTTCTCCACACAATCTCCCATCCTGTGGGATTCTGCAGGCTGGGAAGCTGCAGACCAGTAAAGTACTGGGTCCCAGCAAGGAGCATGACAGGGGACATAAAGAATGAATCCATAATTCAATGAGGACACGGGGACAAGGACCTTTAACTGCGTTAGAAACTACAGGGACCCTTTAAGATTAAGGAGCTGTGGTTTGGGGGTTTTCAGCTCAGGAGTGAGGATGCCACCTGAGCAGCCACAGCCCCACAATGCAGCAGGAAGGCAGGATTGGTCCTGGGTTTGTAACTGGCATGTGTACAGCCCTGAGCATGCCTGTCCCTTAGGGTGCCACCTTGCTGTGACAGACAGGCAATGGGGAAGTCAGGAGCACTCCCCGTGGAACACTTGGCTACTGAGTGACATTAATGTTTAGTAAAGCCACTCAAGCATGAACACAGAGCTTGTTTAATAAACCATTCATGGTTTAAAACAAGCAACAGCCCAAACTTCAAAAACTCAGCTACAGTCTCTGCTGGAGGACAAGGTAGAGCTGAAAAAAGAGGACAAGGATCTCCTCTGTGCTGTCTCAGACCTCTGTGATCCAACTACATTCATGGGTGGGGTTTTGGTGATTTTGAGACCAGGGGAGTGCAACCATCTTAGCTCTCTCTCATCCTAGAGATTGAATGTATCAAAGCAGATAATTTCCCTCTGCCACCCATTTCTTAATGCCTCCATGGTTCTGTCTTCTAGGTGTAACAAATGGAGGATATTTGATGGATGGATGTTTGCACTAGCTGACAGACCATAAACTTGTGATTCTTGGAACCCACTGTCAAGGCTGGCCAGGCTGTCACACCATGATAGGAGCACATTTACTTCAGGCTGGCCTGTCCTTTCAGACAGATTTAGTATATATTGCTTTGTACCAGATGGATGGCTAGACAATCTTTTAGTAGCAACTTGAATCAACATTACATATTAAATTCAGTCCTTGGATAGGTACTCAATCTTTAAATGGCAGCACTACAAAGACACTACTCTGGGAGGGAGAAAAGAAGAAACATGAGAGCTTTTCATTCTGTTTTTGCTCCTCTTTTCTCCAATTCTACCTGCTAGGATTTCTCAGACTCCCAGAACTGTGAATTCTCCAGCAACAGCCGGAACCAACATTTGACAGAATCACCAACCCCAGTTATCTCCTTGGTCAGCATACCTCAAACCATTTCTTCTTCTAGCTGGTGTCTGAAGGACCCAGAAGTCAGTTCTGATCTACAGCCTTGTGCTGATCAGCTGCTGAGCCTGAGATAGGAAGACAGAAAAATGTCTTTCAACAAGCCTTTAAAACAGAAATACTTAATCCTATAAAAGGAAAACCTATATTTAAAAATACATAGAATGCCAAAACTAATAAAGTATTGAGCTGAGACAAGGTCATGCCTCTGAGTTCTTCTCCCCGAACAGCACAGTGGGACAGCTGTGCATTCTAAGAGAGATTTGAGAGAGAAATTGAGGGAGAGACTTAAAAATAATGGCTGATCTAAAGGACATGGGTCAAGCAAGTTGTTTCCTCTTTCAGAATATGTGGGCAAGATAATACTTAAGCAAATTCAATGCTGATAAAGTTTCAGACTGTTGGAATGGAATAGGTAGGAAGATGACAGAAGACTCAAACCCTAAAGAACAAATGCACTGTGTGTTCACAGGAATGAGACCATGCTTGACTGGACTGCAAATGGGCAAAGTACAAAGAAGGCAGAAATTAGGAATTCAAAAAGTCAGTGTAGCATAGCAGAGAGCCTGACACACAGCAATGGCAGGTACTCCAGAGCAGCTTCCCTGCTGGCATCGCTGCCTCCTGGGAAGCCTGGGACTCACACAGGCACAAGGGGAGCTGCTGCTCCCAGGGGAGCTCCCTTGGGAGGCTCACAGCAGCCATGCAGCATGGCCAGAAGGCTCTAAGTGTCCCTGAAGGAATCCAGCACCTCCTCCCAGCACGGGTGACGGGAGGGGATCCTGTACAGGGCTGATGGCAAATTCTGCACACATTTGGGAATAAAGAACATTTCAGTTATTTGGGTTAGCGGCAGCACCAGAGGTATGGATAGACTGAGAATGAAGATGGAGAGTGGCAGCTCTATAAGATACACTTTATAGGGGAAAAAAACTGTGACTTTGAAGTGCAAAATTAATAGCTTTGCTTTTGCCTGAAGTGTTTGTTGCTTATATGGTCTAGATGATTAAAGATCTTTCTGGTGAGCTTGGGAATTGTAATACCATACATATATAACTTTGTCATGAAAATCTGATGACAGAAAAAGAAAGAGGATCAAATGAGCTTGTAAGACTCACTGTAGCCAAATAATGCAGAAATGCTTCATTTTTCCTGCAGTGAACATTGGTTCACATTTTTAAAAATGAATTTGCTGAGGCCACATTTCACATACCAGCACTGGTTTCCCACAGACATTTGAGCAATTGAGTTTGACGGGCAACAGAGTTCTCAGAAAGTAAATGTCAGTCAAGGAAACCAAAATTTAAATTCATATGGGCCAATATCCACCCCAGAGGCAGTTCTGTGCTCCTCCAGCCCTCAGGAAGCACGAAGAATATTGTGTAACCAACCCAGTGCTGTGTAGCCAATCACAAACCAAACAACACACCTCCACTGGAGACTTTATGCAATAAATACTCAACAAAATACATTTTAAGGACCATTAAATGCATTTAGATTAGTAATAGAAAGCACCTAGGAGAACTGTGATGTACTGCCTGGTGGAAATGGTGGTTACAACACCAAGAATCAGAGAGTTCAAGAAGTGTTTGGACAATGTTCTCAGGCAAATGGTGTGATTCTTGGAATGTCCTGTGCAGGGTCAGGAGCTGGATTTGATGAGCCTGATGGGTCCCTTCTAACCCAACGTATTCTATGATTCTATGGTTCTATGAACACACTGCAGCACCAACCCAACATATTCTATGATTCTATGGTTCTATGAACACACTGCAGCACCAGCATAAAACCACTCCCCTGTCCTTTAACATGCCAGGCTTCGTAGCCAACCCATTAACACAAACCCACTGGTCTCTACGTGAATAAAAGCCATCATTCCATGCATGCTGGAAAAAAGTATTCCCTCAGAAAAAGTCAGAAAGGAAAATGCAGAAAAGCTGCAATATTTACATATTCCTTTCAAATTATTCCCTGACTGAGGCCTGCAGGTCTGCTACATTAAGCCACTTTCCTCCCTCGAGGTGGCAACATTTTATTAGAAGATTAGGCAGTTTTTTCTCTTTTCATTTCTGTATTACAAACTCTGTTTGGCTGGCACATGACAGGCAAGAAAAACAACACCACTGCAGCGTTTGCAGGAGTAAGACCAAGTCTGCTGCATACCCCCTGCTATTTTTTGGGAGGACATCTCCATCTCTTGGGGCTGGATCACAGCTCAGGGATTACTCAGAATCGGGGTTTGGGACTCACTCTTCATATGCAAGAGCTCCTCTTTACAATAAAGTTGTTTTAGACAGGAAGGGGTAAAGCAGATGGGGCCAAGCTAGGGGTCGAAATGAACTGGTAGGGACCCAGAAGAGAGTTAAATTTCATGCTCTTATTGGACATGAACGTAAGAAAGCATGTCAGTGATGGTCAGCCATATGACAATATAAAGAATGCAAAAGACACATCAGAAGATTTTCCTAGAAACTGGATATGAGTGTGTGGCCATGACATTTTTATCAACAGCCTCAGCAAAACCCAACACTCTCATATTCAGCTGCAAGCAGGGTTTCACTAGAAATGATGTTAACCACCAGCTCCTACCCTTAAAAGGAATTAGATTAGCAGCAAGAGGCAAGCCTGAGGTCAGAAACTTGCTGCTATTTGTTTGGGTTTTGGAGTAAATGTCGTGCCAGCTCTTCGGCCTGGGAACAAAGTTTGAGGTTGAAAAGTGCTTCTGACAGAACCAGTTTGATGTATGCCAGGCTACTGGCAAGACTTTTCAGAAACAAGTGTACAAAATTAACCATTGCAAAATCATGTAGTCCAGTGAAACCACGTTTTCTTTCCCACCTTGCTTTTCTTCCACTTCAGCCCAGACTCAAGAAAGCACTTAGGTACATATATATAGCAGAAATTACCTACATCTTTGCTGCATACTCACAGAAAAATGCACTTTTTTCAATTAATATTAATTTTTCACATTCAGTTAAATTCATTTTTTTCAATCCTTGCAGATCATGAGAACACTTTTCTCACCTCTTTTCTCACCTTTTTTCCTCTGAAATTAATTTTTGGATTATTTTTTCCCTCTGTGGCCTTGTCTTTTCTTAGGATATAGTTACACTTTGCTCTCCCTATTTCTAGCTTCATGAGATTCATCTCTGACATTTCTAGAGAAATGCCAAATCTGAGGACTTTCTGAAAAGTTCATTAAAGTACTCAGTCCTAAATCAACAATAAAGACATTCATTAAATGAAAGGGAACTCAGAATAATCCTCACTGATTCCTGATGGATATCTCTGACCACTCAAGCACATCAGAGTGAGGTACCTGAGAGCTCCAGATCATCAAAGGAAAAAACAGGAGATACATTATCCCTTTTCCTGCCCTAGTGCACCCCTGGCACACTCCAAAGAACTCCTTCCACACCCCAAATCGGGGCTGCCATCACACCAGGTGCATTTTAATCCTGATATGTGAGTCCTTGCAAAAAGGAACAACATTTCTGACAGCTGACTGCTCCTCTAAGAGAAGCACTCTTACAGTGAGAAGTATTATTTTAATTAACAATTGGAAAGCACAATCTAGGGATGAGGTAATTTCTAATTATTGTAATGGGATTTTAAAAGGTATGCACTGGTACCAATAGAAGTTACTGACCCCATTGGGAATTATTGGGTAAGGTCCTCTCCCCTACACTAAGCAAACAGCTAGACCAGTCACCCCAGCATTCAAACCTACAAATCTTTGAAAAATTCACTGTGGTTGATACACTGCAGCTCATAATGACTATTTTTTTGTCCACAGGGCTGCTGTTTGTTTCAAACCATTTAGCAATATTCATTAGGTCCACACTTCAAATTAAGGTAATTGAGAGTAAGAGAACATACAATCAAGTATTTTACTAAGGGAGATGGGCTCCATTTCCTTCTCTGACTCAGATGTTGACTGTTGACTTGCAGTCAGGCTTTACCAGGAATCTTTCTTCAAAAATGCCAAATGCATAATGAAAAGTGTTGTGCTGCCTCTTTCTTAAAATCTCACCATCACTGGAAATTTTAAAACGTATGTTTCTCCTCCCATTTATTCTATTTATTTACAAGAGAAGGATATTAAACTCTGACACAAGACTGTTGTGCCTCTGACCCTATTTTATGGCTGAAACCACAAATCCTGAAGCCCAAGGAAAACTCATGTCAACAATCCTTAAAATTAATACAAAAACATAGTCTTACGACAAAAACTATGTCAGCCATACCATTGTCTGGGATACTTCAAATTCTTCCTCTCCAGGAATCTCAGTCACCCGCATTAAATGACTCCCGATTGAGACATGAGAACTGGCAGCAGCATAAATACCCACGGAGCACTGGCTGGTACAGCTGACATCCAGATGGGATCAGAACAGCAGCAAAAGATAACACCGAGCCTGGACAAGCAGCTCAGGCACCAGCCTAAAAATTTGGAGAGTGCCCTCAGGTTCCTGCTCCAAGAAGCTTTATGCCTGACAACAGGCCAGTCATCTTTGGCTTTGCCTGCCTGAAATTCCCATCTGAAAAAATATAGTGGCCCCTGCCTCCCATTAAGGAGGTGTTGAGAGCCTACAGGAATGCCATGACCTGAGATAGGCAATAGATGTACAGGGGGACCAGAATAAAAAACCTTTGCAGGGGAAGACAAATCAGGATAAAAGAGTTTAAACTCTGTGTCTTCAGCAACACGGTGTGTGTACCCATGCAACATGCACAAAAGCCACCCAACTATTTCCATTTTGTAATAGCAGTGTTTTCATAACCATAAGGGTCCAGAGCTGTCAGAAAAGACCTGAAGGAAAGGTCATATCTGTCATTCAAACAGCTACTAATACAGTGTGAAGAAACAGCTGAGCTCTTGCATATACAAAGCCTTCTGCATGTACTTTTGCTACCTCACAGCCTTCCCAGAGAGACAGGGAATAAGTGTTATTCCCATCTGCCAAAAGATAATCTGAGTTTGAATGGCCTGCTGAATGCTGCTTGAGAAATTACCCTGCCTCTGATTCAGCTCAAGTTCCCAGGGCTCCCTCCACGCTCTCACTGTGCGTCAGGACCCAGTTTCAAGCTCATTACCTTCATGTTTTGAATTAGTGCCTACTGCCTGCATACAAATGTACTGTTTGCAGCCAACATTCCAACAGCTTTCCAAACCTGGAAAAACTCTCCGAAGAGATGCAGCTCACTCCTTCTAGCACTGTTGCCTGTTTTGCCATGGATTCTCAGCAGCACCGGGGCACTCCATTAAATCTCCTCCCAACACCGTCTCTCCTGGGTGGGCACCAGGAGTCATCAGGATGTGTGTAGGACTTCACCAGGGAATGGTGCACATTAACAACTGCAACCTGCTTTGCAATGCATGGATGGGAGTCACTTCCAAAATATGGACCATAAAATTAATAAGGGATAACTATGTATGTCTTTAAATTATCAACTGCTGCCTTGTACTGGATTTCTCTTGCTGATTGCATATGAGAGCAAAATTCATGTCCTTTACTTATGAATGTAAAGAACCATGGTATGTCTCATGTCTCTGCTAGCTCTTGATACAAGGAGCGTTCACCCTGTGATTCTGCAACTGGTGCCACCCCAGATGTGGGGACTGCCCAACCTCTGCCATAATTGAGCTTGTTTTATGCTTCCTCAGAGCTGCTGGTGGGGAGCTAACAGCAGTTAGCTCCCTGACATTTAACACCATCCAGTGCCTGTATCAGCCTGATATGCAAAACAGCTTCTCCCTTTGACCATGTTAAACAGATTAAAGAGACCTGTCATACATTTGCAATTAGGTGCTGAAAAATAAAGTGACAAGACTCAATGCCTGCTTTGAAAAAGCTCTTGTTTAGGCCAACAAGTCTGATTTCCACAAACCTGCAGGGGAAAATGTAGTTTAAAAAAAGTTCCTTGGTTTTTGTTTTGGTTTTTATTTTTATTTTCGTTTATTTTATTTTTTCCAGAGTATGAGGACCAGGAATAGAGGGATGAGTTATAAAGCTTTCAAAGCAGAGATTTAGCATGGAAATTCTGACAACCATCAATGTGAGCAATGCCGCCAGGCACCACTCACAATCCACAGCATCTTTCAAACCTGTCGTGGGTTTTTAGAAAGGGCTAAAAATAAATGCCAAAATGCAGGAATACACACACACACACACACACACACACACGCGCACACACACACACACACACACACATACACATATTATTGTTCAAAAAAAGAACAGGTGGTCCTTCCAGCATGTAAACACAGATGACTCTTGAAAACAGCTAACAAACACCCAGCTGAGGAGCCTTTCCTAACCATGCAAGCAGCACTTTGAGAACTCTCCTTGAGTTCTCCCAGCCGGAATCATCTGGGATCCAGACTCTCTGTCATGACAAGGCCTGGGTACTCCCAAGCATCTTGATTTCCTTCACCCGATATATTCACACAATTCCACCCTCTTGACCTCCTGTGGATTATTGCCCTTCTGAAAATAATACATATGGAACAGATGGTGGGGCCAGAAATGTCTTAAACGTAAATAGCATAAGTCCCTGCTTTCTAGCTCCCCACCACTTGATCTGACTCCTCATGTAATCATGTATCCTCATGTAATGAAGAGGAGAATTTACTGAAGGGGAAAAAGGATCAGGGCACTGTGGACAGCCCAGAAGGATTCAAACAGCAAATGTAGTGGCTGCATGTTGAAACCCATCAAGTCTACTACCTGCAGGGAAAGCGAAGAAGAAAACCTGAAGCAGTCCTGTAGTCTCAAAATTTATCCTAAACCTACAGAAAAAAGAAAAAAGGAAAGAAAAGGCAGGGGAAAAAAATAGATAACATTTCAACTCAGATTTCAGTTATGTCTCCTCTGCCCACCACAGGAAGAAGACTCATGTCACAGGCTGAATCACACACATAAATCCTCCTGCATGGTCACTTATCTCTGAGGATGAAAGCATAACAAAACAACTTTGCTAGGAGTCCACTGTAAGGCTCAACATCATCTCTTTGCTGCCCTTCTCTCCTGACTGTTTTGAAAAAAAGCAAATGTAATTTGCTTGCACCATCGCCTTTTTAATTTCGTATCATCCCAAAACACTTGGTTTAATAGAAATACCCTTGGTTTAATATATATCCACAAAAAGTAAATGAGGTGATAAAGCTTCAAAGTGCCAAATGGTTGAGTGCTGCCACAGGGGAGTACATCTGCCATGGCATCAGAGCACTGAGTCCCAGGATACAGCATCTCAGGCATGGTGACAGACTGGCAGCTCTCCCACCACACCTGGACTGCACAGGCATGGAGAGTCCACCTGACATGGCTGGTAACAGCTTATCCAGCAGGCTCCTACTTCCCTCAGCCTTCCTGTGCAAGGGAAAAACACTCCTTCAAAGCTGAAGAGAAAACCAGCCTGCTGTTCTCCCAGAGCAGTGCATAATTGAGTCGGCATGATGCCGCAGACTACCAAATGCAGCAGATGGCTGCAGGCATCATCCAGTTTAGGATGACAAAGTTGGAACAAAAGAAAAACAGAAGGCAGGGAATGCATCTTCTGCGCTGGGTTACTGGGCAGGGGCTGAACCTTGGCACAGTGGGTCCATCGCCAACACATTGCTGGCTTCCAGGTCTCCCACTGCCACACCAACAATGACCAAATGCCCAAGCCCAGAAATGACAAAGAAAAGTGACGGAAAGTCACATCTTCCCAGGTAAAAGAGGCAGGAAACTACCAACTGTGTGATGACCTGTTTCTAAAATACATAAAAGATCACCAAAAATCTCCTCACAATGCCAGCCCTACAACAACTCTGACTTCCAGGACTCTCCCATGTAACCTACAGGAATTCAGAAATTAAATTATGACCTCTGAGTATCGACACACATCATTTCACTGCTGGAAGGTAAAGCACTGAGGTGAAAGCATGCAGAAAATGAGACAAAATGCGTCAGATCTGTACAGTGTACCATGAATGGTGTCTTGCAGGGAGGGCTCGGTCTGGGGTGGCATTTAGAGGTTTATTTTTGCCAATTCCACCCCAAAGGATCACTGACTTTAGGAGTGGAAACATTCCTTCCATTTCCCCAGGCGCCTTGCTCTCAAAGCAGCTGGCTACAAGGTTCACCACAACAGACAGACTGGAGGAGACAAGAGTGATATGGCTCCACAGGAAGCAGCACAGCACACTCAAACAATTTATAAATAAAGTTTAGCCCTTTGTGAAGGCAATTTAGCTTCCATGCCCAGACTGACTGGCTTATAATAGCCACTGTGGTCAGCAGTCCTTGCAGGACACAGAGACACACCACCATTAGCTCCAGAGTTGGGAATGGAGAAAGCTCTTTTGGCTGCAGGATGCAGCAGCCTGTGATTCCAAACATGAATCCTGCACAAACTCCTGCCCATGTTGCATTTAAGATCTCAGTACCTGTGATCACTTCAAGGGACCACAGCGAAAGCGCCTTCATTGCACTCAGAAAGGCAGTCATGGGAACATTTTGGGGTGGAAGAAGTTTTTGGAAGGGCGGGAAAACATTTTGTGCTACAGCAGAGCAGTCCATACTCCACCCAGAGGTGGAGCTGCCCCAAAACAGGGCTGGCACAGAAGAGATATCATGCTTGGCAGGAACTGCTTGTGGCCCACTTTGGGCAGTTACACCAGGCTGATTAAGCCACACTTCTCCAGCAGCCAGGCTCCCAGCCCAGCTGCAGCCTGTGTGGTGAAGAGTTGTGGGAGAACATTTCCAGTTCACTCTCCTCACTGAGCAAAACACACTTGGGAAAGGAACCAAAGTCAAGGTAATGTCTATTTTCTGACCCCTACCAATCGGGAGAAAATAAACCCACCTCCCTAAGGGGCATCCAAATGCTATTTGTGCCTCTACCATATAAACATTTTATGGTAAATCTCTGATTTACACCATAAAGAGATGAAGACCTTTCATAGAATGACAGAATGACAGAATGGTTTGGGTTGGAAGGGGACCTTGAAGATCATCCAGTTCCAAACCCCTCCATGGGCAGGGACACCTTCAACTAGACCAGCTTGCTCAGAGCCCCATCCAACCTGGCCATCCTTTACCTTTGTTCAGGGACAAGGTATTCACTTAATCCAAAAAACAATAAAACACACAAACTCATTAGGTTTAATTGTTTATTTTGTGGATATTTTTATAGCATTATTTAATTTCAATCCATGTTGTGGAACAAAAAAAAAAATCTAATCATACTAGTTGGCCTCGCACCTTATCAACGTATCAGCCACACAATGGCTGTGTGACTTGGTCAAACTACAAAACTCACTATGACTCAGTTTCCTCTTCAGAAAAAGGAGGATGTAAATGCAAACTTATCAAACCAGAGTGTTCTGAAGTGTGATACATTTCTGTAGCACTGTAAAAGGCAAATTATAGCAATGATAATATTTCACAAAGATAGCAATCACTGCAATTTGGTTAAATTCCAACCAGGAGGAAATCTGCCCTCTGCTTTCAGAGTGGAAAGTTTCCTGAAACTTGCTTGTTCATTACAGCTCATTACTTTCCTTCAGTGAAAAAAATTTCACCCCTGGTGGCCACTGGATTAGCCTTCTGCTCCTGGTCTGGTCACAAAAAGTAACAGAAGGGTAAAAATAACAGGTCCTTTGAAAATGTTTCTATAAAGATGGTGCATCTTAGAATAAATTTCTACACAGTTGGACAAAGGAAAAAAAAAAAAAACAGGGCAACACCATTTGCTAAAAAATTGACAGGCGCCTGCTATTTCAGAGATCCCTCCTCTAATTGCACGCACCTGCTGTGGCGTGGTGTACTCTAAAATACATCTCACTAGTAATGCTGCTTGGCAGCAGCTAGGGCCACCCAGGAGGGACCCTGCAGCCCCAGCCTTTACAGCTTCACAGGAACTGGGGTTTTCTTCCAGGGCAACATTGGAACGGAATACAAATAAGTTCACTGTGAGCCTCTCTCCCTGGTCACTTCTATCACATCACCTCTATCTCTCTTCCACCTTCCTTCCCCCTCTTAACTACTTTTCCTTTTCCCTCTCCCCTCAGCATTCGTGACCCCTCACTCTTGCAACACAAGATTTAGGCTTAATTCCTTCATTTCTTATTTTCTTGGTTTCTGTAAATATTTTTCCCCCTTCTCTCTCTGCTGTTGTTGTGCCTCTGTGTTTCACATACTCTCAAGCTCAGAAAACTGAGGTGACCCTTTCAGAGCTGCAGGGCTTTGAGGGACACGAGGAGACGACCAAAATCCCCGCTCTGCAGGTCCTGGTGTCTGTGCCAACCTCGCACCACCGGCAGCAGCTCCTCCCTCTGCCCTTCGTGCAGGTCACCATCCTCTCCCTCCTCTTTATCCTTCACCCTTGCCCTGCTCCTCTAACACCTCCCCGGGCAGCTCATTCCAATGTCTAATCACGCCTTCTGTGAAGAAATCCCTCTGGATGTCCAACCCGAACCTCCCTGGCACAGCTGGAGGCCATCTCCTCCCATGCTGTTCCCTGGGAGCAGAGCCCAGCCCCGCCTGGCTACACCCTCCTTCCTTCCAGGTGTTGTGGAGAGCAGCAGGGTCCCCCTGAGCCTCCTTCTCTCCGCACCGAACACCCCCGGCTCCCTCAGTGGCTCCTCAGAACACTCGTGCTCCAGGCCCTCAATGCCTTTTTCCAAGTGAGGGGCCCAAAACCGGACACAGCATTCCAGGTGTGGCCCCACGAGTACCGGGTACAGAGGGACAATCCCTGCCCTGCTCCTGCTGGCCACGCTATTCCTGCTCCAGGCCAGGATACCATTGGCCTCCTTGGCCACCTGAGCACACCGGGCTCAGTTCAGTCGCTGTGACCAGAACCAGAACCCCAGGAGGGTTTTTCCTTTTCCAGTGGGCCGCCTTCCCCAAGCCTGGAACGCTACACGGGGCTGTTGTTCACGAAGGAAAACTCCAGCCGCCGTGCAGAGGCGCACGGACGGGGCGGGGGCGCGGCCGGTCCCGCCCAGCCCAGCCCAGCCCAGCCCCACACGGTTCCCCTGCGCGGCGCCCG